>CM037088.1:32759616-33334390 GCA_020916435.1 Oxytropis ochrocephala | reverse complement strand
GTTACGCATTACACTATTTCCTTTCCTTCTTCCTTCATTCTCTAAGCTAATTCTTGTTCAATTCTTTCACTAAATCCATGGAGAATTGATATCTCAACAAAATATGCTATTATATGACATGTTCGAAATCATCTTTCCAAATTTTGGTTTTTGAGGAAGTACACTAACTTAATTTGATATATATTGCGCACTTATAAGCATTTAATTGGGTTATTTATCCGAATGAATCCTATATTATAGGCATATGCATCCGTGATTAAAAATAGTGTGTTCCTTCCTGGTGACACTAATATGATGTATTATCACCACAAGGATGACAAGCTCTTTTCAACGATACTTACGCAGAATCGTAGATACTACCATGCATCATATGGGATGTATTAATAATAAATGTAGGATGTTTGGGTGTTCCCCAACATTTGAGAAACACCCCCATAATCCGCCTCATTATAGGAGTCAAAAATAGGGATCTCTGCCTCGGGTCTTGTTCATATCATTTGGCAAACATTACGTTATTTAAATTTTTAAGTAAACATTATTGCTATTTAAGTGTGTTACATGAGATTAAAAGTTGCTATCGATTATCATGTCTTGTATTTAATTATGGAACATCTAGGTGGATTCAGAAAGACTATAACTTGCTGGACTGACTTGGTGATGGGAGTGAAACCAACAGTATAACCACAGATGTTGCCGAGAACTCCAATTCTGGGATTTAGTTGTTATTACATGGAAGCAAGTCACAAAGCATATAGATGCTAATTTGCTTGCTGAGTTTATTCTGTCTTCTGTCATGCTTTTGCCATTAGAATTTGCATTTTTTCAAAATAGGGAATGCTTTGGTTTCATTTGCCATGTCTTCTACTAAATTTGATTCCAATATATGTTTTTGTATATGGTATTTGTACTGAAGCATAATCAATATTTAGGAATGTGTGTTGAGCTACCAATGTTATTATAGTCTCTAAACATATTGACGCTAAAAAATGTTCTCGAACGTGTCTTGTTGGGCTTATTCACTTATTGATCTCTAACGCCAACTCGCGAGTTAACTTCGCCGTGAGATGCTGAGTTGTCACGCTATTGAAAAAGGGCCTTAATTTTCATAATCTAAATCGAGTGCCTAATACTTAGGCCAATTCAAAATTCTGTGATTCGATGCAACCAGAACAATCACAAAGTTAGCAAATCAAAGTGGCACTAATTAATGGTCATTTTAAATCGGTTACAAAGGATTTTAAACTTCACACTAAGCGATATAAAGATCGTTTTCTTACCACCGGCGACAGTGGACGAAGGTACAAAGATGGAGGGGATTTGCCAGAGCTACCCCTCGCGCCAAAGCACTTTACACTTTACAATTCCATACACTAATATGTAAAATTTGTATCACTTTAAAGTTTTCCACATTGAATGAGCCCTCTGTATAATATTATTTTTATTCCATATCGATTTTCCAATCAATATCATACGGAAACGGAATCCACATTATAAGGGATGTGATAGTCATCCACTTCCACATGATTTCTCCTTTTAATTTAATATATTATATATTTAAAATAAACTAATAACATATTAAAAGTTAAAAAAACCTAATTTAATAATAGAAATGTAATGTTGGAAAAATAAAAGGGAAGGGCTCAAGTATCAACAAGATGATATTATAATAGACTATTATTACAAAGTTAATTAGGACATATGCTCCAAGGATGACGTGAGTGCTGACACTGCGCTTGGCTGCATGACAGTCCGCATAAAATATAGAGTGTGATATTGGCCAATGGAAATGACAAGAGATAAAAAAAACCAAAACGATTTTGATAATAAAAACAAAGAGTAAGTGACAAAAAAATTGTGGACCTTTTTTTAATTTTTACATGATTACACTTGGCTATAAAGCTTTGCATTATTTATACTCATCACTATCAAAAATGTCTCCAAAATTGATTAATAAAGTAGCCGCAAAGTGTACCATACTATAAATACATACACGACTAAGTAACACACATAAAGAGACTTATAAAAAATAAAAATTACAAAGTGAAAGAGCAGAAAGTTGCGACACACTATAACACATGACTAAGTAACACATAGCGGACTTATAAAAGTTTGCATTATTTACAACTAATGTTATCAAAAATGCCTCCCCAAATTGATTAACAGCATCTTACCAGAAAATGTGCACTCATACTTATAAATACATACATGACTAAATAACACACATAAATGGACTTAAAATAATTACATAAAGGACTAAAAAAGAAAGAAAAAATTCACTTCAAAACGTGAGAAATCACGCGCATGCTAGTGTATTAATATATTAGGATTACTCGCATGATGCACTGTGATGTTGGATTAATGCGCTGGCTGTATAGCTTCAAAAACATCAACATTTTATAATAGTATAAAACACGCAACACATATATATGTAACATTTAAGATAAGAATAATAAATTTTTATGGGATGATAAGTATCAATGTTTGGCCCAAAATATAGAGTTAGGGGTATATTGGTAACTAAAGTGGGGTAAAAATGAGGGGTACATTTTGATAATAAAAGTGTTGACAAAAAATTTGTCGTGTATACGTCCAAAATAGAGTAGTATTGGTAAATAGTGAGGTACAAATGAGGGGTATATTGCAAATGGTGGGGTACCAAAAATAGAGTGATATTTAGCCCAAAAATATAGAGTTTTAGGTATATTGGTAAACAAAGTAAGTACAAAATGAGGGGTATATTGGTAAATGGTGGAATAAATTTTCCACCAAAAGCTCGATAAAAAGAGCGCTGACAAAAAAATTATTGGCGGTATGTCGTCCAAAATATGTAGTGTATATTGGAGCTGCATAAATGAGGGATATATTGCAAATGGTGGGAGTAAAGCTCCCACCAAAAGCAAGGATAAAAAGAGTGTTGGACAAAAAAATTTGTCGTGGGTATGTTTACCCAAAATATATAAATGTGATAATGCAGAACAAGTGGGGTAAGCAAACAGGGTATATCGATAGTCTGTGGTAAGCACAAAAATATTAGAAATGCAGTGTATGCCGTCCAAAAATATAGAGAGGGTATATTGCAACAAAGGGGTGCAAAATTATGATATCGTAGAAATTATGGGGAAAAAATTTTCCCACCAAAATGTCAAAAGATGTCAGTAAGATGCGCTATTGCATTAATAAAGAGGATATCTTTCACGTCAGTGATGTACTCTCACCAGTAAGTGAATCGAATTTAAAGATTCAACGACAAATATTAAAGTGTAACTACTTCATTCTATTTCCCGCTTTTTAAGTCCAAAGGAAATGCAATATTATTATTTTGATCATGTGAGATAGCTTCCCGATTTTGGAGCATTAAAACTACTTCTAACCTATGTCATTGGATGATGAAACCGTAAAGCACAAGTTTACTCCTCTTGTATATAAACGATAACTTTATTCTTACACTTCCCCGGTCACTACAACTACTACCGAACGGTTCAATGCATGAAATTTCCAGCCAAGATTACACTTCGTGAACAAGATGAAAGATGAATTTCTTTGAGCGATTGTCTCTAGGATACTTGAAAAGAGAATTGCTAAAAGTTCATCGTGAGATTCAATTATAGATGATTTTCGTGATATGCAAGAAAGACGTCGATATGCCTTTGATAAAATATTAATGTAATTAATATTTTTGGATTCAATTAGTACATTGTTATTTGTGAAATATTTTGTAGAGATTTTAATTTTGCAAATGCAAATTTCCACTAATCAAACCCTGCTCGCCCCTATAGGGAGTGAAGGGAGTGCAGGGTTTTATTTCTATGGAGAAAAGAAAAGTACTCCAAATATAAGAAAATATTAAAAGTGCTACAAAAGGATGTGAATATACATGGCACATGATAAATGCGGCATTTTTTTGACACGTCAAATGTGCCACATGACAAATGTAGATCATTAAAAGAGTAAATTTTTATTGCTTATTTTTTATAATATACTGTTTATCATCTTTACAGATTAGCTATCATTTCAAAAAAGAAAAGCTTTCTGTTTACTACAAGATTCACTGACACGTGAGTGACTAATCTCTGTTGAAATTCTAATCTTTCAAACTCCTAAGACAAGTTCTCATTTCAAGGTGTTATAAAAATAGCCGTTATCGCCAAAGAATATATACAAAGTATAATCATTTCATAAAACATTTAAATGTGTTTTAAAGGTAGTTAAGTTTGTTATGTGAAAAGCCTAACGGTTTATTTGGTTGAAGGTTGTTAGTAACTAATCAACTACTTCCAAACTAAATATGTCCTAAAGTTATGTGTCTACTTGTATATATATGTATTTCAATACCTTTGTAAATACAAATACGTAAAATTAATAAAGTTTTTACAGCTTAGTCTTTTATAATCAAGTACAATTTACATTCCCATTCCACAACTCCATGTATTCACGTATTCCTAGACATCTTCTGCCTTTGAAGGGTCAGTATTGGTACTATGTATCAACAGAAGATAGGGTTAGTATTGGTTCAAGGTGTGAATCAATTCTAATCATTGCAAGAAAGAGTTTCTAAGAGTGAGAGAGAGGGAGAAGCACTGTAGTTAAGGGGCCGTGTGATCTGTAAGGTGAACACATCAAGATCCATCTCCAAAGAACATAACTGCTTACAAGCAAAACCAGTGATCCGTGATTATGTAAGGAAAATCTTCAAGAATGGTGAATAAAGTGAAGGAATGATCATTTACATTGGCTCGTTGAAGGTGATTTCACAAGTGGTGCAATCACTGTGTGTTTAACTCAAATCCGTAAATTTATTGCAGCAAGATCGCTAGTTTTACTCTCGCTTTGTGTTGTAAGTGAAACCCTAGCAACACAACCTCAGAAAACATAGAAATCAAAATTAGTAGGTTTCGTGTTGTTTCTGAATCAAGGTAGATCTAGGTGAAGAGTGAGTAAACTGATCCAAGGAAATATTGAGTGAGTCTGGGAGATTCAAACTCACGAAACCTAATCAAAACCACCAAGAGTCGGTGTGCTGTTTAGACTCAGAAGGTTGGTTCAATACACAATCAAAGTGATTTTTTGGTGTATCATCATCACCAGAGTTCATCATCGGGCCAAGAATCCGGTGAAAGTTACAACGCTTCAATCACACGCCTGCGGCAAGAAACTGTAACCTCTAGGTTCGTAGAGAAGGAAGAGTAGTATGTGAAGAGAGTAAGAGCTCTGCTTTCAAGAAAAGAGTAAAGAACGAAATCGAGTTCTTGGAAAGATCAAAGAAGGCCTTTTTGTTTGAAGCATTGAGAGAGGAAGTAATGGGCCAGAGCAAGTGGGTCGTGTGAGATTACTATCAACACCTCCCTCGCACTTGCTAATTCACCGCAGCAAAAAATAGGCAAAATTCACCACCCTTCAAGTGGATTAGAGGCACCTCGAAGGATGGAAAATTAACCGCTAAGAGATTTAAAAATGCTCCATACCTGTGCCACGATTAAACCATCGACACTTCTAAGAAAAGAACACTGACCCAACCACTCAACCACGCTCCTTAAGTTAATTTGATAGTCAAAAAGAAAGGTTTAGTTGCTTCAACAAAAAACTGGCTTAGTTATTGAGCAAAGTAAAAGATTTTGAAACAATTAATTGGCAAGATATTACGTAATTATCTATTTTGGCTATTTAAATTATTTCAAAAAATTATTTAAATGTATTGAATTGAAATAATAAATATATAGATAGTTTGTAAAAGAGTTTTGACAAATTGTCTAAAAAAGGTTTGAATAGGTACTCTGTTCTCCAGTGACATTTTCAAATAGTTTGGTTTTTATAGGGAGAAATTTATGCATTACTTGACATTTATAAATGAATTTGTGGAAAATGGTGGAGACATCTGGGTGTAATTCCGAATAAATAGCAAAGGAAATTAATGAGGTTAGAGACTATTTATTTATTTATGTTAATTAGAACTAAAAAATGAAAACTGTAATGTAACAGAGAAAAAGAAAGAATAGAGCGTAATATTGTGATTGGGAGAGTGAAAGAGTGAGAGAGCAGAAAACAGAATTAGTGGAACCCACTGCTCTCCTGCTAACTTCTATATAAACCAGATGCACTATCAAATCAATAAGCTATCGAGATTGAAATCAAACACTAGAACTCCTCGTTTTCTCTCCGATCCTAATTTTTTCCTCTTCATAACTTCAATCACACTTGATTCATGATTTACCTCACCTCAAAACAAAACCATGACTATGAATTCGGTTCTTCTCCGAATGATTCCCAAAGCCTGTGGATTTCGTCACCGTGGGAGTCAGATTGCTGCAGCGGCCGCCGCTGCTGCCCTTCTCTTCCTCACGGTCTCCACCGCCTGTCATCGCTGGATCTATCTGACTGTGAATTCCGCACCGGCGGAAGATTCCGACAAAGCCGTCGTTGGACACAATGTGAATACCGGTAAGAGCCCGCTTGGAATAAATCGCTCTCAATGCGGCTTCTTCTTCCGTCGCTGAGCGCGCCGATTCTGGCCGCGTTTTTGACTGATTCACTAGGGCTCCGGGGAGATCGCCGTCAGAATGCTGCAATTGCAGAGTTCTATTCGTTCATAATTTTGATTCATAATATTTTCACAAAAATTAGAAATAAAAACCTGCATTACTAGATTTTTCATTTATTTCAACCTTCAACATATTTTGATATTTTTTAATCCATGCTTGTTATTTTTATTTACCCGGTTTTTTTGTATTTTGTAAAATCTGAGAAGTTATTATTTTTTGATTTTTGTTTTTAGGTGCTGGAGAATATGTTTCCCTCACACACAGAGGACAGTAAGAGATTACTGCAAGCATGAACAATATGATTATGCATGGTCGCAGATTCCACCCCAAGACCTTATAGGTGATTCTAATGGAGGCCATCCCTCACAGTTGCCTCCCACCTCAAAGGTCCCTATAGGTTGCACCTGTGTCCTACCCAACTATAACAAAGTGCCATCAATCCAGACCTGGATATTTATAAGCATCGATAACCCCGCAGCGAAATTCATCCAGGAACCAGAATGCCATTCCACATCAGCGAGGAGATGGTGCTCATCATCATACCGGTCCACATCAACGCCGGAGATGGTTCTCATCATCATAACTACGCGAACAAGCGTGATCAGAAGTTGGAATACTCACCAATTTGGTAGAAAACTATATGACTCCGGCAAGATTTGCTGCACAATTTATGCCTCCACCACCACCTTTATTTGCTCCACCACCACACCACCTCCTCAGTTTCTAGGCCCCATTGGGTATCGTGGTATGTTGTACATGTGTTAACTAGTATTTCATAGTTTTATATACATGCATGCTCTAATTGTTTATATGCATTTCCAGAACTACCACTTCAAGTGGTATATCACCTCTCCAACCCTGGAGTCACTAAGGAGCATTCTATATGTGCCTCCCCTTACTGCACCTAAGTGCAATGTCCGGTTCAACCTACGGAGCAATCTATCGCTTCTGGAATCTCTGCATATTAAGATTCTCAACAGATTGATTGGCTCTTTCCAGGTAGTGCTTATATTTTGGTCACTATTTTTATTTTGTTTAAGGTATGATTTCTATCAATTTTAGAATATTGAGCTTTACCACAACTTGTCTTTTTGGCAGTATTGAGAACTTAATTAGAGATGAGTACTTAGAGGCTCATATGGATGACCAGGGCTGGAGTTTCGATATATTTTGTAGCAAGCTTACCTTCCCCAAAGTAAGTTGTTTAGCGAATTTCATTGTTTTTTAATTTATTAAATCTTTTATCTTGGCTGCTCATTTTGTTTATTGTGCTCACTAATTATGAGTGCACATTCTGTTAAACTGTTTTGTATAATTAATTCTACTTTTGGAGGATTATATTATATCTGACTATCCTTCACCGTAAAGCTTCTTTGTAGTGTTTCCTTTAAAGCCTGACTTTTATATGTAGGTGGTCAGGTAGAGTTCATCACATATTGTTAATTATGATTTTTTTTTCCGTTTCCAGCAAAATCATCCATTATAGTATGTGGATGTTGTTATTGACATTATTCATCACTAGATGACAAATGTGTTTCTTTCCTATCCAGGTCAACATATGACTCAAGATATTCAGAAATTCATGATTAAGCCCATTTGTTCAAAGTTCTCGTGTCGTTGAAGTGCGGTGCTAAATTACATTACCTAAAAAATATTATCATGTCAGTTGTTTCATTTTTGAGGTATATATTAATTTTATCGGTCTCTTTTGTTTTCAATGTACTCTTCAAATTATGAGGCGAAAAAATAAGGAAGCGGGATGATTGGAGAGATGGATCATTCAGAGAAGATTTGCTTTCAATGTATTCTTCACGGAATAGAGCTTTCGATGGTACTGGTCAAGTTGGTATTCAAATTTCTAGTCATTCTATTTCTGCAAGAAATTGAAGCTCCACATGCTCTTTCAAACAATTTTCCATAGTAAGAAAGATTTGTTTCCAATCTACTCTTCACGCAGATGGGAAGCTTTTGGGATGTGAATAGTCAGCATATGCTTTCCAATAGCGATGGTGCTGGTCAAATTGGTATTCAAATTTCTGATCATTCTATTTACTTGCAAGAAATTAGAGCTCCAAATGCTATTTTAAAACAATTATTTGGAGAATGTCCGTATGAGGGAAAACCAAAAGCAGTAATCTAACTCGGCTCTAAATTTGTACATAGAGCAAATGTGGGGTGTGATTTCTTTGAGGTATCTAGTATAAAATGATTGAAAAATGAGGAGAAAAATCTTTTTATCTAACAGAAAAAGAGCAATAGATGAAAAATCCCTCACAGAAAATGCAGATTTATAGTCTCGGTTGTGGAGCTAGTAGCATGACTCTTGTGATTATATTGGGTTTAATGTTCTTACTTTGATGGTGGGAAGGTTGTTTGCCTTAATTTGGGGATCTCGGGTCTTAATTTGGGGATCTCGGGTTTGCAGATCCTCTCATAAGTCCACATTCTAGTAAAGGGACTCGTGAAATTATATAATATTTATTCATATGAGTCGATCTCTTCTATCGGAAGTGTCCGGTAAATAGAGCACGATCACATTCCCGTCAAATTGGTCATCCACTCCACCAGGATTTTGGAGCATTATATGAGAGATTATTGGTATTGAGATTGAGTTCCCATAACTACTAGGTTGGTTGAGTGAAAGGGGAAGATGGATTTCTGCCAAAGGAGCTTGTTCCACAACCACGTTATATAGTACAATGAGACCATCATGTGCCTTGCTATTTCCCACATCATATTTGGAAGGACTACGACTTTGTATTTATATCTTTGTTTTGCTTCTTTCTTCTTTCTTTACTCTCGTTTTTTTCTCTATTTATTTTGAAGGCATAAATTGAATGGAACTTCAACGTGTTTTTATTATTTCTGACTATGACATTTTGATTATTGATGTAATTAGCTTCCTATATTATTTTATGTCCAGTGGTATGATCTAATTTTGTTTGATACTAGTCGTATACGTATTTGCAAGGGTTTGCGTTGGTTGGATACAATATATATTTCTAACTAGATAATAATGAATATATGTAATATTTAAATAATTATATGTAGTATTTTAAATTAGCTATATGTATTATATTAAATTTTTAGGAATAACTATCCAAATAATTACTCTATTATTTATGTGGTGAATAACTATATGTAATACATTGCAAATACTTTTTTGAAATACATTGTAAATACTAAGAAAATACTTCATTGAGGGAGTGTCTCTTAGCCTAGTCTTATTGAAATTTGCTGTCGGGTGAGTCTTCACTTGCTTACAGTATTTTTAAGAGACATACTCTTATTTTGCTCCAATGCTAGTCCCTTTATATTAGAGTCTCTTAAGTGGCTCTCACATGTCTTTCTTTAATACTTTAATATTTGCAATTAAATTTATTTTATTTTTTAATACACATAGCCTCTTATTTATTCTTTGTTTAATGTTAAGGACATCCCTTCCCCAAGAGACTTTGAAAGAATATAAGGGACAACAAATTTCCACATAGGCTCCATGTAGAAATGGTCCAATGCTAAAAAAAGTAGAGAGATGTCTACTAAAATTTAAAGGGATACCTTAAGGATATGCTGGAGATGCTTGCAGAAGTCATTCGTGCATAGGTCGACTTGATTTCTTTTTATTATATTTTTGAAATATAATTATTTTTAAAATAAAAAAATTTCATTGTGATAAACATACTTAGTTTATAATTTTATAAAAAATATTAAAAATTTAGGGAAAATTACTCCAAGTTCTTTAATTGATTTACAAGCTTCTTCTGATTTGGTGCTTTATTTTTTCTTGAATTTGGTCGCCTTGCTGGCCCAAAATATGTACACAGTTATCTCATTTTGAATTTTCATTTACCTATGTTTAAAAACTAAAAACTATATTACTTCTATTTTTCACTTCTATTTTAGTGATATATAGAAGGCAGACCCACAAATCTTGGTCCAGTGGATTTGTCTTTTGTGTTTGTTAATTTGCTTCTTATGTTGTCTAGTTCAAATTGTTCGTTAATTTTCGATAAGTAGGTAAATTTCATTTGCATATAATCTAACTTTTTAGTATCATGGAATACATATTTTACCCACATCTACTATAAATTGATGCCATTAACCTACTAGCAATCTACTATAAATAAATAAATTGATGTCATTAACCTACTATGGAAATTTCTTTGAACTACCCTCCAATCAATTTTTAACAAGTCATCATTTATTTACCCTTATAAATCTCACAAATATTACCCAAATATGACTCAAATTCAAATCACAGCGCCTGACCATGAAAAAATTGAATTTCAATTTAAAATCCATTACCAAGCTTTTGAGAAAAGTGCTGTTTGTATTTATTTGCGAGAGGAAAGTGCTTACTTTTTCCATAATCTCTTCTCTCTCAAATCAACGAACAAATCCTCTCCTCTCTAGCAACCCACAACAAAACAAAACTTTGACATCAAAACATAAGTTGAAGTAAATATTTTGCTCCTTCATTCTTCTTCTCTTCACTCTTCCTGACGTTAAGCTTTTTTACTGCACCATTTCTCATTCATTTTCAATGGTGTCAACTCCATAGCAATCGATTTATATTCAAAACAATAACCTTTAACTTCCATTTCTAAACTTCCATTTCATCATTATCATGTCAGCTTTAATTTTTTACACTTTTCTTTCACTTGCTGAGTTTTTTCTTCATCACCTCCTTTTTTCTTTCACTCTTGATGGCAGCAGTGTAGGGCTAAAGTTTTATAGGATTTTTATAGGTTTTTTTTTGTTTCTTTATGTTAAAATTGTTAGAAATCTGGATCATGAACACACACACACTTGCACACTAGAGAGAGAGAGAGAGGTTGTTGCAAGCCCCGGAATAACGAGAAAACTAAGTTTTTTTAATTGAACTCACTATTACATCACTCGTTTAAAGTATTTATACTCATTACAAGTATTAGTCAACTACTGTGATGAAAGTCAACCACTAGCTTATTCTACTTATTTAACTTTTTGCCTATAAGCTAGTTCATCTGCAATTGCAAAATTACACATGAGTTTCTGAGACATACAACAAAAATTCACTTGGTAAATCATTACAATCCACTATATTCATCATGTTCTCTCTCGACTTCTTGAAAATGTTTGACCTTCAATGCCTTTGTGAATGCATCTACTACCAATTTTATATGCTCCAGTCCTATGGTAGCTTAACTGAGAGATTTCCTTTGAGACTTGATCTCTCAAGTAGTAGTGAGCGAGTCTCTTTATGTGTTTGGATATTCCATGTATCAGTGTGGGTGTTTAGCCAAGGCGATTGCGATTTGTTGTCTACAAACAACTCCACAGAATCCTCTTTTCCAATCTGCAATTCCTGCCTTGAGTGTCTAACCCAACTGACATAGCATGCCCCCATTGAGGCTGCAATATACTCTGACCTCCACACGAAGACAATGCCACCTACAGATTCTTTCTTTGAACTCCAATATATGAGGTCATTTCTCGGCGAGGAATACGAGACCTGCAGTACTCTTTCGTCATTTTTATCACCTCCCCAATCACCATCAGTGAAAGCACCATAATACCCAAATTTTTGTCAGGCTAGTTGAAAATAATAAAAAAAAGAAAATATTTTGTAAACACCCAATTTTACTTGGGTATTTTTCTTATGATCGAAAAAGCTCAAAAATGTTTAAGTGAATTGCACGCACATTGTTTTCTAACCGGATACTCATGTTAGTTTTAACGATCTTGCACTTAGTCATTCTCGTGTGTTAAGCTTCTAAGTCGTACACACGTGTCATTTAGTTCGCTAGCAATTTGAGCGTCATTTCAATTATCATCGGGTTAGAATTTATTTTGTACAATTATTGCAAAGACAACTAAAAAAAAAGTGTTATTTGATTTTAATTATTATTTGATTACAAAATTGGATTGCTAGTATTTTTTTAAAAAAGAAAAAAGAAAAGGAGTGTAACATAGTCTGAAAATTTGAAGAGGAAGCGAAAAAGTGATAAAAATATCCATTGATAAAAAACTCTCATGTTTCCTTCATGCATTTGCAACCTCTAATTTAGTATCAACATATACTAATCTATCTATTTGTCAAGACAATTTGAATCACATTTTATACTATAAGCTATATTAAGCTGTTACAAAGATCAGAGCAGTTGTGAAACTAATTCAACTTTACTTTAATTTCCTACCCACGCATGAGAAGAAAGGAGGAAAAATAAGTCTAACTAAAGCAAATTGAAACTCTTTCACAATCTTTGTGTATCCTCTTTAAGCTACATACACAGACTATACATGACCTAAAAGGGAAAAAAACAAGTGCTGGCTGACCCTCGGTCAAAAGCAAAGAAGGCAAGACAAAGAGAGAAAATCCAAGTTTCAGGCGGGCGGTAGGTTTAGGCTCCAAAGCTCAATGGAAGACTCTTCTTCCTTTGTAATTTTTCTCGCACACATACACAAATAGGGAAGAAATTATGCATGGTGAATAGAGTCAAACAAGTCTATTTTTGTGATGCAACAGAGATTGAGGATAGAGAGTTTTTGAAGAAAATTTTTAAGAAACACCAAAACGTGAAATACTTGAAGGGATACAAAATCACATTTCCAAAATAAAATGGACATATCATTTCGGTTTCAATACAAGTTTTGGATATAAATCAAGCTTCAAAGACATCCGAAAGGAGGACAAGCAAAGACAAACTCACGCAGAAAACCAAGCGAGAGAGAGCAAAAAGCAGAGAGCAAAAACAGAGAGAAAACACACAAAAAAAAAATAGAACACGCAGGCGTAAATAATAAGGAATAACCACCATCATCCCTTCCACCCACAACCACCACCACTCCAAACCAACAATACACAAAGATACATTCGAAAAGTAGTGCGAGAAAATAGAATCATAAGAAAGGGAGAAAAACCCACGGGTAAATAGTTGCCACCGCAGCCGTACATGAGACACTCGTAGGAGGACTCCCGGCCGCCTTCTCCAACGAAGACACCACCGCGCCACCACCATCTCATTACTTCACCCCGCTTTTCGGTTTCTCTTTCTCACCCCAATACCACCAGATTCGCGATCGTTGCCTCTCAGTCGCGTGCATCGCTGAACCGCCATACGCTTGTCGCGCCACTTCGCCACTCGTACCACCGCGAGCATCCCACTCGCCATCGCCAACCTCTTCTCTCTCTCGGTTCGCCCTCCTTCTCTCCTCTACATATGTCTCCACGAAGTTAACGTCTCTCTCTCTCTCTCTCTCTCTCTCTCTCTCTTAAAAATCCTCTCTCAATTTTTTTCCATTTACGCAAAACAAAGATTGAAATCTGCCACTGAGGGTGATAAAATTAAGCTTAGGGTTTCCTTTTCTGTTTTAAGGCTTGGTTATGGGCCTTCCTTCCTTTTTTTAAGTTTAAAAATCAATACTAATAACACTTGTTGATACTAACCCAGACCCCAATGCTTTTTCTAAAAAATGCTAGTCACACACTTTCTTTTATCTCTCGCATTCAAAGACTCCATCCTTCTTGCTTTTATTTGTTTATTTCTTTTTAGTTTTATTATTACTTATTGTTATTACTATTATCATCGCTACTATTTACCTCGTGTTGTCATCTAATAGCATCTCTTTTTGCTTATTATTTGTTATCACTTATTATGGTGGTTTGTGTAATTTTTAAACTAGGAATAAACACTTAAGGTATAAATATGGCTACCTAAATCCATTTTTGCTCATATCATGTTCAATATTCATTTTCCAAAATAATCACTCCATAAGCAAAAATCAATTTGATTACGTAAAACCCTTTGATTACCTAAAATAAGAGCCAATTATCATTAATGATCACTCGCGCATTTTCGTAAAGAGTTAGTAGTATGACCACTCTAAACCGATGTTGTTTGGTCATCGCTAACGCCGATCCAATTGCGAATTCCTTTTATCACGACGCTCTTCCGATTCAAACCAACGAAAACACTTTTGAAAACAAATCTTTTCAAACATCAAAATCAAAACTAATTACCACTAATGATCACTCGCGCCGTTGCCGTTTGATTGTGGGTAGTAATTTCATTCCCGTGGGAGCTAGTGAAGTGTGGCCACTCTAAACCGTTGTTGTTTGGTCTTCACAAACGCTCCTTCATTGCGAAAACCTTTTCAATGCTTAAAATAAAACCGGTTGTCATCATTAGTCACTCGCTTGTCAGTTGCCGTTTGATTGTTAGTGGCGATCCCATTTTCAAAAAGAGTTAGTAGCGTGGCCAGCCTCCTAAACCGTTGTTGTTTGGTCATCGCGAACGCTCAATCCCTTTTCAAAAACTCTAAAAAGATTAAAAACAAAAACCTTTTTCAGATAAACAAGAACTACGAGCTTTGAATTCTCCATCGCACTAGAGATACGTAGGAGCGAGAAGCCAATTCTCGCGAAACCACGAAAAATAAAAATTTTTATTAAGTTTTTCCATTCGCATCAAACAAGAAATAAATAGGCGAATCTAAGTATTTTTCAAATCAAAGCGTTAAAACCACACACTTAATTAAAGGTTCCTCTCGTGAGAGAGGACGGTAAGTGCTAACACCTTCCCCGCACGTGAATCGACCCCCGAACCTATATCTCTAGTTTCAAAAGACCATCCACTTTGTTCAAAAGACCTTTTTTCAATGTTTTGGTCTTAAAAAAGTAAAATATTGGTGGCGGCTTCATAATTTTTCCACGTTGTACATCGAGAAACCCAAACCGGATTTTCTAAGCAGCAAAACCTCTCAATTTCCTCAAGTTTTCATCACATTTATTTGGCATAAGAATTTCATAGCTTGTTGTTCCTTTCTACATATCTCGTAATTCATTTTGCAAGTTTTTGGTGTGAAGTTACGAGCACGCTCCATAGCTCTCGCTTATTAGACCAACACTAAATGCAAGGTCCGGCCTAGTGTTGCGCAGATATCTCAATGCCCCCTACAATCTGCCTGAACTCCGTAGCATCAACTTCTTGTTCATCAACATCTTTATCAAGCCACAAACTGGGCCTTGCGGTGTGTTTCGCACTATTGCGTTGATTCATGTTGAACCTATGCAAGATATCGGAAGCATACTTTTCTGTGGTGAGCGTAATACCATCACTAGTGCTTTGAAATTCAATTCCTGGAAGTAAGAAAGCTCACCTAGGTCTTACTATTTCAAAGGTTTTCATCATTTTTCTTTGAATTACGCTACCTTAGTTTCATTGTTGCCAGAACCAGCTAACAGTCATCAACATAGAGGCATAACATCACCACATCATCACCCCCTGACTTCACATACACACCATGCTCAGAAACACACCTCTTAAACCCCATGTTGATCAAACTCTTGTCTACTTTCTTATTCCAAGCTCGTGGAGCTTGTTTCAAACCATATAATGCCTTCCTTAGTTTCAACACTTTGTTCTCACTTCCTTGTTTCACAAAGCCACTGGTTGCTTTCAACATAAACTTCTCTTCTAACTCTCCATTCAACAAAGCAGATTTTACATCAAGTTGATGTAATTTCCACCCTTGCATACTAGCATGAGCTACCACAACCCTCACAGTTTCAAGTCTGGCCACTGGTGCAAAAACCTCTTGATAATCAACACCATGTTTTTGGAGGAAACCTCTAGCTACTAACCTAGCCTTTTATTTCACCACTTCACCTTTAGGATTTACTTCACCTTATAGATCCATTTCAATTCCTATAGCCTTCTTTCCTTTAGGTAATTCCACCAGCTCCTCCCAAGTCATATTTTTCTCTATTGATCTTATTTCATCCTTCATAGCCTCTAGCCACTTAGGATTCTTCATTGCTTCCTCCACAGTAACAGGTTCTGTCTCTGCCATTAAAGCAAAATGCACAATATCACCTTCAGCACTTATCACACCATCTGTCATCACTTCATAGTCATTCAGTCTTGGAGGTGGTTGCCTAGTCCTCAATGATCTCCTAGGTCCATCCCTCTCATCATCATCATCATTATTTTCTTGAAATGTGATCGCACTCATCATGTGGCACTTCAAACCTGCTTTTGTTCTAAACCAAAGAGAACTCACTTTGTTACCCAATTCCATGTCTTATGCTCATCAAATACCACATCTCTACTTGCCACCACCTTGTTAGTCAGTCTGGATTCAACAATTTATAGCCACCAAAAGAGAATGATATCCAATTATGATCATCAACTCACCTTTATCATCAAGTTTTGTTCTTGTTTGATCGGTATGCGCCAGAGTAGCATACTCGATCCAAACACTCTAAAGTGTGCAACACTTGGCTCGACACCACCCAAGCCTCCTGGGGTTACCTCTTCCAATTTCTTGGTTGGACATCTATTCAATATATATGTTGGCCGTGTTCACACTCTCTCCCCAAATAATACTTAGGCAAATTCTTACTTTTCAACATGCTTCTCACCATATTAAGCAAAGTTCTATTCTTTCTCTCAAGATTTCCATTCAGGTTGAGGTGTATATGGAGTGTAACCTCATGTACTATCCTCATCTTCACAAATGCACTAAACTCAAGACTTACATACTACCACCACCATCGATTCTAAGCACTCTTATATACTCTCCACATTGTTTTTCTACTAAGACTTTGAATTTTTTTGAATACTTCTAACACATCACTCTTCCTCCTAATCAAATAAATCCAAAATTTCCTAGTAAAATCATCAATAAATGTAACAAAATACTTGTTACCTCCGGGTGTTTCATGTTGTATTGATCCACATACATCAGTAAAAAAATCACTAGTAGCTTCCTCTTTGATCTACTAGCAACACTTGGATTGAAGGCAATTTCTTGACATTTTGCTTTCCACACACTCGCACATACATCTCTTGGAGCATTGATTTGTGGCAATCCTTTCACCATCTCCTTGCTCGCAACTTGTTTAGATCACCAAAATTCAATTGTCCATATCCAAGTGCCACAACCACTCTTCTTTGTCCACTGCAAAGAGCAAGACATTCGCAAAGAATAATTCCTAATTCCACTTTGAATGTCCTGCTTTTGGATAGAAGTGCTTTACCTGCTTGCCTACCTTCAAGATCAAACACCTTCATGGTTCTATCTTCCATCACCATCCCGTAGTCCTTCTCCAATAATCGCCCAATGCTTAGCAAGTTGCTTTTCATTCCCGGCACATACAAGCATAAACGTAAATGAAACACATTGAACCATCCTTCTTCCTTATCATTACCTTCCCTACACCTTCCACTTTCAAGGTTCTATCATCAGCAAACCTCACCCTACTCTTGATTGAGAAATCAAGTTCAACAAACCAGTCTTTTCTCCTGCATATACGAGTAGAACACCCCGTGTCTAGGAACCAATACTCACCTGTTATCACCTTCCTCCTTCACAATACCATGTTCAACATTGCATCTACTTCCTTCTTCTCTTCCACAACCACCATATGCAACACTTCATCTCCTTCCTTCTCTTCAAGTGCCATTAACAAGGTTTCTTCCTTCTCCTCTTCTTCTTCACTAATTTCACATCATTTCCACTTACATTGCTATAACATTCATCAGCAAAATGTCCATATTTCTCACAGTTATAGCATTGTATGTGGCTTTTATCATATCTCCTACCTCTACCTCTACCACCTCTACCTCCTCTACTACCTCTACCTCTATAATTCTCACCACTATTGTTCTTTTGTTCATTACTACTACTACTAGCATTAGAATTTCCTCTACCGAACCAAAGATTAGAATTATAGGAATTACCTTGACCTCCGCCTCCTCTCCAATTGTTCCCCGCTTTACCTCTTCCTCTTTGATTACCAAAGACTCTACCTCCTGGGTTGCACCGCCAAAGCTTGTTCAACACCTCCTTTCACCGCATTTCTTTCATTGATTCTTTGCTCATGTGCTTCCTGAGATCCTTGCGCCTCTAACTTCATTGTTGATAAGTCTTGCGATTGTTCAATCGCCATTGTGTTGATGTTATCAAATTTTGCGATGTTGAATAGATCGCAAAAGTTTCTCCACTATCTTCTCATCGGCCAAGGTCTCTCCACACGAAATCATTTGATTCGTCATCGCTTGCACTCCGTGAAATACGCCGCAATTGTCTCACTCTCCTCCATTCCAAGAAATTCATATTGTCTCCTTAGAGTTTGCAACCGCCACACGCTTAATTTTTGATCCCCTGCGTAAGAACTAGCTAACACGCCCCACGCCGCTTGCTCAACTCCGATCTCGCAATTTTCTCAAAAATTTCTTGATTCACACACCGATGTAGAATACACAATCCTTTGCATCCTTCTTCTCCGCATCTCTCGTAGTGTTTTGTTGCGCAATCGTTGGATTCGCGGAAGTGGATCGAGTCCGTTTCACCACCAAATCCCACACATCCCGATATCCAAGGATCGCTTTCATCTTCATACTCCATCTGTTTCATAGTTCTTCCCGCCAAGAATCGGAAAGTTTGCTTGGAAAGTGCCCGCTCATCGCTGCCATTGATAAATTTCTCATCGATCACTCGTGTTTAGGTTTGGATTCAGGGATTCTCACCGCCACCGATTCACTCGAATTTGTGGTTTCACACACCTCACTTTCACTCATTTGATCGATGATTTCCAACAATTTTCACGCCCGATACCATTTGTTAGAAACTGGATCATGAACACACACACACTTGCACACTAGAGAGAGAGAGGTTGTTGCAATGAATAAATGTAAAAACTAAGTTTTTTTAATTGAACTCACTATTACATCATCATTTAAAGTATTTATACTCAATACAAGTATTAGTCAACTACTAATGAAAGTCAACCACTAGCTTATTCTACTTATTTAACAAAAATTACTTTTGTTTTGATACTTCCAAAATAACCAAGCACTCACTTTCCAAAGGCAACTCAATTCCACAACATTTCCAAACCGTAGTTAAACATTGTTTGATCTGTCGCCCATTTTGTTTTTGTTTGTTGATTGGGGCATCAAAATAAATACAACGATTTTGGAACTCACTAAGTGAAGCACAATGCATCATAAGCTTGGTTCAGATTCTATTGACTTAGTGGTAGTGTTGTTTCTTTTAGTGGTAAAGTGGTGTAATTTCCTATTTTTTTAGTTTTCGTGATTCTAATTTGCACTCCCTTTTTCCGTAGTAGTTGTGTAATTGAATTTTTAGTGGCATATAAGTTTTTACTAGCTAGGTGAAAAGGGAGAGTTGGTGCTCTAAAGCACCAAGTCACTATTAGTATCATATTGTCATGTTTTGAAGGGGGTCCAATATTGTCACGGATAAGGTTTGACTAATTAAATTCGCTTACTTCAAATATTAATTTGGAAAAATGAAGACAAATTTAGACTAATTAAATTCTGTCAAACTCTATTTATAGAAAGAACACGATAGTACTCGTGCGTATGCATGGGTATACCGCTAGTTTTATGAAAGATTGCATACAACAACCATAATCAAGTGTTGAAAGTCTAGATAAGAGAACGAATGATGCTTATATATAAGTAAAAAAACAAAAAACCAGAAAACTATGTTAACAATGGAGCTCGAGAGAAAAGGAACTACACTCAAAGTAAAGAAATGCATTCTCATTCAACTTGATTAACAATGACACTGTACAAAGTTTTTATTACAAGTCTAACTTTAGCTAACTAATTCTGTTACATCCTAACCAACTAGCTAATCAATGATTAAACTAACTAACTACAATCAAACTAACTGTACACTATAGTTAAATATATTTATACAGCAAGTTACCACAGTGTAAAAATATATACAAGCTGTAACAACCCCTCAAGTTGGACTGTGGATGTTTCTAAGTCCCAACTTGGGTATGAAAGAGCAGAAAGAAGTAGCATATAGTGGCTTCATAAGAACATCAGCTAGTTGTGCCTGAGAAGAAACTGGGAGCAGATGTATCAAACCTTTCTGAACCTTCTCTCTGACCACGTGACAGTTTATCTCTATATGTTTCGTGCGCTCATGAAACGTGGGATTGTTTGAGAGCAAGGTATATTGTCACTTATTGTCACAATATATCTGGTTGGTCCAAATGAGAGTGATCTCATGGAGTCCTTTAGCAGATAGTGCATACATTGTATCTCACAAGCAAGACTAGCAAGTCCACGGTATTCAGCTTCTGATGAGGACCGTGACACTGTGCTCTACTTCTTTGATTTCCAGGACACAAGAGAAGAGCTCAGAAAAACACAGTATCCAGTGATAGACTTTCTAGTTTCTGCACATCCTGCCCAATCAGAATCTGCATACCTTGATAAAACATCATAATTAGAACTAGGGAAAAATAGCCCTTGTGCAGGTGCTCCCTTAAGATAGCACAACACTCTAGTTGCTGCTTGAAAATGAAGCTCCATGGGTTGAGCAATGAATTGACTGAGTTACTGAACTGAGAAAGATATATCCGGTCTTGTAGTTGTAAGATTTAAGAGTCTTCCAACTAGTCGTCTATAGGCTGATATATCAGTGTAAGGTTGCCCCCCGTTGCTGCTAAGCTTGCAAGAGGGATCACTAGGTGTGGCAGCAGGCTTAGCAGCAAGAGTGCCCGTGTCTTGCGACGAACTCAAGTGTATACTTGTGTTGGTCGAAAGGAGAATGCCCTCTTTGGATCTAGCAACTTCAAGACCCAAAAAGAACCTTAATGTACTCAAGATCCTTGATCTGAAATTCCTTGTGAAGTACATGTTTTACATGCTTAATTTCAAGCATATCTGTCCTCGCCAAAACAACATCATCAACGTATACAAGTAATGCAAAGTGAAAGAGTTTGATGAAGACTTCACAAAAAGTGAATGGTCACTTGTGATTGAGTGTATCAAGTGAAATGAGGGTGGAAGTGAGTTTGTGATTCCATTGTCTACCTAGTGCCTTCGGGCCATAGAGTGATTTGTGTAGCTTTGCAAACCTTGTTTGTCAAGTCTACATTCTGTGGTTGATAACCGGGGTATGGTCATATATACCTCCTCGGTGAGGTCACCATGCAAAAATGCATTATTTACATCAAGTTGTTCAAGAAACCAATTGTGAGTAGCAACCAAAGCAAGGAGAACCCGAACGTTAGTTAGTTTATAGCAGGGCTAAATGTCTCAAAGTAATCCACACCCTCAAGTTGATTGTAGCCCTTAGCTATGTTGCGTTAAAAACACACCTGAGAGAAAGTGTACTCTATCGCTGAAGTAGTATAAAAATATCGTCTCCACGAGATTAATTAATAAGTACCAAACTACTTAAGATTAGTTATTATTTAGGCGATCAAATGTTTGGTGATTGTAAAAACTAAAATAACAAGAAGTAAATAGCAAGAATTTAAATTGTAAAGTGTGATCAATGGAGAGAAGCCTAGGGTCACGGTTTCACTTGCAAGGTTCGATTCCTCTATGTCTAAATCTACTTTGAATCCCACTTTATTTTATTCAATTACCAATCCCTTTACTAAAGCTATTAACCCGTTTGGTCATGCGTGATTAATATTCTTTTCCCTAAATTAACCCTAGTTTGGTCATGCTAGAATTTTAAATTTAAGAAAAGCATAAAGTACAAAAAGGTTGAATGATTGGAAGACTAAATTAAAGTTTGGTCATTCATTAATTATAGTCTCGAATTATCCTATAGGTCCACCAACTAGTTTGTGCAAATGCGATTAGCTAATCAACTAATTGATTATAAACATACAAAGGGTTGTCAATCCTAATTATGTGATAAAGCGATAGGATAATATTAATTGAAATAAAAATTGAGAATTCAAAGTATAAATTAAAACATAAAAGGTCTCTAATCAAGCAAGATCCACCTAAGACCCTAGAAAAAGATTTAGCTATCCATAGTTATCAAGACCACTTTGAAATAAAATTGGGAGTCATAAATTACGAGAGATAAAAATAACGGAATGGAGGAATTTACGATGCGAGTATTTAGTCTCCTTTTCTAACCGAGCTCTCTCACGGTGTCAAGCGGATGCAAAACTCTTGATCTTCCGCCCGGTTTCCGTGCGCTTGACTTTCAATTCTCCCTGCGCTCTTTGTATGCGGCTCACGTTTCCTCTTTTTCGAAGCTACGGTATATCTCACTCTCTGCGACTCACCATTCCGTCGACTTTCACTGTTGCAACACTCTTCTTCAATTCACGTTTTCTTCCTTTTCTCTCCTTTTTAATCCTGATGATGCAAGCACCTTTATAATTGCTTCCTAGGGTTCCGTGCGACACTATTCCCTCTCTTCCTTCACCTCACGTTCCCATTTCCTCTCCAAGCATATGGGTTTTCTTTTTAGTTAATGGACTAAGCCCAAGTCCTTGTTTCATCCCAATTCATTTGTGCTAATGACACCTCCTTTTTGCTATAAATGACTCATTTTGTGATTTCTTTATCTAATATTTTTCCTACAAAATAATGAGCAAAGTCGATTAAACATATATTTAATTGATAATAATTGCTCTCAAAGAGACTTGAAAATACCACTAAAAATGCACTAAATTGGAGTTTATCAACTCCCCACACTAAACATTTGCATGTCCTCAAGCAAATTCTACAGCTCAAAACTTTTCAAATAAGTAATAGAAACTGACCGGATAAAGACCCAAAATTAGAAACATGATGTGAGACAATATATAATACATCACATATGAGGTGTGGAGGAAAAGTGCCTTGATTAGAGGCTCATGTCACTGAAGAATACATTTTTGAGAACAAGGGCACTTTCGCTCACAATCTCTCACAAGTGTTTAGGGACTAGTGAAAATATACACTCAAGTTTCAACAAAATGCACATTACCATAAGTTTGTAATTTGACCAAATCTCCACTAAATAGTTCACATGCATGCAAAAAGATGGGGTTTCATGGGTTGTAATGGGGCGGGGTGAATTCATGCGGGGTAGGAAATAAGAAGAGAGGATAAACAAGGGGCTAAAAAGAACAAAAAACAAATAGTAACCACTTGAAACCAAATATGGAGCTCCTATCTATTTTACAATTTTTGTCCAAACTCCAAATTTCACTTTCATTCTTCACTCTTCTTCTATTTGTCAGCTCTCTTTGATTTACCTTCACTCTTGAGTAGACCCTTTTTCAATTTTTGATTTGAATTTGCCCTTTGGCTCTTTCATTCTTTTGATGTGTCTTTTCCTCCTTTACTTTTCTCTTTTTTCAAATTTTCTTTCTATATTTTCTTCATTTTTTTTTTTTTTTCTTAGGAGGAAAAGGTAAGTACATGAAAACTTCTATTTTGTTTCCTTTGTAGGAAGATATTCTTATAAGCACATGATTCACTCATTTTTTCTAACAAGATAGACAACAAAAGTAGGTGTGAAATTTCAGATCCTGAAAATATAGACCACTAAAATATAGGGCCGCTAATTGTAATTTTCAATAGTTGCTCCACATTTAATTCCAAATGGTTACCACAAAAAAGAAAAAAATTATATCCAGGTACCAAGAAGAAAATATAACAAATAGGCTCAAGGGGCAACTAAGGGATAAATTCAACAAAGCAACTGCAGGGCGAGGAAAAATACCTAAATTCCCCGAATCTTTTTACATGATGCAAATCAATTTTCGCCTTGAAATGGTCAAAAGACAAATTCTAGAAATGTGATTGGGAAACACACTAAATAGAAAGAAAAGGGGTAAAAATTTATGATTTAGTATCAATCCCCCTTATATAGGCTCGAGATCTCACATTTAGAAGCTAGTTCACAAAAAGTACTCCAAGAGGGACAAATGCTAATTATCGACTTCCTAAGGACATCCTCACGAGTTACAATTAAGCCACAAATCTGTCAAGTGAATTAATTATAGGATCCCTAAAGACATAATCTCTATTTTTTTTTTTCAATATAAGCATAATTCATGCAAAACAAGCGAGAAAAATGCTATCAACATATTTAGTGGGTATGTGCATTAATATAGATCAAGTGACAAAATAAAGTCCTCCCCACACTAGCATGAAGCATAGTCCTCAATGCAAAATATCATATTGGCACAAACGAGAAATAATTGAGAGAGAGTAATAGTGACTTCCTGAGAGAGCTTTAAAATGAGCTAATCCCTAAATAAATAAATAAACAAACAAAAGTGAGAGAAAATAAAACACAGGTTGCCTCACTGCGAAGCGCTTGTTTAACGTCCGAGCACGGCGGTACTACGGTCAATCTTGAGGCCCGGTGACATAGTTCGCTTGGAGCAACCCTTCCTCAAAAATGCTTCACCGCGACCATTGACTTTAAAAGTGGTACCATCTTCATGAGATACCTCAAGCACTCCATAAGGAAAAACTTGAGAGTATGATGTAGGGTCCATACCACCTAGAGCGCAACTTTCACGGAAAAAGCATAAGCGTGAGTTATAAATTAAAACCTTCTCACCAACATGGAACTCCTGCGGTGAATGCGCTTATCATGCCACTTTTTAGTCCTCTCCTTATAAAACTTGGCATTCTCATAAGCTCAAGGCGGAGCTCGTCAGATCATCAGTGCGGGCAACCTATTTTTCACACATGGTGAGCATCAAAGTTTAGAAATTTTAAAGCCCAAAGTGCTTTATGCTCTAATTCAACAGGCAAATGACATGCTTTTCCAAAAACAAGGCGGTGAGAGACATCCCGATGGGGGTTTTAAAAGCGATTCTGTGAGGCCCATAGTGCATCGTCAAGTTTCAAAGACCAATCTTTTCTTGATGCACTAAGCTGTCTTCTCTAAAATCCTTTTTAACTCTGTTTGAAATTTCCAACTGTCCACTAGTTTGTGGGTGGTAAGGAGTTCTTTACCTTATGAGTGGCCGCCATATTTGCTCGAAAGATTTTCAAATTGTTTATTGCAAAATGAGTGCCACCATCACTAATAATTGCTCGGGAGTGCAAATCTGGTAAAAATATTTTTCTTCAAAACCTCACTACTACCAGAGCATCATTAGTGGGTAAGACTCTGACTTCACCCACTTAGACACATAATCTCAGTGACAAGAATATATTGATTTGAAAAGATTTGGGAAGGGCCCGTAAAGTCAATACCATTACATCAAATATCTCACAAACAAAATATTGTTTAAGGGCATCTCTTGGCGCCTAGAAATATTGCCACTCCTTTGACAACTATCGCAAGCTTTCACAAATTCATGAGCATCTTTAAATATAGTAGGCCAATAAAAACCACATTGTAAAACCTTATATCTGCGGTTCTATTTGGGCCAAAGTGGCCACCTACCTCTTTAGAATGACAATGCTCAAGGATAGAATTTACCTCATCTATAGGCACACAACGCCTAATTACCTTGTCTCCACATACTTTAAGCGGGTAAGGGTCGTCCCATGAAGTAGTCTCTAGCATCGAAATTAATTTCTTCTTTTGTTGAAATGAAAAATCGGGTGGAACAACCTTACCCACCAAGTAGTTCACAATATCTGCAAACCAAGGAACAATAGAAATAGCTAAAGTTTCTCATCGGGGAAAACCTCCTTGATCTCCCCATCATTTGAGGCACTGCATCACTGCCTATAGTCGAGCCTTGAGAGGTGGTCGACTACAAAGTTCTCTACGAGCCTTTCTTATCTCACAATCTCAAGTCAAACTCTTGTAATAATAAAATCCACCTAATTAACTTTGGGTTTGGCATCACCTTTCCAAGCAAATATCTAATAGCGACATGATCGGTATAAACAACAACTTTAGAAAGAACAAGGTAATGTGAAACTTGTCAAATGCAAATACTACATTTATGACTCTTTCTCTGTGGTAGTGTAATTTCTTTGAGCATCGTCAAAAAGTCGACTAGCATAGTAAATGGTATAGAATACCTTATTCCTTCTTTGCCCAAAACAGCCCCCACAATGATGTCGCTAGCATCACACATAATTTCAAAAGGCGACCAATCGGGGGCAACAACAATAGGGCACTAATTAATTTTCCTTTAAACAATTAAAAGCCTTCAAGCAAGTGTCGAGAAAAATCAAAAGTGGCCTCCTTAAGCAAGAGAGGTGGGTCATAGGCTTTGCAATTTTTGAAAAATCTTTAACAAACCTTCTATAGAAACCAGCATGGCCTAAGAAACTACGAACCCCTTTAACGAGAGAGGTGGGTGGGGGCAACTTTGCAATTACCTCCACCTTTGCGGGATCGACTTGATGCCTTTAGTGGACACCTTGTGTCCCCAAAATAATACAATCTTGTACCATAAATTGTACTTCTCCCAATTGAGCACTAAATTAGTATCCACCGCATCTACTGCAACACTAAATTCAAGTTATGTAAACAATCCTCATAAGAGGATCCAAAAAGCGATAAAGTCATCCATGAATATCTCGATGCATTTTTCAACGAAGTCGGAAAAATAGCCATCATGCATCTTTGGAAAGTGGCGGGAGCATTACATAAGCCGAATGGCATCCTTTTATATGCAAATGTTCCATATGGGCAAGTAAAAGTAGTTTTTCTTGATCCTCGAAGCCAGCGGTATTTGCAAATAGCAGGAATATCCATCAAACAACAATAATAATCATGTCTGCCACTCTCTCAAGCATTTGATCAATAAAGGGAAGGGGAAGTGATCTTTCGGGTGGCATCATTTAATTTTCTATAATCAATGCACATCGCCACCCGGTAGTTTTTCTAAGCTGCAATTAATTCATTTTATCATTTTCCATCACGAGTGAGTACCTCCACTTTTTAGGAACACATTGAGCAGGACTTACCCACTTACTATCGGAGATAGGATATATGATACCTGCATCAGAAGCTTAATTACTTCTTTTTTACCACCTCTTTCATGTTAGGATTAAGGCGGCGTTGAGGTAGTGCTCGAGGTTGGTATTCATCCTCCATGTAGATCTTGTGAGTGCAAATTGAGGACTAATGCCTTTTATATCATGAATTGACCATCCAAAGGCCTCTTTGTTGGCCCTTAATACCCTCAAAAGCTTATCCTCCATGGTATGCATCAAATCTGCGGCAATAATCACACGAGCAAAGAGGAAGGGGGTGCAAGAAAGCATATTTTACATTTGAAGGAAGAGGCTTTAATTCAAGCTCGGGAGCCTCTTCAATTGAAGGTTTGGGATTTGGAGTGTTACATTTCAGTTCCTCAAATCTATGGTTATTACAAATTTTTGAGGGTGGTGAGCACTGCAAAAACATTAAGAACTCTTCTTCCTCACCACCTATGACATGCAAGTCCACTGTAAAGTAAGTACTTTTTCTAGAGGATCATGAATTCTAAAATCATCAAAGCATCGGAGGTAATCACATCATTAATATCTCTAGCTTGAATAAAATTACAAAAGCAAATGAGGAAGGATTTTTAATGAATTTAAGACTTGAAATACAACTTCCTCATCTCAAGTCTCAAGTCAATTTTCACTGTTGAACATCAATTAAGCTTTTCTGTAGCTAAGAAAGGGCCTTGCGAAATAATTGGGACTTCCTCATCTTCTTCCATATCCAAAACAACAAAATCAGCGGGGAAAATAAACTTATCAACCTTAACTAAAACATCTTCCACCACTCCACGGGGGTGGGCAATGGATCTATCGACTAGGTGCAAAGTGATGTTAGTAGGATGGGGTTCTGCAAACCAAGCTTTCTAAAAGCAGAAAAAGGCATCAAATTTATACTTGCTCTAAATCACATAATGCCTTTTCAAAATGAGAGTTACCAATTGTACAAGGGATAGTAAAACTACACGGATCTTTAAGCTTAGGTGGCAACTTTTTTAAAACTATAGCAGAACATTCCTCATTAAGCCTAAGCGTCTCAAAGCCTTCCAACTTCCTTTTGTTAGAAATAATTTCTTTTAAAAATTTGGCATATTTAGGCATTTGAGCAATAGCTTCCAGCAAAAGGAATGTTAATATGCAATTTTCTAAATATTTCAAGAAATCTAGCAAATTGCTTATCATTCTGCTCATTTTAAGTCTTTGAGGATAAGGAACATTTACCTTTGCTTGCTCGTATTTCTCCCTTTCCTTTTGCTTTCCTCGGAAGTACTCCTCTCGGTAGGAGCTTGTATTTCTTTCTCAGGCGCCAGCCCATCTTGATTGTTTTCTTGAACCAGCTCCTTACCACTCCTAAGAGTGTGGCCTTACCTTGCTCATTTCTTGGATTAGGCTCGATGCAGGTAGGAAGTGAGCCTTGAGGCCTTTGAGACAACACTGATAATGAGATTTGAGATTTGATCCTTCAAGCTTCCAAATTCATTGTTGATGGCTCCAATTTGGCCCTCAAGCTTCCAATTCTTTCATTAACATCGACTTCTTCTCTTCCTGCCTTTGCACATGTGGGGGCTTATAGGAATTTGAGTTTGCCCCTTTTGTTGTCCTCCCAAGAGAAATTTGGGTGATTTCTCCAACTTTGGATTGTAAGTGTTTGAATAAGGATCATTTTGGCTCCGGTTGGAATTACGAACATAATTGGCCTCCTCGGTTGAAGGCGGTTAGTCGACCTTGTGCTTTTATAAGATCTTCAATAGATTGCAACCTCTCATTGATCCTATCCATGTAATTGGCTAAAACACCCATGTACGGATGTCCAACTTTTTCCATGTATCTAACTAAAGAATCTTGCATACGGGCCTTAACTCACTTTTCTTCCGACCAAGATAGTTGACTTCTTGAGTTGGGCCCCCAAAGATTATTTGTGATGTCACTAGTGGAGGTAACTATTGGAGTAGATTGAGCTTGAACCTTCATCAAAGATTGCACTGTTTAGAGAGAACATCTAGTTTTATATCAAGAGTAGTTTCATCCTCAACCTTGTACATCCCGGTGATTTCTTAACGTATGCATCAGGTTGTCTCCCATTGGGCATTATCATTTGCTATTTTGCCAATTAAGTCATATACTATCATGAGGTTCCCCATTCAATGAGAGCCACCACAAGCCGTATTAACAATTCCCTATTTTGAGAAGATAATCCGTTGCAAAAGTATTCAAGTAGTTGCCACTTCTCAAATCCATGATGAGGACAACCAGATGTAAGTCTTGAAACCTTTCCCAAGCCTCATGTAAAGATTCTTGCTCGACTTGAGCAAAGGTGATTATTGCACCTCGGATCTTAGTAGTCTTACAGGGGAAAATATTTGGTCAAGAATTTTTGCTTGATTGTTCCCGACTCGTAATGGACTCGGCGGGTTGAGAGTCTAGCCAAGCGGATGCCACTGTCGACCAAGGACCATGAAACAATCTCACTCTAATAGCATCGGGGTGACACCATTGCAAATTCTTGAGTGCCACCTCGAGAAGTTTCTAAGATGGGTGTGTGGGTCTTCTGTTGGTGCACCTCTGAACATAGTCAGATGCAGACCATTTGAATCAAGCTTGGTTTGAGCTCAAAATTAGTGGCTTACCGCAGTTGGGTTGACTATGCTTGTAGTGATATTATTTGTCGGAGTGAAGTAGTCTCGAAGAGTTCTTCTCGGATTAGCGGCCATCACTTTTGTCTCTTTTCTTATCCTTGACGATTCTTTCAATTTCTGGATCAAAAACCAAAATAGGCTCACAGGAGCGGGTGAGCATGCACAAGTAATAATAAAAATAATGATAACAAATAAAAATAAACTAATAAACTAAATGACAAAAATATGTAAATATTTTTTTATTAAATTAAACTAAAACAAACTAAAACAAGGAAAAAAAATGTCTAAAGCAATAAAAAATCTCTTTTGTTTAATATTATTAAATTAATCCCCGGCAACGGCGCCAAAAACTTGTTGCGTTAAAAACACACCTAGAGCAAGTGTACTCTATCGCGGAAGTAGTATAAAAAATATCGTCTCCACAGGGATTAATTAATAAGTACCAAACTACTTAAGATTAGTTATTATTTAGACGATCAAATGTTTGGTGATTGTAAAAACTAAAATAACAAGAAGTAAATAGCAAGAATTTAAATTGTAAAGTGTGATCAATGGAGAGAAGCCTAGGGTCACGGTTTCACTTGCAAGGTTCGATTCCTCTATGTCTAATCCTACAGATCCACTTATTTTATTCAATTACCAATCCACTTTACTAAAGCTATTAACCCGTTTGGTCATGCGTGATTAATATTCTTTTCCTAAATTAACCCTAGTTTGGTCATGCTAGAATTTAAATTTAAGAAAAGCATAAAGTACAAAAAGGTTGAATGATTGGAAGACTAAATTAAAGTTTGGTCATTCATTAATTATAGTCTCGATTATCCTATGGGTCCTGACTAGTTGTAGTGCGATCAGCTAATCAACTAATTGATTATAAACATACAAAGGGTTGTCAATCTAATTATGTGATAAAGCGATAGGATAATATTAATTGAAATAAAAATTGAGAATTCAAAGTATAAATTAAAACATAAAAGGTCTCTAATCAAGCAAGATCACCTAAGACCCTAGAAAAGATTTAGTATCCATAGTTATCAAGACCCTTTGAAATAAAATTGGGAGTCATAAATTACGAGAGATAAAAATAACCGGAATGGAGGAATTTCTGATCTGAGTATTTAGTAGCTACAAGTCGGGCCTTGTGCCTCTCAAAAGAGAGCCATCAACATTAAATTTTATTTTATATACCCACTTACCTTGTGCCTGACCAATTGGGGTTTTACCATGAGGTAGTGTAACTAAAGACCAAGTTTTGTTCAAGGCTAAAGCATCCAATTCGGTTTGCATAGCCTTTTGCCAAAGACTCATGAGGTGAAGCTTGGTTGTAGGTGGAGGATCAATGTGGATAGAAGTATTACAACAAAAGGTTGTATAGGAAGGGAACATTTTTCATAAGACAAAGCGAGGAAAGAGGGTAAGAGGAGAAAGTAAAGTACTGTATGTGGATTGGACCAGCCGGAGAAGCTACAATGGTATTGTTGCAAGTAACTAGGCACATTAGTAACTCTGTTTGAATGTCTAGTGGGTTGGACAAGTTGATTGGGTGTGTGCGAGTTTGTAGGTGAAGTTGTGGCAGTCGAGGCTCATTTGAGTTGGTATGATTGGGAGGAGGAGAATTGTTTGTGGTGGAAGGATGCGAGTTTTTACGTGAGAGAGAGGTGGAGGAGGTAAGTAGATGGGGAAAGGAATAGGAATTAGAAGGAGAAGATATAGGGGTTGAGTCGGCATTGTTTGGCAAAGGTTCTGGTGGTTGGGTTGAACTGATATTAGGTTGATTAGGAGGTGTTGTTGTTGGGATAAATGAATCAAAAGGTAATGATATGTCATTAGGGGCACAAGTTTGAGTCGATGTGGAGGAGGTAGTCTTGTGAAAGGGAAAAACATGCTCATAAAAGACCACATTTCGTGACTCTATGAGTTGATGGGAATTCAAGTCATATAGGACATAACCCTTTAAGCCTTGTTTATAACCAAGAAAGACAGTTTTACATGCCCTAGGGTCAAATTTGGTCTATTGGAAGTAAGAGTGGAAACATAGGCTAAGCATCCAAATGTTTTGAGGTTTGAAGGATGGGGTTCATTGTAAAGCATTTCATATGGGGATTTGTTGGAGAGGATGGGAGATGGAATTCTGTTGATTAAATGGATGGCAAGTTGGACACAAAAGTTCCAAAGTTTCTTTGGTGTTTGGGCTTGAAAGTACAAGGCTCAGGCTACATTGAGAATATGTTGGTGTTTTCTCTCCACTAGGCCATTTTGTTGTGGGGTTTCTACACATGATCTTTGGGAGAATGCCTTTGCTAGCATAGAAATCATGCATAAGGAATTCAATGCCATTATCACTCCTAAGGCACTTTAGGGTGGTGTGAAATTGTGTTTCAATGTAGGCAATAAAATTGATAAGTTGAGGTCTAGTTTCTGATTTGGTTTTCATTAGTATGATCCAAGTGAATCTACTAAAGTCATCTACAAGTGTCAAAAAATATTTGTGTCCTAAGATTGATGTATGAGCATACGGCCCCCAAATGTCAGCATGCAAAATTTCAAATGCACTTGTAGATTTAGAATGACTAATAGGAAATGAAAGTTTTCTTTTCTTGGCATATTGACAAATGTCACAAGGTACATTATTGTTATTGAAATGTATAATGGGTGTATTTGTGGCAATACATTTGTGTCTATCATGTGAGATGTGCCCTAGTCTCATGTGCCAAAGTTTAAAATTGTCTAAAGTGGTGAATTGTGTGTTACAATAGGTGTTACAAGCAAGGTGAGTGGTAATATTCTTTGGAGGTTTCTGAGTTGATCACGAGGAGTAGTCACGGGCAAGTATAAGCAGGTATAAGCCATCCAATCTAGCTGATCCAATCATCTGCTTGGTATGTTCCTATATCAAGAAACAACCATCATCATTAAACACTACAGAAACTTTACTTGTTTTGGCTAATTGACCTACAGACATGGGATTGGAATTGAAACTAGGTATATAGAGTACATTATGCAAAATGAGATCCTTTGTGACATGAATGGTTCCTATTCCAATAGCTAATGCAGAAGTTTGATTAGGTAGGTCAATAGTTATAGGTTTAATGGGTGTATATGAGGTAAACCAATGGAAATTATAGGTCATATGATCGGTGGCCCCTGTGTCAATAATCCAGAATACAATATTTCTTGCTCTATCTGCAAACCAATAGACAGATTTCTTACCAAATCCTTCACCCGAATTAGTGTTGTTGGCTGAAGGATTATAAACCATTGCAGTGTTGGAAGATAGTGGAGCAATTTGTTGCTGCTGCCTTGCTTGTTGGAGAAGATTTAGCAATCGCCAATCACGATCTGTGTCAATGAGAGTGTTCCATTTGAGTTGTTGTTATTGTTAGCCGCATCAGTCTTGCTCTGTGTCTCAGCATCATTGCTTGAACCTGCAGAGTTGGCAGAATTGGTTGGTTTGTTGTTCTTGTTCTGATTAGTCTGATATCCTTGCGGAAAACCATGGAGGAAGTAGCATGAATCGACGGTGTGGTTAGTCTTTCCACAGTGAGTGCACAAACGATTTCCACCTTGACCACGGACGTAGCCACGCCAGACCTTCCTCGTCCACGGCCATTGTTGTTGGAACCACGATTAAATGACACATTATTAGCAATAGCAAGAGATTTCACACGGTTTTCGGCCTCTGTCATCGTTGAGTCACGACTGCGGATGTCGTTCTTGTTGAATTACTAGTGAAGCGCGCCGCGATCACCGGAAACGGTTCCATTAGCATGATTTGGCTACGAACATTAGAGTATTCCTCGTTCAAGCCTTTCAGAAATTTAATGGCGTAGTCTTGATCACGAATCTTCCTCATTGATTGAATTGCACCATACGAACAAGGAGTTTCGCAAGAAACACGGCGATGAGGGCGATAATTATCCAATTCGTCCCATGCGCGCCTTCAATTCAGTGTAGTAGTCCGAAATGTCTCTGGTTCCTTGAGTTACTTTGCATAAATCCTCTTGCAGATCAGCAATCTTGAATATATCACCTTGATCAAAATGATCCTTCAGATCCTTCCAAGCTTCATATCCTTTATCGAAGAAGACGATCGATTTCAGCACATTCGCGCTAATCGATATCTGAATCCAAGCGAGCACCATGTTGTTGCAACGAAACCACTGATTATACAACGTGTGAGTTGATTCCGGTGTCGTAATCGTTCCATCCACAAATATCATCTTGTTCTTAAAGAATAGAGCGACACGCATCGAACACAACCAAGATTGAAAGTTCTTGCTTCCTTCAAGAGGCGGTTGAACGAGATTTACCGCAGGATTTTCATTTGGATGTATATAGAAGGGATTAGAGGAATTTGTTGCATAATCAGTATACAAATTGAGTGTCTGGTTCACCATTTTGCAGAATCGAAAGAAAATTCAATGAAATCGATGAATTTTTTCTGAAATTAGGGTTTTCGAAAGGGGAAATTTGAGTAATGAAACAAAATTGAATGGAATAACGAGAATTCGATTGTAAGGAAAGCGGCGATGAGCATAACAATGGTGAACAAAGCTCAAGAAATGAGCTATGATACCATGTTAACAATGGAGCTCGAGAGAAAAGGAACTACACAGAAAGTAAAGAAATGCATTCTCATTCAACTTGATTAACAATGACACTGTACAAAGCTTTTATTGCAAGTCTAACTTTAGCTAACTAATTCTGTTACATCCTAACCAACTAGCTAATCAATGATTAAACTAACTAACTACAGTCAAACTAACTGTACACTAGAGTTAAATATATTTACAGCAAGTTACCACAGTAAATATATATACAAGCTATAATGTGAATTATCTAACAGAATGAGAGAGAGAGAGAGAGAGAGAGTGAACTGAATTTCTGTTTTAATTCTATTCAATTGATTGAAACGATTCTGAGAGATGCTATTTATATCTACCTCTTAACTTTTGTGCACACTAGGGCTTAACGTGTGCACTTCTAAAGCAGAGAATGTAAGCGATTTACATTTTAGTCTATCTGCACTTGCAGAATCTGCGAGAAATATAACTATTGCAGAACACTAAAATATGACTAAGTGATGTACTCTTACACACCCCCACAAGGTTAGGGTGGGTGATCAAGAGAAACACACCCTAAGCTTGGACCTACAATCTAGTAGAGCATTTGTGAGAGCAGAGGTTTTGTGAGGGCATCACTATCCAAAGCTGTCCGAGAATATGAGTGACTTGTAATTGTTTAGCTAGAACCTTTTCCCTAACAAAGAACAAATCAATTTCCATGTGTTTGGTGCGGCGTGAAGAAGCGGGTTGTGAGCCATTGCCACGGTGCTTTGATTGTCACAATGAATGATGGGGCGAGAATTTTGACATGGAGTTACGAGAGCGAGTGCGAATCCATAGTATTTCAAAGCGATATGATGCCAAGCTTCGATATTCGGCCTCGACTCGACCTAGCAACAAGAGGTTGCTTTCTTGACCACCAAGACACGAGGTTTGGACCAAAATACGCAGCAGTGAGAACCGAAGTAGAAGCGTCATCATCGTGGTCCAAAGCCCGATCGGCATCACAAAACCTGCTAGAACAAATGGGTGTTTATTGTTGCGAGTGTAAAGCGTAGTCCATGATGAATGGTGCCCGTAGGTATCTAAGAATTCGTTTAAGCTGCGATCCGGTGGTCATCCAAGGGTTACGCCATGAACTAGCGAGACTTTGTTGTGAGAATAGCTCAACTCGAGTCAGTGAGAGTGGCATCTTGCAATGCACCCACAACTGATCTATACAAAGTAGGATCCTTAAACTTGGCGAGAACTGTTTTAAGCGGTTTGTGCTTGAGCACATAGGTGAATTAACGAGGGGCGAGTCTTGCATCTTTGGTCTTGAGTAGAAGATCACGAATATACTTGGATTGAGTGAGTAGTATGGCGATCCATTGGGTTGTTTGTGAACCTCGATGCCCAAGAAGTAGTCTAGATCCCCAAGTTCTTTGAGAGCAAATTGTTGGTGAAGTCTAGTAGTGATGAGTTTGAGTAAAGAGGGTGTGTTACCGGTTAGAATTATATCATCTACATAGACTAGTAGATAAGCAACGATGCACTTTTGCACGAAATATGAACAAAGAAGGATCACACTTGCTACTTTTAAAACCAATAGTCGGTAGAGTGGTGGTGAGTTTTTCAAACCATTGCCTTGGTGCTTGTTTGAGACCATAAAGTGACTTGTGGAGTTTGCAAACTAGTGATGAATCGGAGGATACAAAGCTCGGAGGTTGTTCCATATACACTTCTTCATGTAGAGTCCCATTTAAAAGGCATTGTTAACATCTAGTTGGTGAAGTGGGCCACTTGTATGTAAGAGCCAAAGTGAGTATAATTCTTATAGTAACTTAGGTTTTACCACGGGTGAAAATGTCTCATGAAAGTCAAAACCTTGGATTTGATGAAATCCCTTAGCCCACTAACCTAGCTTTATATTTATTCACAGAGCCATCGACATTTTTCTCTGACACGAAATACCCACTTACAACCTATGGCTTTTCTATGTGGGGAGAGGAACAAGGGTCGAGTTTGGTTATTTTGAAGGGTTGTGTATTCTGCTTGCATGGCGTGCAAGCCGATTAGGATCTTTAAGAGCTTGTTTAGCGATTTTAGGTTCGGTGGTGGTGAGGAAAGCGGAAGGGTGAAGTCTAGGTAGCTGTATGCCGGCCTTGGATCTTGTTTGCATTGGGTGAGTGTTGTTGGGTGGGTGTTGTGGTGAAGTATCGGGAGGTGGAGGTGAGGTAGTAGTGGAGGAGGTTGGAGGTAGAGGAGCGGCGGCTTGTGAGGGAATAATGTTCTTTGGTGGTAGCGAGTAGATGATGTTGCGATGAGAGAGTTGTGTCTTTGGTGTGACTTGTGTATTTCTTTGTAGAGATGTGAGAAGAAGAGGAATTAGTGGGAAGAGGGCCAGAGACTCACAGAGGTAGAAGGAGCAGAGGGTGAGGATCCGAGAGTTTCCAAAGAGAAGCGGATAAGGAACCTAATTTCATTGAAAATAACATCCTTGAGAGAATGAGTTTCCCAAAGAGGAGACAGGACATTTGTAAGCTTTGTGAGATGTAGAGTATCCTAGGAAAAGACACTCATGAGACCTAAAATCAAATTTGTGTGCATTGTAGGGTCTTAAAAGAGGAAAGCAAGCACACCAGAACACTTTAAGGAAATTATAGTCGGGATCTTTATTGAAGAGGCGGTGTAAGGTGGAATGTGATGGAGAGGAGCGAGAAGGTTGTCTGTTGATGAGATAAGCAAGTTTGGATTTGCATAGTCCCAAAATTTTAATGGTAGAGAGGCATGACTAAGTAAGGATAGGCTAAGATCAACAATGTATGCGTGTTTTCTTTCGACTACACCATTTTGGTGATGAGTGTGAGTGCAATGATTCGGTGTATAATTCCTAGGTCAACAAGGTAGGTTGAGAATGGTCTAAATTCACCACCCGGTCGGTTTGGACACTTTGATAGGTAGGTTAAATTGTAGTTCAACTAGTGCTTTAAATTGTTTGAAAATGGCTAGTGTATCGATTTTTCTTAAGTAAGTATAGCCATGTGAATCTGGTGTTGCATCTACAAAGGTAACATAGTATAGGGCTTTATTAGTGGATTCAATTTAGTGCAGGCCCCAGAGAGATCACTATAGATAAGTTCAAGAGGAGTAGTATAAGTTGTTTGGGATGGTGGTGCATACAATTTGTGGGCTTTTCAGTGCAACAAGCGACCACAAAATTCGAGAAATGTCTTTATTTGAAATAGGAATATTACATTTTTGAAATACATTGTTCATTGATACATGATTTGGGTGGCCTAGTCTTAGATGCCACATAGTTCTAAGGCGGGGAGGGCGATGGTTGAAAGAGCACTATTAATAGGAGCGAGAGACACTATTAATGAAGAAATACTTGAATTGAAACTAGAATTACAACTTGGTGGAAGAACGGGGCTAGTAGTGGAGACTAGTGCGAGCGAGTGGGAGGAAGGGCTGGAGCTTGATGGGCTGCGATGGTTGGAGGCGTGTAGGACTTGGTTGATGATGGAACTTGAAAGGTGCAAACTCATAGAGCCCATCCTCACGAACAGGACCATGAAGAAGTAATTCATTGGTGTCTGAGAGAAGACAAGACAATCTTTAGCATGGAATTGAAAATAGACATTATTATCAAGCGCAAAGCCGACTAACACTAATTAAATTTTTTGTGATAGAGGGGACATGAACAAGATTCTTTAACACAAGAGACACTTGAGGATTAATAGGAGATGAAAAAGTAGAAGAGCCACAGTTTTTAACAGACAAACCTTGGCCATTGCCAATGTAAATCGATCGAGTCCCTCGAATGGTATTTCTTTGGTGAATATTCGGGGCGATGTGTATTTGTAATGGATCTTTCTTTGTGTCGGTGCCATGGTAGCGAGTTGTCTTGGTTGTGGAGGGACAGAGGTAGTCATGAGAGCTTGGTGATAAGGGTGTTGTGGAGCCTGTGTAGGTTGTGGAGGAGGAGGCCTAGGGTTGTAGGGTGGTCTGTACCATGTGTTCTGATACAATGGTGGGGGAAATTGATAGTTATAGGGATGTGGTGGTGGATTGAAGTGATTGTTTGGTGGTGTAGAATAGCTTTGGTAGTCAGCAGGGATTTGTGCCTGAAATTGCTGATTAAATCTGTGATAACAGCTAGTTGCTAAATGACCAAATTTAAAACATACTTGACATTGTACATTGCCAAACCGGCCTCTTCCTCGGCCACCACGCCCTCCACGGCCTCCACGGCCACGAAAGGCACCAGAAAAATTGGTATTGTAATAACTATTGTCATTACTATTAGAGTTAGAGTAAGGAACAGAGTTACCGGATTGTTGTTGTTGATTCTCAGCACGCTGCCGTAGTTGCGAGGCAAGGTGTTTGTCAAATTGATTGACAGAGTTTCTGACTGAGACTTCTTTTTAAACTTCCCGAACGCATTTCATGAGCAAGCAACAAAGCTTCAACCTCTTCAAGTTGATTTGCCTCGAATTTGCTTTCAATTACTGAGATTACTGGCGCATAATCTTCAGGTAATCCCTCTAGAATAACATCAATGTGCTGGTCTGCAGAAACTGGATCACCAACAGATGCAAGATTATCCACTATAGACTTGATGCGCAGTAGATAGTCATCAACGCTTTTAGAATCGAGAGTTGTGGGAGCGAAGTTCGGTTTCGTAGTGGCGTGCCTTAGCGCGCGTGAGTTTTTGAAAATGATCGTTGATGCGCCCATGCATTTGGAAGGAGTGAGCGCAACCAAGAACTCTAGGCATAATTGCGCTTGATAGCGTGGATTGAAGCCACGATAACAACCATTGGTCTGTTGCAACCAATTCGATCGTGGATTTTCGCGATGAGCAACACGATCTGCGAGGCGAGAAATTGTTTTGGTATGTCGGAAAGTGGATGAAACTACGGAGATTGTGCGCGTTTATCATCGGTTCCACTTCTTTGTCTCCAAGCGAGGAAATTCTTCTCATCAAGTTTATCGAAATTTTAAGCGTGAAAGTAATAAGAGGATTTTTTGCGCAGTGCGATCAGAGGAAGGCTGGCTGGGAGGCGTATGCGATGGCGAGCCACCGTGGGAATCGTCTTCAGCCATGGATCGTTTAGCTAACTGATACCATGTGAATTATCTAACAGAATGAGAGAGAGAGAGAGAGTGTGAACTGAATTTCTGTTTTGATTCTATTCAATTGATTGAAACAGTTACAGAGATGCTATTTATATCTACCTCTTAACTTTGTGCACACTAGGGCTTAACGTGTGCACTTCTAAAGCAGAATGTATGGCGATTTACATTTTAGTCTATACGCACTTGCGAGAATCTCTGCGAGAAATATAACTATTGCAGAACACTAAAATATGACTAAGTGATGTACTCTTACATGTAACAAACTACCTACTTTAGTACGTACTACCACCTCGAGAGACAATTAAGATCATTCAATACAACATAAACTTGTTGAAACACATATCCCTAAACAATACATTGTGATTTGTATAAATTATGGACTATTTTTGTTAGATTTACGAACTAAATGGACGTGTCACAGGTTGCCATCTCATCTCCAATATGACATGACTACTCACCCACACAGACAAGGTAGTACAAATTAACAGGGCCACGCTGATCGAGTTCAATAGCAATTGGCACACACAGATATTCATATTGTCGGTTTAGTAGAATCTATTGACATGCAATTTTCTTTGCGTTTGAAAATAATACTTTTTTAAATCACTATAATACGATTTTTTTTTACCAAAACGTTTTTTTTATTATAAAACATAAAAAGACTGTAAACTATGGACTAATACCCAATTGATAGATGAAGCGAGTCAATAAACCGTAAGTTAAGGCTACACTATTGTTTGAACTTGCCGTTTTGTAGTGATATTTCCGTGATTGTGGGAAGCTAAACACACAGAGCATTGACTCAATCACACGTTTATGCCCATACTCACCTTATGATCGGTTAGATTTCATGTGGTCTTACTAAATTAATTGGTCTCAATGCCAAAGTAGTGGGACCCACATGAATTTCAATCAATCATAGAGTGAGTGTTGAAGAGAGTATCTAAAAGAGAGTGTTGGTAGTATTTCTCATATTTATTTCATGTAATTTTTATCTTATTGTGATAAAAAGTTGATAAGTAAAGTCAAGTCTAAAATTCATCTAAACTGCAAGGAAAAAACACTCGCGATTAAATTTGGTTAAGTTGTCTTCCTTAAAAAAATTCAAACCGAACCAATACGGTTTGAATTTGTTCGACTTTTTACGAGTCGAAAAATAGAACTTGATCTTAACTTAAAATAATTAATTTAATTGAAAACCCAAAATTTAGAAAGTAAAATAATAACGTGATTATTAGTTTCTTTACAAAAAACGTATTTTAGCCTTAATAATATATAATAATATAATATAGTTTGCGGTTTGGTTTAATTTGGTTTAGTTCGAGATGAAAAACCTATCATTTGAACCATACTAGTCGGTTGATTAAAAAAGTGATCTAAACACATCCCACTCAAATCAGTTTTTTAGAGAATTCGATTTGATTTGGATCAATTTTCGATTTTTGTTTGGATTGATTTGAGTTTGAATATTCCTACTTGAAAGTGACAAGGCATTATCCCACTTAAGCAACTCATGGTGCCCCTAATTTAAGAATCATCCTAAATTCATCACCTAACAGACAAGTAACACCGCTAACGTTAGTTTACGAAACCGTCAAGCTTGCTTCTTCGATTCGGTTCTGTGCAGATCTGTGTTTGCGTGGGAAGGGGATGGTGAACCAGCCAGCACTTTGCTTCCTCCCGGTTCTGGAGCAACGTTGTGTGAAACAAGGATGAAATCAAAGAAATAAGCATTAAGATATGATCAGATACAGCAATCACAAAGATTGTTTCGATTATTGTCAAAATTTATTATTGTAATTGATACTTGCCGATGAACTCAGAAAAAATTATTATTGTAAGTGTACTTGCTTTCAATGTTATTAAAATCAAACCGGAGTCGTCGAGAAGCAAGTCATTTGGGTCGATACGACGGATCGACGGGTTAGTAGTTGGCCGCGTACCGTGTGCATACTACTAAAAACTCGTTAAAATTAGGCATGTTGTATATTTACATATCGCAGAGCTATGAATTTTTTTACCGTACAATAAAGTTGTCCAAAAATTCACTACTCATTCATCATTGAAAACAAGCTTCAACATTACACATAACTTAAAATTGAATAATATTCAACTCAACAACAACTACATCAACTAAATATCATTCTTCATTGAAAACAAACTTCAAGATTAAAGATTCAGCATCTACACTCAACAACTTCAACATTACACATAACTTAAAATTGAAATTATGAAAGAACTTAAAGATAAATCAAAACGGTGCTTCTAAACTGAAATGAAAGATGAATAACAACTTTAATGTTAAAGTTAAACTAAAGTAGAAAAAAGAAAGATTGAAGAAAGCTAGAGCAATGATAAAACTCATAAAAGATGCATCAGAAATTAAATAAAAACCTTAAAGTTAAACTGAACAAGAAAGATTGAATTCAAATTTAGCTTTTGTTTAAAAAAAACAGCAAAGCCGTGTCATTTTACTTAAAAATAAAAACAAGCGCAAATCAGCAACTCGGACCGGGTCAACACTGGGTCGCACCGACCGGTCAACAACTGGTCGCGACCGGCCAAGGTCAACACCGGTCGCACGGTCGAGGCCTTCCGCTCACGGGTCGCGACCAGGTGCGGAACAACCACGACCCGATAGGTGACTCGAACCGACCTAGGCACAGTTTCACGGTTCGACCGACCGGGTCGGTCCGGGTTTAATAACATTGCTTGCTTCTATATATGGTGGACAATCAGCAATACTTTTGCAAATACACTACAAAAAAACAAGCAATTAGCGAGGGACTTTGCGATGGAAAATTAAGTCCTCGCAAAAACAAAAATTAGCGAGGAAAAAGAGTCCTCGCAAAGTGGCAATTATTGACGGACATGTGACAATTAGCGGACGGAATATCGATCGCTAAATGCAAGACGCCAATTTCAAAACCGAATTTGCACGTTTTTAAGGCATTTAGCGGCGGAAATAGCATGTCCTCGCTAATTGGTGACATTGTGATACACTTTGCGAGATTTCGACCATTGGCGGTGGCTTGGGAAACACGAGGATTAGCGAGGACAATCCTCACTAATTCCCTCGCAAAATTGTCATATTTTTCTATTAATCCGAACCAAACACACTCTCTCTCATTTACTCTCTTCTTCTCTTCCACTCTCTTATTCTCTTTTCTTCTCTTCCACCACCACCACCACTCTCTTCTTCTCTTTTCACTCCACTCTCTCTCATTTACTCTCTTCTACTCTCTCTTCTTCTCATCCACTCTCTTCTTCTCTTTTCTTCTCTTCCACCATCACACCACCACCACCACCACTCTCTTTCCTTCTCTTCCGCCACCACACCACCACCAACCACACTACCACCACCACCACATAGATCTCACGACCACCACCACCACACTACCACCACCAACACCACTCTCTTTCTCCCTTACTCTTCTCCTTTTCTCTCTACGACCACCACCACCACCAACCACCAACACCACTCTCTTTCTCCCTTACTCTTCTCCTTCTCTTTCTCTCTCTACGACACCACCACCACCACCACCACCACCACCACCACTCTCACTCCTCTCTCACTCTCTCTTTAGAAATTTTGGTTATAATAATAATAACAACAGTAATAGTAATAATAATAATAATAATAATAATAATAATAATAAACTCAGATTGAGAAGCGTGCTAGTCGATTTGGGAAGTGTCTTTGTCAAGATTAGCGAGAGAATTAGCGATGGGTGTCCTAGCTAATTAGCGATCGACACAATTTCCTCGCTCGAGGGAATTAGCGAGGAGGTTATTAGCGACCGAGGCGGTCCTCGCTAATTCCCTCGTTAATGGCAATTAGCGACGGAATTAGGCCTTTTAGCCACTGATATTTCCCTCGCTAAACCCAATGTTTTTTGTAGTGATAGATCATACTTCAGAGCTCAAATTATGTGACTATAATCCTTTTTATATGTTGTTTTTTATTTGCAGGTTGTAGATGAATTCATCAAGAGGAGCGCAAACACCGAATGATAAGTTGATTATCTTGAAGGAGGTATAGTTTTGATCAATGATTACGTTAGAATCTGGGGAAAGCGAGAACAAAAATGAGAAGAACCACCGAAAGAGAAGAAGCTTCACAACGTACAAGCCGTTTAAAGACGGAGAGGTAGCACCGTTAACGCTAAAAAATTATGACCGGGAATTTTAATTGACGTGGCAGAATTTGATTGATGTGACAGGCTTGAGACAGGAAATTTGGGGAAAAAGGATTTTTATCTTATTGATTGATTATATAATGTAGTTGAAGTTGGAGACAGAAATGGAAAAAATAAATGTGGAGAGAGAAATAGAAAAAGTAAATTAAATAATTAAGTGAAAGAAATGAAAAATTAAAGTTATTATGAAGGGAAAAATTGTAATTTCACATCCCATTGTTTTTATATAGTGTAGTTGAAGGGGGAGAAATAGAAAAAATAAATAAATATAGAGAGAAATGAAATAGCAGAGTTATTATGAATGACAAAATTGTAATTTACACATTCCATTATTTTTATGTAGCGTTGTTGATCCATTGTTTTTATATAGTGTTGCTGAAGTTGGAGAGAAAAATGGAAAAAGTAAAGGTGGAGAGAGAAATAGAAAAAGTAAATTAAATAATATTGTTAGAGAAATGAAAAAGTAAAGTTATTATGAAGGGCAAAATAGTAATTTTCACAACATTTTTTATATATAGTATAGTTGATTGATTAAAGGGGAGAGAAAAATAGAAAAAATAAAATAAATAAATAAATAAAGAGTGGGGGATCAACTTACTCCAAGAGTAACTATTGTAAAGTTACTCCACTTAATATCTCTTTGTAGACATCAAATTTTACCGATCCAACCGTTGAATAGTTTCATATTATCATGATGATCATGCATACCAAAAACCATTGAAATTGAATATCCGTAGCTATAGAATCATATAGTCCCCATTTTACTTGTATTTTCAAAATCATTATATACGTTGAATTGAACTTATTTGATCAAGTATTAAATATTTTTATAATTTTATAAAAATTTGCATATTTGATCTACTCAATTAAAACTATGAATTTAACGGTTGGATCGGCAAAATATAAAGTGTGTGAAGAGATATTAAATGGAGTAACTCTTACAAGAGTTACTCTTACAAGAGTTACTCTTGGAGTTACTCTTACAAGAGTTACTCTTGGAGTAAGTTGATCCCCACTCATAAATAAATGTAGAAAGATAAATGAAATAGTAAAGTTATTATGAAATGCAAAATTGTAGTTTGCACAACCCAATGTTTTTATATAGTGTGTTGATAAAATAACTAAATGTAGAGAGAAAAGTGAAATAGTAAAGTTATTATGAAATGTAAAATTGTAATTTACACAGCTTATTTTTTTAGATAAGTAATAATTGTATTGAAGGGAGCACTAGGAGTGCGCAAATCCATTTACAGAAAGGGAAAGGGAAGGGCCTCATTAAAATCTCCCTGAGCCAAAACTCATTGGGAAAAAGACTCAGGCAGAGAAAAAGAGTACCTCAAAACAAATATGGATTGCTTACAATGTGAATATCAACCCACAGTTTCTCCCCCTTGAAAGCATGAAAGAGGGTTAAAACCCCATAAAGAAGTAGACATGGATGAGTTGCACTTCAATTTATAAATACACCAACTCCAAGAAAGACTCTTAACCCGGTTAACAACCGAGTCCACGCTAGCTTCCTCCTCTTTGAAAACGACGTCGTTTCTTGCAAGCCAAATACTCCAACACGTGGTGAGCCAAAAAACATGTTTTACTCGTTTGGACTTTTTCCCATGGCACCAACGAGCACAACTTCTGTAAAAAGCCACCATACTCAGAATCAAATCAACATTCACTCCTAACCACGCTCCAATTAAAGTCCAAACCGATTGTACAAATGGACAAGTCACGAACAAATGTTGTGATTCTTTGCAGTCAATCTCTGTTGTCAGTATAACATTCCTACACGCACTGAGCTGAGCGCGTAAAGGTAATGCATCCAACAATAAACGCCAACCGAAGATAACCACATTAGAAGGAGCAACCAATTTCTAAAATTCTGCCAATAAACAATGCAGAGCCGAAACATCAGTGGAAGGAACGGTGCCAACCGATTTACACTGCTCATTGTTTTTATATAGTGTAGTTGATTAATTTATCTATAATATATATAGTATTTATGTAATTATTTATTTCCGTCGCACAATAAGTGTCGCTTTAGCTCATTTCACTCATATTAAGAAAATTAAGAAAATACCATAAATGAAAGGAAAGAAAAAGTATTTCTACCAAATTATCCTTAAACATTAATGTGTTCAATATCACCATAAACGGAAAGTTGAATATAATGACTCTGGATTCCGGAGTGATGAATATTATTTTAATTAGAGAATACAATTAAAAAAATAACTAATATTACAATAAAAATCGTAAAGTAATATTCATTTTTTGAGACAATTTTTTTCTTTCTAAAATGACGCTAACTGCGAATCAAAGGGGATATATATCTTTTTTTCCTCATCAAAAAAAGAAAATCTTTATTTCCTCTCACTTCTTACTCAAGTTTTTCTTAGACCAACAAACCAACAGACCCACTAGAGAGAATTCTTTTCCTAATAACATTTGTTTGAGATGGTAGGGATTTCTCTTAGCTTAATTACGGTCTTAGGTTCGAATCTAGACTTGAGTATACAACAATGTTAAATCTCTTGAGGGAGAGTTTTACTGTCCATTGTGGTCCTACCCAACTTAAGAGATTAGTCTCTATAATTACACAAGAAAATATCCTATTTTTTATTTTTTATAACTAAAGAAAATAGACCCAATTTATTATGTTACTAACTATATGTAGTACCCTATTAAATGTGAAACTTAAATAGCAAAAGTCAAGAAAGAATCCCTGCTATAGTATAGATGCTCTAAAATCGCATGACTTTTTTTTACCCCCCTCATTATCACTCCCACCCCCATAAATACCGTTTCAGACAAAAATGCCCCCAGCAATAGTGAAAATTTCGGAATTACCTTAGAGAAGAGGTAATTCCGGTAGTGGGGTATGGGGTTTTCCGGAATTACCAAAAACTGAGGTAAATCCGGTATTGTGAACCGGATTTACCTCGGTTTTGGTAATTAGGAAAACCCCAAACCCCCTACCGGATTTACGTGGTTTTTACTGTATTTTCGGGAAAAAATAAAATTAATTAAAAACAAATTAAAGTTAATTAAAGACGCGTTTTTGATGACGAAACGAAATAATACATGAAAGTTCTGAACGGAAACAACAAAACACAGCAACAAAGAAAATGAAAAGAGCGGTAGAAATTAGTGAGATGGTGGTTGGAGGCGTCGAAGGACCTCTCAAGAACGGTCATACGGTTTCGACATATCTGGTGAATAGGACTCCACATCTGAAATATGTCAAAACGGTTCATCATTACTCGAATGTCATCGTTGTTCTTCACATCCATGGTGGACCACTAAACACGATTATTATCGCCCATAGTGGGGTAGCGATAAATGATCCGGGTGACTTCTTGCTCGTCACCCTCCAGCTGCACCTCTGTTGTTATTTTTTCTTTCAGAGCTTCAAAGGTGATGTCGTCGTTAAGCCTGCATAAAATGGGGTTTGGACTCTCGAAATGGACACCATTTTCTCTGTTTGTGATTGTGCCCTGATGGTGAAGGGCAGTGAGTGCAGAATCACGAGAGTATTGTGTATTCAGAGTGTCTATGAGAGTGTTGTGTGTGAAAGAAGTGAAATGGAAGCGGTCTATTTATAGGAAAAATGAAACCCTAGAATGGATTTCCACCGTTGATGAAAAGTGGTCGGCAAAATCTGGACCTTTTAAAGTGTCGGCAAAATCTAGATCGTTCAAAAGTGGTCGGCAATATCTAGACCGTTAATTAGTAATCCAATAAAAAAATGTTTTATTACTTTAAAAAAATGACTTTTTAACTACGTTCTGGTCAGTTTTTACCATGCGTAAATTTTTTTATAATATTATCAGTGTCATAAGCTGCTGCATCTCAGTCATACTACCTCTCTTTCCCTTTCGGATACTGTTGCGGGTTCTATACAACTGACTAATGTTGCTCAAGTTGTTCTTAAATCTGACCTTCAATGCTTCAAGACTTTTGGATGCTTTCACTCCCAAAGACAGATGATCCCCAACAACTGACCGCTCCTCCTTGGTAAACTTACCAAATATAGTTGCTCCAAACAAAGTCTTATGAGGCTCATGATTGTGAATCCCATACACCACTCTCACCTTCCAATCAGAACTAGAAGGAAACATTGGTTTAGCTTTCAATTGAAACCTACAACCACATCTTTTTGATGTCTTGTGTCTACTAGCAGAACACCCAACATCTACTCGACTGTATGTGCCCCGTCTCTCACAGCCATAAACAACCTTGTTCTTTTTCCTTTTCCCATTCTCCGTCGTCTCGGTTCGAACAATAACCACAATGATTCTGTTCGCTTTCCCGGTATCTCTAGCCCAACGTGTCATTGCATCTCGAGTGGGAAATATCTCAGATGTCGTAAAGACAACGGTTAAATCCATAATAACCATCTATTTTAAAAAAATATAAATGTTATTATATAATAAAAAAAATCCGGAAATACCCTTTTTAGAGGTATTTCCGGTTCACATATTGTGAACCGAATTTACCTCTGAAAAAGGTATTTCCGGAAAAAATTATATTTAAAAAAACAAAATTTCGGAATTACCTTTTCTGGGGATAATTCCGGTTCAAAAATCGTGAACCGGAAATACCAACTTTCTGCACTAAATCCGGAAAATTCACCTCTAAATTTCCGGAAATATTTTTTTTTAAGGTAAATCCGGAAAATTCTATAAGTGTGGTGGGTCTGGTCCGTTTTTTTTATAAAATAACAGGGGCATTTTGGGGTTTTTCCTATTTATGGGGGTGGGAGTGATAATGAGGGGGGTGGGGAAAAAAAAGGCCAAATCGCGTGATATCTATCTACTCCCTCACTTCAAATCCATCCAGTCTGAGTGAGTCAGTCTGCTAACATTGTTTGTGAAAGCAAGCAAGCAAGCCAATGTTGTCACCATCAACAGCTAGCAAGGAAAAATGCAACTTCAGCAAGAACAAGAGCATCAATAACAACAAAGCTTCAACTTCATCTTCAACAATAATAACCAACAACAAGACCATGGAAGAAGTTTGGAAAGACATCAACTTAACTTCCTTAACAGACCACACTACTACTCATAAGCGCACCCACTCCATTACTACTACCACCCCCACAACCAGCTCCAACATTCCAACTGTAAGTTTCCAAGACTTTCTCTCTCCACCCATCACCTTCACTATAGCCATAGACCCACCAAACACCTCCACCACCACCGCAGTTTCCTCTCCTGCCACTGTTCTCACCCTTCACTCTCTCCCTGGACACAATAACTTTCAACTAGACCAATATGCTTCAAAGGTAGATCCTTTATTAAGCAATCTAAGGGAGACGCGTAATAAGAGAAAGATGAAGAATAGAGAATCTGCTGCACGATCAAGAGCCAGAAAGCAGGAAATTATTAATTTTACTTCATTTTTTCTCCATCTCACTTTCAACACTATATTCACCAAAATACTATACCTTTGCATAGGTTCGGTTTCCTTTCTAACATTAATCTTTTTTTTTTTTGTGTAGGCTTACATATATGAGTTGAAGAGAAAAGTCAAGAACTTGGAAGAAGAGAATGCCAGACTCAAGAAACAGCTCCAACAAGTACATTTTCCTTCTTTCGAGGGATGCATGTTTCCCCATTTCAATATATTTTTTTGTGAGCATGGGAGTATCAATGTTGGAATTTTAAATGAATTGTGTGAATTGAAAAAGTCCCACATTGCTTGTAATAGACACTATGTGAGTGTTTATAAGTGGGAATCTCACCCATTGGGTTGAAGCCCCAAGGGATACCAATTTTGTGGACGGGTGATGACACACAGTAAAGTGACATGCACCACACACGCTGCCGCGTACTGCGCCTGGTCCGACCGGCTTGGCTTGTGGTGTATTTTTATTTTAATTTTCGGAAATGATTATTTTATAGAAATAAAATTATTTTTTTTTGTTGACCAGTTTGACTTGGTCAAACTGTAACCTTTATCATCATAAAAGTATAATCTTTATCATCATAATGGCATACAATTATGAGTTGAAACGTTTTTGAGAGAGAGCCGTTGGCTCTCATTCATCTCATTCCAACGGACAACTTTTCTCACCTATAAAAGGAGTCCTCTCCTCACTTGCAACTTGCACCAAAAGCTTAAGATCGAGAATTTTCTCTTCAAGCTTTTTTTCTTCTCCTAAACAATTTTCTCAGTTCTGGTTTTTTTGAAAGCTTGAGATATTTTCCAAGCTAAGAGTGGTTTTCATAACCATATAGAGTGGTTTCCATAAACCATATTGAGGTGTATTTCAGAGCGAATTTCTCACGGTGCTGGTGAAAATTGTAGCAGCATGTAACTCAAATTTGCATTTTTATCCTGGGACGTCGTGGTTGATAGCCTACTTGCACCTTTGAGTAGTGCCACTAAACGTCTTAAAGAGAAAGCGACCTAGTCCGCGACTCATCCCGATAATATCTTGGTTTATTTTTAAAATTAAAAACTTAAAACATCGTTGTTTGGGGAAAGTTCGCTAAGGAAAGACTTGGTATTTAAGTGTGTCCATTGTGACCCACCTCTCTTTCCCGGGAACCTACTCGGATTAACAATTTTAAGACGTTTGAAGTCACCATGACAACCGAAGAAATTACCGCATGCTGGTTTCTGCTTGCTCGACTTCAACAAACCATTCCGGTTTGAGGAGCTCACTTCAAGCGTTGGCAACCAAAAATGCTCTTTTTCTTAACTATGAAAAAGTTGCCAATGTCTTGATCGATGACATTCCGATGGCGGATGAAACAAACCACACCGGAAGAAAAGGATAAGACAATGACTAAAGAAATACTCCTATGGAAGGAGCATGACTATCTCTGTAAGAATTTTATTCTTAATGGACTTCTTGATGATCTTTATGATTATTACGCTTCTTGCAATTCGCCGAGGATGTATGGAATGCTCAAAAAGAAATATGATAATGAAGAAGCGGGTGCTAAGAAATATCTTTGTTAGCCGCTATCCGAACTACAAGATGACAGATGAAAAATCAGAGTCTCGATCCACATGAGATACGAGAAAATAGCTCATGACATTATCTCTCAAGGCATGGCCTTAGATGAACAATTTCAAGTAGTTGTTATTATTGACAAACTTCCTCCTTCATGGAAGGATTTCAAGAATTCTCTGAGGCACAAAACCAAAGAGTTTTCTCTGGAAAGTTTGATTACCCGGCTCCGAATTGAGGAGGAATCTCGGAAGCAAGATCGAAAGATGAAGTCTTGTTTGTTTCAAACAAGAAACCAGAGCTGATTCAAGCCAATCTGGCAAACCATTTAAGAATCGTAACGTGTAATCAGATTCAAAAGAACCGCAACAAGAATGGGAACCTTCCTAAGGCCCCAAATCCTAAGCCACAACCACCACCACAACCCAAGAATGATACTGCTCCTCCCTTCACTTGTTTCAACTGTGGGAAAGCAGGTCATATGGCACGCAAGTGTAGAGCAGGCCAAATCTCGCTATGCGAGCTAACTTTCGATCAAGAGCAATTTATTGCTATGATTTCTGAAATCAACCTTGTTGGTGGATCTGAAGGTTGGTGGTTGGACACTGGGTCATCCATCCATGTGTGCAATGACCGTGCTATGTTCAAAACATACACGGCTGCTGATAATAAGAAAGTGCTGCTGGGCGATGCTCACACCACTAATGTTGCTGGTATTGGAGATGTGGAACTGAAATTCATACGGAAAGACTCACGATTCGAAAGATGTGAAGCACACTCGAGAGATAAGGAAGAATCTGTTTACGGTTTTCTTACGAACAAGGCGGGTTTACTCAAACTATTGGGGGATTTATTTACTTTGACCAAAAATAATGTATTTGTTGGGAAAGCGGCACGCCATCGATGGCATGTTTAAGTTTGAATGTTGAAATGAATAAAACTTCTCCTTTTGCTTATATGCTTTGTGATTTTAATATTTGGCATGCTCGTTTTTGTCATGTTAACAAGCGCGTTATTTCAAACATGAGTAACTTAGGATTAATTCCCAAGTTATCTTTAAATGATTTTCAAAAATGCGAATTTTGTAGTCAAGCAAAAATTACGAAAACATCGCATAAATCAGTAATGAGAGAATCTGAGCCCTTGGATTTAATTCATTCTGATATATGCGAGTTAGATGGAACGTTAACCAGAAATGGTAAACGATATTTTATTACTTTTATTGACGATTGCTCAGACTACACTTTTGTATATCTTATGAAAAATAAAAGTGAAGCGCTTGACATGTTCAAAATTTTTGTAAACGAAGTTGAAAACCAATTTAGCAAAAAGATAAAGTGTTTTCGAAGTGATAGAGGAACTGAATATGATTCCCAATTGTTTAATGATTTTTATAAATCAAAGGGAATCATACATGAAACGACTGCACCATATTCTCCCGAAATGAATGGTAAAGCAGAAAGAAAGAATAGAACATTTACCGAATTGGTAGTTTCTATAATGCTCTATTCGAGAGTCGTGATCTCATCGGTGGGGGAAATTTTGCTAATTGTTTGTTATGTCCTAAATAGACTTCCAAAGTCTAAGAGCAAAATTTCACCTTATGAGATCATAAAGAAAAGACAACCAAATGTGTCTTATTTTCGAACTGGGTTGCTTGGCTTATGTCGGGATCCTGGATCCAAAAAGAGTTAAACTCTTGAGAGAGCCTATGAATGTGTATTCATTGGGTATGCAGTAAATAGTAAAGCTTACAGGTTCTATGACCTTAAAGCTAAAGTGATCATAGAGTCAAATGATGTTGACTTCTATGAAAATGAATTCCCTTTTAAATCTAGAAATAGTGGGGGCACTGGAACTAGTCAAGTTTACGTTCAAGAACGTTGAAAACAACGAACAAAGGGAAATAGAACCTCGAAGAGGTAAGAGAGCACGTGTTGCTAAAGACTATGGACCAGATTATTTGGTCTATACATTAGAAGAGGATCAATGAGCATTCAAGAAGCATTGTCTTCTTTGGATGCAGATTTGTGGCAAGAAGCCATCAATGATGAGATGGATTCTCTAGAGAGTCTAACAAGACATGGCACTTAGTGGACTTGCCTCCTGGTTGCAAACCCATTGGTTGTAAATGGATTTTGAAAAAGAAACTAAAACCTGATGGCATTGTTGATAAATACAAGGCTCGCCTTGTAGCCAAAGGTTTTAGACAAAAGAGAGAATATAGATTTCTTCGACACATATTCACCCGTTACTAGAATTACATCCATAAGGGTACTAATTTCGTTGGCGCAATTCACAATTTGGAAGTACACCAAATGGATGTTAAAACTGCTTTTTTAAATGGTGAATTAGAAGAAGAAATCTATATGGAACAACCTGAAGGGTTTGTAGTTCATGGGCAAGAACACAAGGTCTGTAAGTTGGATAAGTCTCTGTATGGTCTAAAACAAGCTCCTAAACAGTGGCATGAGAAGTTTGATAATCTAATTGTATCGAATGGGTTTAAAGTGAATGAAAGTGACAAATGCATTTATTACAAAACCGAAAATGACATTTGCACTATCATATGTCTCTATGTAGACGACCTACTCATATTTGGATCAAACATTCATGCCGTAAATAAAGTGAAATCACCATTTGTGTAACAACTTTGATATGAAAGACCTCGGAGAAGCAAGTGTAATACTTGGCATCAAGATCACTAGGTCGAAGAAAGGAATTTCTTTGGATCAATCTCATTATATTGAGAAGATCCTAAAGAAATACAATTATTTTGATTGTAAACCTGCATGCTCACCATACGATCCGAGTGTCAAACTTTTTAAGAACACTGGTGATAGTGTAAGACAAACGGAATATGCGAGCATCATTGGCAGCCTAAGGTATGCCACTGATTGTACTAGATCTCGACATTGCCTATGTTGTGGGATTATTATGCAGGTTTACTAGTCGACCTAGTATAGAGCATTGGCACGCTATTGAGAGAGTCATGAGATACCTCAAAAGGACCATGAATCTCGGGTTACATTATCAGAGATTTCCAGCTGTACTTGAAGGGTACAGTGATGCTGATTGGAATACTTTATCGATGATTCCAAAGCAACCGGTGGCTATATATTTAGTATACCGTGGTGGTGTTTGTATCCTGGAAATCTAGAAAAGCAGACCATATTGGCTCAATCCACTATGGAGCGAAATGATAGCACTAGCAATCGCTAGTGAAGAAGCTACTTGGCTAAGATGCTTACTAGCAGAGATTCCTTATGGGAAAAACCAATGCCACCGTGTGTTGATCCGCTGCGATAGTACCGTGGCTATTGCAAAAATAGAGAACCGTTATTATAGCGGTAAGAGGCGACAAATACGTCGTAAGCACAAAGACCTTTGTGAGAGAATGTATCTCAAAAGGAGCTGTGAGAGTGGATCATGTACGCGATAGCGATATGAACTTAGTGATCCTTTGACGAAAGGATTAGCTAGGGAGAAAGTCCAAAATACATCTCAAAGGATGGGACTATCGCCACTAGAATCATGAGTCACTCACGATGGTAACCCGACCTAAAAGATGGAGATCCCAAGAATTAGGTTCAATGGGTAATAACAAGTTGTGAAGTGATACGAGATGAACATGCTATAATGAAAAAGAAGCATGATTCCAAGCAACTTAAGGTTGAGGTAATAGAAACTCTTAATGAGATCTATACTCTATGTGGAGTGGAGTACCTAGCTACTGGAGTACTCTTGATAGACTCACCTTTGTGAATGTGGAAGTAGGGCCGCTTCCTATGGAATCGTTGGCAAGATTCCTAGAGCGTTCACTAAACCGGGATACGCGTGCAAGGCCATAAAAGCACGGGCTTATAAGAATACACCCATAGAAAAGGTTGTGTGTGGTTTTGATGTTCGAGATAGAGTTCAAGACTACGAGTCACTCTTGTTGAATCGAAATCCTAACCGCTATGTAAAGGTTCAAGTCGTGAGACACCTTTGCTTATGCACAATCTTACTGAAGCGTTTGACGCTATTCCTAAAACTTCTTTTTAAATTCAAGTGGGGATTGTTGGAATTTTAAATGAATTGTGTGAATTGAAAAAGTCCCACATTGCTTGTAATAGACACTATGTGAGTGTTTATAAGTGGGAATCTCACCCATTGGGTTGAGCCCCGGAGGATACCCAATTTTGTGGACGGGTGATGACACACACAAAGTGACCACCACACACGCGCGCGCGCCGTGCCCGTCCGACCGGCTTGGCTTGTGGTGTATTTTTATTTTAATTTTCGGAAATGATTATTTTATAGAAATAAAATTATTTTTTTTTGTTGACCAGTTTGACTTGGTCAAACTGTAACCTTTATCATCATAAAAGTATAATCTTTATCATCATAATGGCATACAATTATGAGTTGAAACGTTTTTTTGAGAGAGCCGTTGGCTCTCATTCATCTCATTCCAACGGACAACTTTTCTCACCTATAAAAGGAGTCCTCTCCTCACTTGCAAACTTGCACCAAAAGTTTAAGATCGAGAATTTTCTCTTCAAGAACTTTTTCTCTTCTCCCTAAACAATTTTCTGCAGTTCTGTTTTTTTGAAAGCTTGAGATATTTTCCAAGTTTAAGAGTGGTTTCATAACCATATAGAGTGGTTTCCATAAACCATATTGAGGGTGTATTTAGAAGCCGAATTTCTCACGGTGCGGTGAAAATTGCAATAATTGTAATCAATTACATTTTATCCTGGGGCGTCGTGGTTGATAGCCTACTTGCACCTTTGAGTAGTGCTACGAAACGTCTTAAAGAGAAGCGACCCAATCCGCGACTCATCCCAATAATATCTTGGTTTATTTTTAAAAATTAAAAACTTAAAACAACACTGTTTGTTTGGGAAAGTTCGGCTACAGGAAAGATTGGTATTTAAGTGTGTCCATTGTGACCCACCTCTCTTTCCTGGGAACCTACTCGGATTAACAATCAATTACAGTAATAATTAAAATCTCAAAATAATAATATCATTTTTGCTTCAGTAAAAAATAATGTTTGTTTTAATTGTTATTAAATATTTCTGTTGTTTGGTTTACCAGATATACTTTCTTACTGGCTGTCAAAAATATATGGTTTGTTACTGCTGCAAATATCAGCCTCAAATAGATGAATTTTTTATTAATATACTTTTTTTATTTTGTTTTCTTATGTAAAAGTATTTTTTAGTATTTTTTTTTTGAAAGGAATAATTTTTGTATTAACTATATGGATTTTATAATATATTTTTTTGAGTACAATGGACCTAACATATTAATATTAACGATTTGTGGAACACTCCGCCATTTCATGCTATAATATATGTGTTGTGTTCTTCTGGAAAAAAATTGCTGTATATGTGTTGTTTCTTTTCGGCATTTTGTGGGCTTTGCAGCATAACTAGTTTTCTTTCTTTATTTTGCTTGTAGCTTTGTGACGCCGCCGCCAATCAGCAGCAAAAGAGGAGGGCAAATCTATATCGAGCATCTACGGCTCCATTTTAAGAACTACTACTATTAGTATTATATTATTTTGTAGCATTTCTAAATCTATAGCCATGTCCTGCTATGCCTAAAACATACCATTTTCAGTATGCATTCATGATCATGTAACAAATCAGATAAATGTATCTGTTGATAGGTAGTATTCGTGGTTATTGGCTTCTTTTATCTCTTTTGCTAGTCCTTTTATTGTTCATCTAATAGAGAAGGCTTAATTTTATTATTGTTTCTAAGTTCTCTATCCTAATTCTTTGGTAAGCTAGAATATGTATCCGGTCGGCGACGTATTTAGGATCTGGAGTTAGGGATTAATTTTTATTTTTTTTTTAATTTTTAAAATCACGCGTTACTTAATATATAACTTTAATATATAAGTAAGAGCAATTTGTGAGATGGTAGAGAGTCTCTCTTTCGAACAACCAAAGGTTCGAGTTGAATTCACGCAGGCATGCGATGAGTGTTAAATTTCTTGAAGGAGACTTTTGCCGTCCATTGTGGTCCTATCCGGCTCGAGGGATTAGTCTCTGTAGTTGCGCGCATTCTTCATGGGGAATGACAATATAAAAGGGTTGGCTCGAGAGATTAGTCTGTGCAGTTGCGTGCATTCTAAAAGGGGAACGACCGTCTAAAAGGGCTGTGAGAATTTCACTCATAGGTTGCATTCTCTTTTCGTTGCAGCGAACAGTAAATACATAAACTATGAACATTTAGTTCATAGGCTGCATTATCTCTTCGTTACAGCAAATAGTAAATATAGAGACTACGAGCAATTAGCCCATAGGCTGCATTATCTTTTTGTTGCGGCAAATAGTATTCCACAACAACAACAAATTAAGAAAACACAAAATAGAAACAAGCTTTCAACTCACAATTGTAGACGAAATCTATTTAAGAAATTTATTGCTTCACCATAAAGAAAATGATTTGAAAAATGCTACATTGTATATTACTACTCACAACTACGAAGAGTGAGCTAGCTCGTTTACATTGCCTTCAAGAGGAACCACCAGAGGTTCTTGCACTGAATCTGAGTATCAATACAATAATTTTAAGCATTTAGAAACTTATTCAACAAATTGGGTAACACTAATTTGTCAAAACCGCCTAATATATTGACTTAGGGTTTTAAGGAGCCTATAATAACATGAAAATTACACATTCTACTACCCTAAACCATTTCTAGTACTCATTTAGTCATTTATGCTAACATCAACTCTTAGTTAAGAGTGTTCAGATTCGAGTCGGTTAGATCGATCTCGGTCAGGTCTTAGGGAAAATTCCAAGTCCCACATTGACTAGTGATAAGGTCTTAAGAGGTTTATAATGAATGGGCAACCCTCACCTTACAAGTCGGTTTTGTGGGGTTGAGTTAGGCCTAAACCACATTCTAAGATGGTATCACAGCCTATACTAGATCTATCGGGCCACCTATCATTAAACACGCTACAAGCCCAACAGTGATGCGCGTGAGGCGGTGTATTAGGGAAAATCCCAAGTCCCACATTGACTAGTGATAAGGTCTCAAGAGGGTTTATAATGAATAGGCAAGCCTCACCTTACAAGTCGGTTTTGTGGGGTTGAGTTAGGCCTAAACCACTTTCTAAGAAATCAGTTTGCAGTATTATCTCGATTAACAGAAGCAACCGATTTCAGTTAGAGTTTGTTATGTTTCTGTTGAGATTCTGTTTGTAAACTATCAATAGTTAGTTAGATCCTTTGAGTTAAGCTCCAATGTATAAATACCCAAAATCACTTGTAATTATTCAGTTGTTGAAATCAAAATGATTGATCAGTTTCAAATCTCTTTCATTGCTGAACCTTGAGTCTGATTACGGGGTAATGATGTTGGTGGCTCGCCTGGGTCGACGGTGGTCCGAGGCAAGCTTGATCCTCTGTGAATGGGGTCGCCGCGATGGTGGTACCTACAAGCACTCTGATGTTTAAGTCGACACACAGAAGTGAGACGTGAGGAATGAATGAGAACGTACCCGATCCCATATGGGGGTGAGGGTCTATTTATAGAAGTCAGGTCCGATGCTGGAACGATGGATGAGGCCGTGATTATCTGGACCGTCCATGTTGGTCTCCCTTTAAGCAATGCCAAAGTGGGCCAGAGCCAAGGCTGGATTGGGCCTAGCCTCGCTTCGGGTTGGGCTAGGCCCGACCTGGAACAAAGAGGAACGAAGAGATTGTAGAATTTCACCTCAATCACCAAAGAAATAGATTCGCAAGAGTGGGTACTTCCACTTCTAACTCAAGGTATTCTTCTCAAGCTTACAATTTTAGTTGGTATAAGAAATATGGTGAAAAGAGGAAAAGGAAATCCTATGGGTGATTTTTTCGTACCCCCACCAGTCCTTCATATACCCCCACACAATTTGATATACTCAAAATACCCCTTTGAAATGTATTTTTTTTTAATTTAGAATTCCAATCGTATATACGTTATGAGTACGTATATACGATGACTTTTTTTGTCCAATCGTATATACGTACTCAAAACGTATATACGATGGCTTTTTTATTTTTTTTTAATGATTTGTTTTAATTTTTTAAAAAATCTTATAAAAATGCTACTAAAAATTCGTTGAAGAGTCAAAACTAATCTAAAAAATTATAAAAACACCACTAGAAATCTAACAAAACCAAAATAAGGCTATGCAATTTTTTTTAGATTTTTTGGAGACTATAAAAATTAAAAAAATTAATAAAAAATAGAAAACGATGAAATTTGGGATTTTGAGGCCGTAGTCCCATAAGAAGTGCCTTCTAAGGGAGTCATGGCCGTTGATTTTTTTTGGATTTAATGGATGTGGTTTCATTGCGATCGGAGTAGGTTGCCCGAATACCGATTTAGCCTAAACCGATTGAAATTACATAGTCACGTGTTAATGAACTACACACCAAACCTATTTGTAGGCCTAAATTATTCATCTCTAATTTATCTTTTTGTAACTTTTTTTTTTAAAAAAAAAATTAAATAAAATACAATGGTTTCAAAAATACAGAACGTATTTTTTTTAAAAAAATTTGTACCAATCGTATATACGTGTTATGGACGTATATACTATCCTAACATTTTGGCCATCGTATATACATGTTATGGACGTATATACGATACCCCCACGATTGTATATACGTCCATAACACGTATATACGATGACCAAAATGTTAGGGTCGTATAAACGTCCATAACACGTATATACGATTGGTACAATTTTTTTTTTTAAAATACGTTTGTTAAGGGTATTTTGGGGTTTCACTATTATGTGGAGGTAGCTCGGGAAGTGGTGGGGGTAAAAAAAAACACCCAAATCCTATTGTAGAGAAGAGAAATGTGGGTTGGAGGAGAAGAATGGGGGAAGGGGCTGTCATGGGAGAAAAGGAAGGGAAATATGGGTTTTTGTTGAAAGAGAGAGAAATAAGAAAAGGAATATTGAGTGTGGGTCCTGTGGTCCTTAAGGGGTATAGATTGTCTACCTTGAGGGTGGGAAAATGTAGCTACCTTTGTCTCTATCTCTCTCATCTCTCATTTTCTCACTCATGTTTTCCCTCCATATTTTTCTACATTCTCTCTCCTCTTTTATGCTTAAAATTGCCTAAAGGTAGCTACATTTTCCGCTATCAAGGTAGACAATCCATTTCCGTCCTCTTAAGTACCCCACCCCTTTTTTTATTTAATTTTTTTTCTTTTAGTGAAACGGTTCATTTCAGAATTATCGTTTGCTTGTGGATTTCGTATCAAAAGATGCGACCTTGAACTGCGATTACCTCTTCCTTTTTCCTCAATTTGATTTTCTTAATTTGTTTTCTAACGGTTAAAAAGACATGTAATTTATTGTTTGTCACGTTAGAGTTTAGTTTCCACATAAAACTAGTTGTTAGTTGTACTACATGAGCACACAACAGACACATCATCGACCGTTAGGCGACATGAATAGAAAGTCTATAAAGGGATTTTTGTGTCATGAATTTGAAACATAAAGGATTTATTTGAGAAAAAAAAAACTTAAAAAGACTAGTGTGAATTTTTAAAACAACTTAAAAGATCCTAAATGTATTTTAGCCCATGACATATAGAGTAAAAATGAAATAGGTCTCTAATCAGTGTACCACTAAAATAGACCGTGTAGGATAAGATATAAAAGATCATCAATAATTGAGATTTGATATTGGTTGATTCAATCTCAACCACTCATACCATTTTATATTATATTCTACGATTAACTTTAGGGATACGTCTTAGTTGATCTTTTACCTTAACCTATTTAGAAATTTGAAAATAACTAATACTACAAAGCAAACATTTTGGTAGTTAGCATACACAAATTAATAGTATTAATTTATGTGCACATAACTTAAAAATACCAAAATTTTCGAAAGGAGAGAGTATATTTTTCAAATAGTATTAATTCAGGAAAGTGAATTGGGTTTTAATTTTGTATCCGCTATTTTTCCCTCTCAGTCTTTTTTAATTCAGGAAAGTGAATTGGATTTAATTGGTTTTTAATTATTATAATTCATAAATAAAATTATAAAATAAGTGTCTATTTTATAAAATTGGGAAAGAAGGAAGAAAGAATGAATATACACTTATTTTATAATTTTATTTATGAATTATAATAATTAAAAAGAAAACAAAAATAAGTTTTTTATTTTAATCCACTTTGGTATGCCAACGTGGCTGCCACGTAAATTAAGTGGTGGACTTAATTGGGAAAGTTAGGAGATCAATTCGTGAATTAAAACTTAGAGATTAAAATCGTGAGTTGGTGAAACTTGGGGACCAACACTGTATTTAAGCCTTTAAAAAATTGGAAAAAGAACTCCTGATATTTGACTTACTCACAGAGCCGCTGAAGAATCGTGCGGTTCGGCGATACAGGGAGCCATTCACGGCCAACTTTGTACCGATTGAGGCAGAAATTGTGCGAATTACTACCCTATATAACTATTATGCGTCTACATTCCCGTCAATTTTCAATTGCTTATAATTTCAAGCTCACTCTCTTCTTTTCTAGGTCATTTTTAATCTACCTTTCTGATATTGCTGCATATATTAGAGAGAAAAGTGAATTCATCACTTTAAAGAACGATTTTCAGAAGTTCTGAGGAAACTGTTCCGGTAGTTGTTGCTCACAACGTGCGGTGGTGACTGTGCATGAGCTTAACTTCAATCTTCTGTTTTTATTTTCTGTTCTGTTACGTGTCTGATGAGTCTATTCTTCAGTGTAATTGATTTTGAGGTAATGGAGAAAAGACCTATACTTAGTTCAGATGCATCGTCATCATCATCCGCTTCAGCTTCTACTGGAATTGGGTCTAGGTTTTCCACTTTAAACAAGTCTTTCAAGTTTGCTCTACGTTCTTTGCTCACTTCATGCTCAAAGGAGGTACATTTTTCATTCATTCTTATCATCTAATGCCTGTTTTTAATTTTGGTTTGTGGGAAACGTGATTGGATGAACAAAAAGAGTGAGTTGATAATTATAATTTGAGAAACATTGTGTTTCATGCTTGTATTCTTAAACCAATTGAAATTGATGAGTTTCTGATTTCATATTAGTGGATGATTTGGTGACACTATACAAATGCAAACACACACATAATGGAAGAAGGTCGAAAATAGTAGAGGCCATTTCATTTATATATTGCTCCAATCACCTATCCCATACTGCAGTCCCATATAACCAAAGAATCAAATGTAGAAGTTTTAGAACAATTGAGGGAACAAGTAAGTTGACTATTGGAGATTAAATTGAAAGGACACCTTGGTACAAATAAGACAGTTCAAGACAATGCTGGAAGAGGGGAAACTAGGCCATTTGTTCCTTTGAACCATTACCAATTGTAATTTAATTTAATTTTTTTATGAGATGATAGTTAGTGAAAAATATAGGATTACCAACTATGTGGTCAGATTCAGAAACACCGAAATCCAAGATTTAATAGGTGTATAGTGAGAAAAATAAACTATTGCAATACTAGTGTGAGCAAAAGAAGCTAAAGAGGCTTGGTGGTAACTTTAAGTGGAACACACGCCTTATACTTGGCCATGAGGGGAAAATACCAAAACAAAATACTCTGAAAATTTAGGGGAAAAACCAACAGCAGCACACCAATGGCCAAACAAGAGAAAATTGGGTTGAAATTGAATCATCCAAAAACAGGCCCTAAAATACTCCAATCAGGGAAGAACAAACCACAACAAACCAGCAATGGAGATGACCAACTTAGGGAAAAAATGAATGAGGAGTCACCCCCAAAACAAGCCCAAACAGCTGCTGAAATAAGAGAAGATATCAGTACAAGGTGCAGTGGCTGATGAAACTCCACACGCGGAGAGGAGGCTGTAGTGACTATTGAGCTGTTGGTAGCAGTTCAAAGGGGCCCTTCACATGTTACAGAGTGGTTCGTGTTTGAAAAATGCACAAAACAAAAGGTAGGCACGTGAGAGTGTGCCAAACTTCCGTTAGGGCTGGGGCCTGCACCGATGATTATATCTAAGAGGCATAAATGATGAGCGAATTCAAATGTTCTCTCTTGTAAACTTTAATTAGCCAGATTTATGTAACCAGTTCAGATTTTATGCTTTTGCACTCAAATGATAGCCATGACATTTACACTGACACTGGCTTTATAGGAAGTAATGACTTTGTTGTCTTTCACCCATTCTGAGAGACATATTCTAAGTTAGACCAACCTTCAAAATGGCTATACACTGATACATGTTTCTGTTTTGATTTTTAAAGGAATTTTTTAAAGCATTTTCAAGTTTTACCAACGCTGAAAAAGAGCGGCTTCATCGCCTATTTCTTCAGGTATGATCTCTTGATATCAATTTCTTCATATAATAAATATATTGTTACAATGAGTTTTGGCCAAAAAGAAAAACTAAGTGACAATGAATTTAACCCAGGTTGTCATTTTTTATACTAGAGTTTTATGAATCAATTGTCTGTTCTCAAATCAGGGATAGGATCCTCTAGAATGGATCTCAATGATTTCCTTTGTACAGATAGATAATAATCAGATGGAATTTTCACTAATGGTCTATGGCTCTATGACAGTTGTTAATATTCGAAAATTTTTGGTTCCACCTTGTGGTTAGAAATAAAATGTTTTCTTTTATACTAAATAGGTTTGAAGAAGGTATTGACAATTGACTGTCAACATCATGCCATGTGAAAAACCGTCTTCACTCCTTGCAGGTGAATTAAGTAAAATGAGCAAGGCATTGACTGTGATTACTTTAAAACATTTGTTTAAATAAGGAATTCAAAGTATATAAAAATATATGTTCGTTGGTATCAAGTGTTGGTAGTATCAAGTGTCTGTGATTAAGGGGACTATGTATCATGAACCACCAACTATCTCACAAGTTTATTGTCAAAAAAACTATCTCACAAGTTTAAGTTGTAGATAAATGATTTTATGGTATACACCTGTTTACGGTAAGTATCTTTTGTCCTAACCTTTGTGTCAAAACAAAAAAACTTTTGTCCTAACCTAATAGCAAAAGGACACAATGACTTACTTGCAAATCAAACTATATGAACTCTTTATCACTCCTCTGATCTCAGCTGAATACATATAAATTCCTCTCTTGGTATTTTTTAAGGACCAAGTGTTAAGTTATGCTTGAAGTTTCATATGTTTGTTATCTAATTTCATTTTATGTATCAAACGTTTCAGGTCATTACTTCTTTGCATGAACAAATTGAGGTAGGTTTGTTAAAACTGCTTATTTTGGTGATGTCAGATATAAAATCCATTCCATTCCATTCCATCTCTAATATAAATAATAGGTTGCCTTATGCAACAAATTTAGGATGTTATCTACATATTGCTTTTTATGTTTTTCCTTTCAGTTTTACCCTTGGTGGACATTTGATATAGACGTTTTTTTTCCGGAAAGCAAACTGTTTTTGGTATTCTAAACTAAAACTGAAATACATATTTTCTTTTTAAGAATTATGCTGACTAGTTATGCAATGGTTGTCTACTATCCTTCTTTTTATTTCTTGTAAAACGGCATCAGTGGGCTCTTGATGTGTTGTTATGGAAATTTTGCTTTCTGTCCTCTCTCTCTCTCTCTCTCTCACACACACATGCAAAGAATCTTAGCACATAATAATTTGTTAATATTATCATAAAAACATAAGTTCTAAATGCTCTGTCAATTCTTTACAGGATGACTTTGAGGCATTCTGTCTCGAAACACAGGTATGACTTAACTATTGTGTCTGTTGTTTTATTCTATTATTAATGAAGACGTGAAATACATTGTGCCTGTTTTCTCAACATTCACATGACATGCTGCAATTAAGTTAGGCATGCAACTATCCCTAAGGCATGCATTCAACAATTAAAAGGGACAGCAATTTGTAGTTTTATTGTATAAGGCATGGGCTTCTAATACATGCCATCAATCTCTTTATTATCGTTTTCTGGGAAAATCTTGTTGCTCAGAATCACAGCTCAGGTCACTGTTGTAGGTATGTAGAGTAATTTAGTTGTAGGTGAAATTGATAGTTCAAGAGTGGAGCTTACCTGCGATATTTGGTTGAAGCCAAAATAGCTAGAGCCAATGTTCTGGTCCTTTGAAACTCAGAATCTAGGACAATGTAATTTATTTGGTTCTTGAGCTATGATTTGAGATTAATGGAAACCAAAGGGGAAAACTTTAAAATATAGTAATGTGCTTTAATTTGAACAACTCTCCTTATAGCGCGTTTCTAAATTGAGCAATATAGGGTGCGTTCACCCTTGATCTATATAAAGGGCATTGTAATCTTAACCCACTAAAATATAAAGTTCAATATGCTATTAGTTTTTCACTTTAGTGAAACTCACGTCTCTTTAATAAGCATTGTTAAATAGCAGCCATGGTAGATTGGCGTGGCGGATTTCGTCTAGCCGCCGTAGGAAATTTGTGAAGCGCCACCCACCATGGTGGTGCCATAGGTCGCAGTCCTACGTATATGTGGTGGAGTTTTGGCTATCCGCCTTTGGTAACATTATCTTCAATTTATATTTAAAGGTAGTGAAAGTGTAGAAAATATAAGTACAAACAATATCAATATGTTACTGAACTTAGGAATTAAAATCAAATTAGTCATATGTAGTAATTTGTAATCAAATCAAATTAGTAATTTCATAGAAACTCAAATTCAAGGGTACTTATAATTATAGTTGCAAATAGTCATATGCCATTTATTCATCGGTAATAGTTAAAATAGGTAGTACTAAACAAACTAGACAATCAATTAAAATGAATTTAAATTTTTCTTATTTTTGATTAAATCTTCCTATAACTCGAAATTTTGAATATTTCAAATAAGGGAAGTTTATAACTTTCTGACTTGGTTAAGAAATTAAACCTTTATACTCTATTTTGAGTTTTAACAACAGTTATAGTACCATTCACGGTTATACCCTTAAACTTAAGTGAAAGGTATTGAACTCTTTTATACAACTTAGCAGAGGTCAGAGAGGGAGGCCCCAGGTCAGAGCGGGGCCTGCTAGGAAAATTTGTTGGTAGGCAGCAAGAACTTTAAATTGAGTGAAATTAAAGGTCCATTTTTAATATTTTCGAGTCAACCACCTCCCCTTTTTCCTCAAGTATATAGAGTGATGGTAGATGGTAGGTTTGAATTTGAATATAAGAATTATTGTTACATGATAGGCAGGGATTTGATATGGAAATAAATAACTATGTAGTTTGTCCATTTCCTTTTTCGCTTTGATAGTCTGCATTGGGATTGAAATGCGCAAGGCTAAGATACTCTTAGAGTCATAATACTCTGTGTAAGACATACATGATACATACAGTTTTTGTGCAACCTAGTTAGTTTCAGTATTTCAAGTTCATCTTTCGTGCAGGTGGGAGCTACTCTTGATGCTGTAGAGGAAATTGTGGAAGAACAAGATCTGGATCTTCTGTTTTCAAATAGGTATTAGTTGATTTTGTATTTCAAGTATTTTACAGTAGATTTTATCCAATAATACATATTTGAGATGGTTATATTAAAAAAAATTATTAGTCTTCAAAGCAATAGTTATTTACGCATAACTCATAAACCTCACAAAGTTTTGTCATTATTATGTCTTGGGTACCTATGATGGTTATTTTTAACACAAGATGTTTATTCAATTTGCTTATTTATCATATTACTTATCGGTCATTGCTATTACAATATATTGATTTTTGGAAAAATGCAGGAGTAACATAATGGATGTTGCCGAAAATCTGTCTGTGGCGAAGAAGAATGAAATCCAGCACTTAATGCGTATGGTGCAATTGGTAGGTTACTAACAGAATGCATCCGGATTAAATTATGTTGAAGCTGGAGTAATTAATACTTTCTAATTCATAGGTTGAAGACTGAAGAGTTTGTACAGTTTGAGTCTTTTGACGCAGTTTCATATTCCTTGTCTTCTTTGGTTATCCTGTCTCAGTGCTTGTTTAACTATGATACGGTTCCTAGGTTTTTAGTTCCAAACATGAGTCAAGGGCTTGAGTGACTGGACCTATGGAGCCGGATGAAACTCTCAAAGCAAGGCCCAATAGAAGTCTTAAGAAGCCCATTCGCTAGAAGGCAGTGCCTAGTCATATAATTGAGTAAAATGCTGCAGTGCTTCGGTTATGCCTAGTCATAGGGAATAAATCACGTTGTTGTGTTGTTTTCTTTAGATTCCTTATACATTTTTTGACTCATCAATTTTGTTACCACCAGTACATGGCACCTTTCAAGTGGCAAACAGTAGCCAATGAAATAAGCAAGCAAAGATTGAAAACCCAACTCTGCCTAGTCTCTACTAGATTTCTAGGAGCTGCTCAGTGCTCGAAACTAATCACCATGTCGTTTTGTTAGGGAGAGGAACATAATCAAAGGATTCGCGACCAATTGCAACTCCTTAAAGAAGGAAATCAAGACTTGTCTGGTGCTTCACGGGCTGTTGAGAAGGTAAAAGTTTTCTTAATTTCTTTCTCTTTAAATCATTCGATTGGTCAAAATGTTTGAACTTTTTTATTTATTTATGGGGATTTTTGCCTGACATATGGTGCTTCATCCTGTTAGCAGCTCAGAAACATGAATATAAGTTATGGGGGCAACAGTGGTGATGAGATTCATGATGTATAACATTCCTTGCACATGCTGTCTGTAAATTGACCAAGGTTCATCCGCTGAGGAAGCATCCCCTTTATGTGGTTACAATGCTTTTGAAAGGGCTTTAACACTTAATGTAATTTATATTTTGAAGTTATGTGTAAAGCAAAATAGCTCGTTTTTCTTAGTTCTTGCTTGTGCACTGCCTTTTGTGAGCTTTGTGCCTATGTGATGTAAGAGTTGTTGGCTAAGGTGGTGTTGACCACTAAAGGATTTAGTTATCTGTCAATCACGCCATGTTATTAAAAAAAAAGTTTATTAGCACAATTTTGTACTAATTCACAATATAATCATTTTTTTGAGTCGGAACCATATCTATTTTTTAACATTTGTCATGTTTCAGTTCAGTGAAGAAAACCGAACTAAATCAAATCAAAACAGAGAATAGTCCAATTGTACCGAACAAAACGACTTCCTTTGTACCACGAACTGACCTGAACGATTTCTTTGCTTTGATGCACTTTGCTCTGAAATTTTTAAATGAACTATATTTTACTATCATTTTATGTAGAACGTTACTTTGTAAAAGAGAAAATTGGACATGAAAGAGAGATTAGCATTGATCGGACCCACATTTGGTTGAAGAAACTGTGATTGAGATTCTAGAGCAAATGATTTGCTTTACATGATTAAACAAAGGTATTAAGAGCATATCCAATTAGAGTATCTATAGTGTATCTATTTGGTATCTCATTGTGAGGATAGATACTATAATTCCCACACTTGGACCATATATGTAAATTTTATGGATTATGGATAATACCCTAGTTGAGTCCACACTCGTTTGATAGATAAAAATCTTACTCATTGTAAGTAATTTTTATGATTTTTTATTGGATCTAGATTAATTGTCACCTCAAAATTAGACTAATATGTCGGTTCAAATCCCCATCAGTTCCTTTATGTGAGGTAAATGTAATTTTTTTCGTAAGTCCTCAAAGAGCCTAAAGATTTTTCCTAATTTGGACTAAGGCGTTATCCCTTCAACCTAAAATTTTTGTAAAAAAAAAAGAGACTAGTATGCCGGTTTCTGTTTTGACATTACCCTTTTACATGCTAATAAGATCAACATTTTCCAACCCAACAACTCAATAAGAGCATAGGACGATGAATCATCTAACTTGGTTTAATAAAAGTGAAAATCTCATAAAAAAGATCATGAAAAAAATGCCAAAAATAGATTGAACAATATGTGGTTCAACATCAACTACAACTAACACTATAAGCTACTATTTTGGGTACACTACATATAGATAGCTACTTTACATATAGTATAGGTAACTTATGAAATGCAGTGTGAGAGTCAGAATACATTGGTCTATTTAACAAGGTATTTACACGCGCACTAAACAACAAAATTACAACTTAATTTGTTATTTAAGATTCCATGTACTGTGAGGTTGGGGGGCATGTGTTGGTCTTCTCAGGACCTGCAAAATGGTTTAACAAAAGCATTTTACATGCATTTTGAGCACTAATTAGTATGCATCATTTTAATAATGCAATAGTAAAATTGAAATAAATCACACTAAGGTTTTGAGAAACTCTTCATTTAAGAGGTTTTGAGAAAGAAATACCACAACCAATTCAAAAGGCTTTGAGAAAGCTGAATGATGAAGTCATACCACTATCTGTGCGAATCTCTACTTCTCTCCATTCTTGCACAAGAGCACAGCAACAGCACATCAAGTGAGAAAGAAAATCATCAACAAAACCTCCCTGCCATAAAATGTCAACCAGTAAACATTTGAAGATACAGAAAATCCAAAAGGAAGTCTCCATAGTCCATATAACATTGAAGAACACTAAAACTTTAACAAACAAATTTATACTAAGTCGCCATGCAAATTGGATACTCAGGATCGAGTAAGAAACAAATCAGAGTTGGTACAAATTCCATAAGAAAAGAAGAAAAAAGTAATACAGAATATTGAGACATAATAGATGATAAAATGAGAAATGCTACCCAAAAATGTCTTATCAGATCATTTTTAAATGGAAGACGCAAAAAAAGGCACCTAAGTTTGGAGGGTCGGTCTAAAATCCTCTAATAGTGAGTAAGGCCTATAGTGAATTTTCGTTGAGGCCTTTTCGTTAAGTGAGAAAGCTTTAAATTGGAAGGTAACATTACCGTGATGTTCAACATCTTCCGAAGCTTCCTCCTCATACAGCAAGTATAGCAACAGCAGGATAAAACTAATGAATAGGCCAGCAAGTCATTACATACTTCTGCAGAAGCTGAAGAAACAGAAAATTGAAGTTAAAGCGGCAAAGACACGATGTGTTCTAAACCTTCAGTTAAGTTGATAAAGACAATATTACAGATTTATCGCTTTAGATTGCGCGACAAAGTCGTGGCAACCACGAACAACACTTTATCTGAGGTGAAAAATCTAAACCGAATGCATATAATATTATGATCTTAAAATAAACTAGATCAAGTCAAATGTTAACCTTATTAGCAAAAAATAAACGCAAAGCGAAACAGAATTCAGATATAGATTCATCATTTAAAGCTAACACACTAGTGTTATCGGTAACTTACATATTGGCCTATTAGTTGCAACAGTAGCAATCTTTGAAAATGTTCCACAAGGAAAGAAGCATGTCTTTACACCTGCAAATCAAAATATTTACTTATTACTTAAGATGAAGAAAGTAACTACGATATACTTATAGTATAAGTATATAACCCTATGAGGTGAAGAAAGTAACTATTCTTTTATTGTTGGCAAAACTAAAGAGAATCAAATTAACAACAGGAAAGTACATACAAAGACAAGGTTCAGAACAACAAGCAAGTAAATCAGTATGCCAATCTTCCTCCTGACATGAACCTCTAGTTGACCGCGGAATCTTTTCTGAAAGAGTATCACTTTTTTTCTGATTTTTTTCATCAGAAGAATGACTTTTGTTGTCATTGGTATCAGAATAACTATACTTACTGTACTCTAACTCCATTGTCTTGTGACTATTTTCAGGTGAGAACTTATCCGAAAGAGAATAAGCTGCAACTTCTGTGACACTTAATAAGCGTTGAATGAATTCACACTGGTTTATATCCATACTCTCTTGTGAATGGCGTAGCTCTAGTTGAAGCTTTTCGTTTTCTTTTTTAAGTGCTTCGGTGAAAGAAAAGTTCGGGTAAGAACACGAAAGACTTTTCTTCAGCACTACAGTGTCGTCACTGTCGGGTTCTGGTTTCAAAATAACAGTATGAACCTTTTGGTCCTCATCATCCATTGTGTACTCACATTGATCCTTTTCAATAACTTCAAGCCTCTCCTGAACATTCCATATAAGCAATCAGTTGTTAAAAGTTATTCATCTATTTTCATCTTATCACACTTAAATTCTAGATGTCATACTAATTTCTGACTTTTACAACTTAATATCAGTTAAGTCTCTAGCTTTTACAACTTAGTATCAGTTTGGTCTCAGACATTTGAGGAACTAAATTGACTATTAATTCAAGGAACTAGCAAATATGACTTATGTAATCAATACATATAAAAAAAGAACTACAAATTTACAACCTTGCACCATTGATCAATAGCAACTAAGATGTTAAACAATAATTAGAATGAGTAAACTTCTAACCTAACTAAACTCAAAACACCATTCACAACAACAGATAATTAACCTTAGAGAAGCAAAAAAAACATACCCTGACTCGAGTATTGTCGACTAAGGTAATGAGAGGAACAAGATGCAAATATCTATCAATTTCATTCTGAGCTTTCCTAAATTGATAAACAATGTTCCATCCCATAGCAAGCAAATAAAGATAGCTTCGATCTTGACAACTATTGACCAAAATGTAAGACCTTCTAAGTGCATCTTCTAATTGCTCCAAAGGCTCTCTAGTTTCAGGATACTTCTTAAGCTCTGAGATCTTCAGCTGTTCCAGTAAATTCCCAATCAACTTCAAATGCTTTGCAAATTGCCTGCAATTCTTCTTGTGCATTCTTGCTGTGTTTGCAGCTTTTACAATCATACCAATTAATCTCACTGCATCTATTCCTGTTAATTGTGCCACATTTGCAATTTCCCCAAAATGTGCCATAATTAACCTTCAAAATTGCATCTCCAATCCTTGATTTAATCAGAAAAATTGAACAAGAAAAATATGTGAATTTCACTTTAATAAAAAAAAAATAGTAAATGTATTGTCGGTTAAGAAAGGTGTAAGATGATCACAGTGCATTGTGCTTTAAATAAAAAAGAAAAAAGAAAAAAGGAAAATGGTTGTAATGGAAACGCTTACATGCTACACAACAATGTGAAAATCCGGAAAGAAGAAGGAGCATTGAATTCAGGTAACTGCAGACATTTGTTTTGTTGTTATGTGAGAAGGAACAAAACAGAAACCGTTTCTTTCTCTTTTCTTCAGAGTTTTTTGTGTTTGTTTTGTGGAGAGGTGAACTCAACTCAAGTGAGACTGCTTCTGTTTGGTGTCCCCACACACACAGTTGCAATGTGGTGCTCAGCTCCACTCAAATATAATTACGTTGCTGCCCTTTCGTTGTTTTTGATATATTTTTGGTATAAATCGGGTATCTTCTACTCTCAATAGTAAGGACTAATCTTTCGAGTCGGGTAAGATTGCAATAAGCGACAGAATTTTCTCAAGAGATTTAATACTGTTGCATGTTCGAAGGTTGGATTCGAACCCATACCTAAATTAAGCTGGAAAAGACCCCTACCACATTATCCAAATTTTGAGGTGTTGTTGTTTTTGATATTGTTGTGACGTGTCGACACACTTTATTCTCTTCACGGATAGTGGTGTGGGGGTTATAAATGTAAAAGTGTTATGTTTGATTTTTGTTTAATTCATTTAGGTTGGAAAACTTGGAAACTAATCCAAGGGTGAACAGAATTTTGAGAAGAGGAGGTGGTAGTTGAGCATTGAGTCCGATTGTGGAACCAATGTGAGTTGCATTGCAGCATTCTGTTCCTTTCTAAACAGCCAAAAAATTGACAACTGACCTGATTTCCCTCGCGCTTATTTCTCAAACAAATGCGAGGAAGTGAAGCATTGTGGCATGCTTGATATTTTTAGGCTAAATATCACTTTGGGTCATTTATCTTTGCTCTAAGTTTCACTTTGGTCATTTATCTTTTTTTTGTCTGTTTTGGTCTTTTATCTTTTATTTTTGTGTCAGTTTGGTCGTTTATCTTTATTTTGTTTCATTTTGGTCCTTTATCTTTCATTTAATGTTTCATTTTGGTCCCCTTAAAAAGAACATTTTGGTCACGTATGCATGAGTTATTCAAGAAACAAGAAATCAAAGTGTTATTGGTGTTCTTCATTTTTTTATTTTGTTTAAGAGGACAAAAAAGAAACAATAATTGAAAGATAAAAGACCAAAATGAAACAAAATAAAGATAAAAGACCAAACTGACACAAAAAGGAAAGATAAAGGACCAAAATGGACCAAAAAAAAGATAAAGGAACAAAGTGAAACTTAGAGCAAAGATAAATGACCAAAAGTGGTATTTAGCCATATTTTTATGAGTAACTTTACTGAACATTCATTTTGGTCTTTGAATATGTGAAGTGTTGTATTTATGATTGTATCGCAATTGTAAACACATTCTTAAGTTTCTCTTTACTAAGTTGTTTTGGTTCTTAAATGTGTGTTTTGCTGGTTATTTTGATTCTCAAATGTGTTTTTTTGGTGAATTTAGTCTGGAAAAGTACTATCAAAAGAGATGGTTAAGGACGTATTTGTAATTTTGATATATTCAAAGATTATAATGATAGTGTCCCACAAATTCACGGACCAAGATAATATTTTACTCTAACTTTAATAGATAACATTTACATGATTGATAATGAATGTTCTCACAATGAAATACTACAAACAACTTCACCCGATACTGAACATCCCGTTTGGATAGAGCTTATGAAAAACAATTTATGCAAATAAATAAGCTTTCATGTATTAATTGCTTCAAAAAAGCTTGTCAATGTAGTTTATGAAAAAACAACTTATGGAGATATAATGTTTGTAAGTGAGAACTTATGAATTAACATAAAAGCTTATTTATCTCCATAAATTGTTTTTCATATGCTCAAAAATAAGTTAATCCAATTGGTAAGTTAATCCAAACAGGCCCTAAATGAGAAAGTCTAAGCCATTTATCTTGATTAAAAAAAATCTAGAAGGTTGTGTTTGAAAGACATTCTTGAACCCTTAGATTTATTTTACTTTCAAATACGTTAAAAGTGTGTTTAATTTAAAGGAAAACAGAAAAGAAAAAAAAACGAGGAAATTTGTTGTTATTATTATTTTGACAAGGATGAAATTTGTTATTGAAAGTGCTAAATATTGTTTGGGATAAAATCTTTCGGGAAGTTTTGATGATAACAAGTAAACAAGTGGATTAGAGCTAAAATCTCTCGAGAAGTTCTTGTGATACACTTTAAGTTCTCTATTATTATGTAATCTAATGATTCCCCTTGAGAATGTTCAAGCTAAATATATAGAGTACTCTATTAGAAAAAAGACAGTAATTAAGCATACTCTTCTATCAAAGTATATCATGTAAAAAGACTTACCCAAGGTTTCAAGTGAAAGCATTAAATAGAACAATATTAACTAACTCAGCCTCGGAAGGTTCAACATGGGAAAGCTTCTCAGGAAACATGGGAAACGGTAGAAAATAACACATAGTCTGAATTTCATCTACATCTTTGATTTGAGCCTTCTGCATGTGACTAAAGATAGTCTGTGCCAACACCTTCTTTCTTTTATCAAGTTTACTCAATGGTAATGGAGTTAACTAAACTAAACTTTTACTCCAATTTTGGCAAATGAGTAGGTGTTGGCATAACCGTCATATATGGCGTGCAAATTGTATTGTTAGGGTCTTCTAAGGAAAATGTGATGTGTCCTGTCCACTAGAACCATATCACACCAAAACCGATCTTGATACTTCAGACCAATGAAAAAGGTTACAAGGCAACTCTTAGTAACCTTCATCATTTCACTATCTTTGTTGAGCCACCGTAATTTGTAAGGATGTAAGTGATTTTGTGTAGGCAGCTTCAATTTCTCCACCATATAGCTTGCCAATACATTTTCATAGCTTCCACGGTTTATAATAACATCGCAAACATGTCCTATCGCGGAGTAACGAGTATGAAAATTATTGTGTCTTAACTAATTTTTTTTTGTTGACATTGTAACGAGTAGGTGATTTTGTGTAGGCTTCGTCTGATCATCGGAGACGCGCCAAGATCAACAATAATATGTTAGTCAGCATATATACATTGGCTCTTCTTCTATACTAGGCTCGTTTCGAGCTTCTTCCTACCAGGGCCGGCCCAACCTATTTGGAGGCCTAAAACAAGCTTTCTAGTGAGGCTTTTTAAAGGGAGATTTATATAAAAGTGGCACATATTTTTTTTTATCAAAGCCAATATCTTTTTTTTTTTAACCAAAGAAAAATGAAGACAAAAAGAGACCAAGGGGGGACTAGGCCAAAACCCAAGGCAAAAAAGCAAAACAACCAAACGAAATTAAAAAGAAAGAAAACACGGAAAAAAAGACAAAATAAAACAAGATCAAAAGGATGTAGAAACAGAATTAGATTTTGAACGAGTATTGTATCCAACGACCAACTTCTTTTGTTGTCGTAATTTCTTCTTTTGAGTCTTGGACACCACCAGTTCAAAGTGAGCATGTCGCGCAGCTGCTCCTTGGGAATCAGAAGTCACAGGATCACCGACATCGTCTGAAGGCTCACCCCAAAGCTTTCTTAAAATATTCATGTCAGATTCAACTATCGGATTCAATGTAGCAACAGATTCTGAGGCAGCAGACACATTCTCATCTGAGACATCCCCCCAATTCTTCCCTAAAATTCTCATGTTAGTTGCATCCACTGTGTTAGAAGAGGAGGCATCTAGCCGAGTCGTGGGAGATTGGGTGGAAGAAGAATGAACCTTCTCCAAAGAGTTATTTGAGGAGAGGGTACCACCGACACCCCTAAAATGAGGCATGCACTGGAGAACTATGAACAAAAGTAGAAGAATCTTGTAGCATAACATTACGGTCTATACTTGCTACACCAGGAAGAGGGTTTGGTCCCCCGGCCATCTCCTCCGGTGAAATAGCAATGTTATTAGTACCCTTGAAGCGATCATTCACTTCCTCTACCAAAATCACACTAGCATCTTGCAATTTAGATGGGCCAGCTTCCATCACATGCTCAACATTTCTCTCTGTGTCAGTTGACTTACCTTTATCAATCTTTGGTACATACTGAAGAGTAGGTCTCACCTTTCGAGGCCTCACCTGATTTCCTTGAGTCATCTCCGCATCTTGGGAAGACTTACAATTTTGGAGAGAATGACCAATAATTTTACAAGAGTCGCAAAACATAGGAACACACTCGTATTCCACTCTGATGAGAAAAGAGTATCACTCTCTTTCAACTAACAATTGATCATGCAGTTTAACAAATAAATCAACATCAATAAGAACTCTAGCAAAATGACCAAAATTCCTCTTCATAGTGGCTTCATCCAAAGCAATAGGAACTCCTAGACTACCACTAATCTCAAACAAAAATTTTGGCCTCCAATATTCACGGGAAAGACCATGAAGTCTTACCCAACATTGAGTATTGGTCTGTTTTGCTAAAAGAGGGTCGAAATCAGGCCTCCAAGCAAACAACGCAGAACACCTGGATTTAAGTTACGAGAACCCAGCGACCAAGCTCGTCTAAGATCTTCATTGGAGACAAAAGAGAATTCAAAGAATCCCTTTCCAAGAGAAACCAGAGACCAATTAGAAGAAACAGTCCATAAATTAGAAATTTTGTCCTTCAATTCCTTAATTGAATATGGCTTTTCCCCTTTGGACAAAATAATTCTACCATATAAAATATTTACGCATTCAGCAATACTAGCTTGATATTCATCTTCAGAAATCTTAATAGAAAGAACATCTCCTTTTATACAAGGTTTCGGTAGTTGGCTATTGTCAGCAAAGGCCAAACCAGAGGAACTCTGTGAAACATCTGCAGAAGATTTTTTATATTTAAACCTAGAGGTTTGAGTATTACCTGTCAGCACTTCAGAAAAAGTTTTCCTTTTAACACCATTTGCAGTAGTCGCAGGCTAAACAGGAACCAATTCAGGGAACAATGTCTCATCTGCCAATAGCGCAGGAGCCGCAGATTTACGATTGGCACTGATGAGTCAATCCATCGGCTTTACTCTGCTGCATCGCATCGCGCAGTGTGCGGCGTGACAACAGGAGTAGGCAGCGACGTGACAGGTTGCGACTTGACAAGATGCAGTGTGGTGCGTGCAGCGACGGATCCCCGATCATTGCGGCGGCACTGATTGTTGCATCATCGATCGCGCAGCGACATGAAAGGTGCAAACCTCGGACAAGACAAAGGTCTCGCCCCACCGACGCGACAAACGATTGCGTAAATCAATGGATAAGGAAGCGATTTAAACGCGGTCTCAGGAGAGGACAAAGGTGACAACCTCCGGACAGCACCAACAAAGCCAGTGCGGGGGACAATCATGTTGATGCCTGACGGCTAGGAAAACCCTTGTGGAGCCCTCAAAATCTCAAAATCTAGCCAACACCCTGAATTGCACTATATCAAAAGTGGCACATATTAGAGTGAAGAAGAACTCTAAAAATTAGGAGTCTTATAAAAGTTTAAAAAAGAAATAGAATTTTATACAATTATAATTTTTTTTTTTAAATTTAAAATGTAAAATAGAATATAAATTTATTAATAAATATAAGTGCATTGCAAGTTTATATATTTTAATTATGTCAATTCATCATTTGTTTTAACTGGATGCAATGACAAACCTTATGGTTAATTCCTACCATCAGTTCAATGTCCAAATCCGCAAACATAGAATTTTGCTTCAATTTTTTTATTTTAACGTGGGCATCTATAAAAAAAAAGAATCACAAAACAAGCTTTATGAGAATTGATCGTACCTTGACCAATGAAGTGTTGAAGTTGTTGTTGTCCTGCTGACTGGGCCGGTCGTTGAATGAATGAGAGGACCGGTCCTGGCTTCACGCTGAGCACCTCGGGTGGTACCTGCAAAGACACTCCGACGATCTAGTGAGGTCGCTCGAGGCGAGATAGCACAAGGTATGAGAACGATTCGATGCCGTGTGCGAATGGCATATATATATCGTAGTAGAGTGCCGACCGTTAGCGAAGATTTCGCCAGTGGCGAGTGCGGTCCAAGCGACTTACTTGGGCGGTTGCTATACTGGTCGGGCCGACGCCCAATTGCTATTGGGAGCCCTTGTAATTGCCGATACACCGGAGCAGTTTCCCCCAAGCCTCAGTCGGCAAGAGCGGCCGAGGCTTGAATCGTTGCCTTCAAGTAATGTTGTAAGCGGTCGGGTTTCATTTGCGATCGATCTCCATCCCTTGAAGTGTGTGGTCGCCGCCACACCCAATCGCGACCGTCTTGTAGTCAGGCCCGGGTCGCCGGGACCGAGATCTTGCCTCGAGGTCGCCCGGCGGGGCCATGCGCGGCCAATTCGAGGCTCGATATGTTGCCCCCCTGTCTAGCCTCGCGGGGCTGACCTACGGGGAGCGACCTGTCGTAAACTTTTGGAGGCCATTCGTTGGCTGCCTTTGTTGTAGGTCGTTCGACGCCCTACTCGCCGTAGACCGCTCAAGGTCGCGGTGCTTGCTCGTGGGTCAATCTTTGACTCTTGGACCATTCGATGGCACTTGGTTGGGATGTGGACGCTGCCACTGCCGAGGTGTGGATGCTGCCATTCATGTTGGAGAGCGATCCAATTGGTCGGGACTCGGCCGACCTCCTTAACTTACGAAGTCTACTTGGATCTTGCTCGTTTTAGGAGGTGCGATCATTCTCGGGTCGCTCAAATTCGTTCGAAGCGTCGTCACCATTGCCTATTTCGTTTGAACACTCGATTGTGACTCGCCGGGCCGCTATCGTAGCGGACTTGTTCGACGCGCGTTTTGCGATTTTTGGCAATGGGCTTACTAGGTTAGACGGCCTCATCGTAGCCGGTCTCTTACGCCGTGTTCGGCGATCAATGCTCGTTATTGGGTCATTGCTTGACCTCGGTCATTCGATGACATCGATGGTTGTGCCAACTCGGTGGCACTGCAGACGAGGTCAACGCGGTGACCTTCGATTGGGCCAACTTCGGTGGCGCTCGATTGAGCCAACTTCGGTAGCACTCGATGTGTAGACCGCTCGGGGCCACGCTGCTTTTGTTTGTCCGGGTCCTTCGACCTGGGGGCCGCCGATGGCGCTCGATTGTAGACCGCTCGGGGCCTACGCTGTTTGTGGGTCCTTCTGACCCTTGGGCCACTTCGATGGCGCTCGATTGTAGACCGCTCGGGGCCTACGCTGTTTGCTGCTACTCGCACGGCGAGCTACCAATCATACATTCTTGCATGCGAAATAGATTACAAAGTACGACTTTTAAAGGTCGGGCCTCAGTAAAAACCCTGGTCGGGAAAAGAGCGCCAGCCTGACATTTATTCATAGATCGTTAGTCTGTTCTATTATCACGAGGACTGTCTTGTTCTTCAAGTGACCTATCCTGCTCTTCTCTGGGCCGCGCACGGGCAACCTTTCTAGCGAATAATGCTTCTTCATAGACCATATGATCGTTGGCCCTTCGTAGGAACATGGTCAGATTCATGTAACGATTTAGGCCGAACTCTTCTGCAAAGCTGTGGTCCGATCTGATCCCACGCTTGAGATACTTCAGCTTGTCTCTATCGGTAAGGTCGCGCACCTGATCGGCCTCGGCGTTGAATCGCTCATGTCTATGTATCGCCTCAATTCGATTGTCCCCTTGGATAATCGTATCCAAGTGCTCTTCATGCCGCTCTAGGCATCTGTTGGCCATGTAGTTGGACAAGAATGTTCTGACCAGGCCGTCCCAAGACGAGATGGTGTTGGGCGGTAGGCTCTCCCACCACTCCAGTGCTCGCTCCTCGAGCGACTGTGGAAAGAGTCTGCACTTCATGGTCGTTCCTAGCTCCCTATAGCTGCAGTAATTGTTGAAGTACCTTAAGTGTCTGCATGCGGATCCCCACTACGGTAGTTGAATTTATTCAAATTGGGGGGTTTCCTCAGGTCTCTGGGGATACGGTAACGGCGTATCTCTCTAATTAAAGGTCCATGGCCGGTCGGGAGACCACTCGGCCCAAAAGGCTGCATGGGAAGGTACGCTTCGTTGCTCGGCATTTCGTAGAACACACCGCTCGCTGGCGGACCACACAACGGTGGCATTTGAGAAGATTGTCCCCTGGGTCGCCTGGAATGGTGTCTCCTCGGCCGCTGGGGGATATCCCTGATTTTTCCATCACGATAATCATCAAACTCTTCATACGAGTCCCACGATCGACTTCTCGATCTTTGAGAACCGGAGGACCCGCAGGAAGGATACCTGGTAGTCGAGCGACTTGACTTAGGACGATAGCTAGGATCTTCATATCCATAATCATAAGAGGGGAGCGGCGTCGCGCACGTTCTGCGCAGGGGCGACACGTGCGCCATGATTCTTTCGTCGAGACCGGTGGGTGGTGCTCTCCGGCGAGAAAAGCTCCTTCGAGAGGGGCGATGTTCGCGCGGCCGGTCGACGACAGCGAAGGTTCTCTCCGTCTTCCGCACGCTGGCGGTTCGGAATAGACCCTCTTTCGTAGCGAGAGATCAGCTCATCTCTATCTGCAATGACTTGGTTCTTGCTTTGCAGAATCTGCAGAACGGCCTGAGCGACATGTTCTGGCAATGGTTCACGAATGCCGGCCAATCGGCTCGGGCAGTAAATCTGGTTGATGAGCAGGCGGTGAATCTGTTGAAGGACCGGCCCACGACCGTTGTGGATGAAGGCTCTTGTCGTGGATGTCCTTGAGATTCGTTGATTGTAACGGCTACGCCCTCCGGAGTCTGCCGCCGAGGATGTTGCCCGGAGGGGTTGAGTCGGGAAGAGGCCCGCGTCTGGGGCCGGTCGCGTGGAGCCATGAATGAGGTAGGATAGCGCTCGGGCCTCCCACTGTGGTCGCCAATTGATCGTACCTTGACCAATGAAGTGTTGAAGTTGTTGTTGTCCCCGCCGATCGGGCGGTCGTTGAATGAATGAGAGGACCGGTCCCCGGTTCACGTTGAGCACCTCGGGTGGTACGCAAAGACACTCCGACGATCTAGTGAGAGGTCGCCTCGAGGCGATAACACAAGGTATGAGAACGTGCACGATGCCATGTGCGAATGGCATATATATACTGTAGAGTGCCGACCGTTAGCGAAGATTTCGGCCGGTAGCGAGAATTGCGGTCCAAGCAGCTTACTTGGGCCGGTTGCGCTGGGCTGGGCCGACGGCCTAATTGCTATTGGGAGCCCTTGTAATTGCTGATACACCCCGGAACAAGAATCAAACCTTGTTACCTCCTTCTACCCTAAACTGCTTTTTCCAGTAGTGCTACCTACTGAGACAAATTTTGGGGCCATTTTTAATATATATACTACTTGATTTGAGGCCTTTTTACCTTTTAAAAAATCATTTTTTGTTGAGGCCTAAAGCGTGGGCTTCGGTCTACTATATAGTTGGGCCGGCCCTGCTTCCTACTTAGGTTCTTCATAGGCTTCTCATCTAACAGTGGTGATAGTTCTCCGGGTTGGACAGTTGGAGGCTATATGACCGAAATCTTGTAATTTGAAACATTTGACGACATATCCTAAAGTGTTGTATATAAAAATGTCGTGATAACCCATATTTACAACTTTATTTCGTATATCCCCATTCTTGAATGTCCTATAATTTCATCTTTATCCAATTGCTTGATAATTTCACACAGAATGTTTGAGCCTACCGTACAATGATCTTGTTAAAGATTGGTTGAAGCAAATGTTCCGCCAGTGTCTAAGATGAAAGGATATGTTGTGGAAGGACATGACACAACAAATACCCAAAAACATTTATCATTATAGAACACATAGTTTACACTTCATCGTGATGTCTTGATGCATATAGAGAATTCATAGCTAATAACTACAAAAAGCATTCAAACTATAGAATGGCATCTATCACATCCCTGATCATTAAACCCAATTGAATAATAGGTTGACTCAAAATTTGATTATACTTAAAACTTGTTTGATGACATCCAGGAGTACTTAAAGTCCTAAATCAGGAATTATAATGGGTTTAAGATTATGAAGGATCAAAAACATAAACTTTGAGTTTAAGCACGTTCCCAACGTGAATGCAGAAAAACCTAATGGCTTAAACTCTTGTTTCTTTCAAACTCATTAGGACATCAAGGGAAAGTCAATTGTGTACTGTGGTATTGAGCTATTTTGATGGCCCTGAAAGGTTAGTTTCATGAATGACACGATGATTGTTTTGATCTCAAAGGGAGATCGAGAAGGTAAAACATTTCACGTAACCGTTTTTTATTTTTCTTTTTGAAATATTGTGGACCGAAGATTGACTTAATTTTTGCGACTGAGATTTGGTGTCAGTTGAATAACTGGTGTCAACGGATCTTATATATATGAAATTTATCAATCCGACCGTTGAATATTGTAATATTATCATTAGGATCATGTATAAAAAATTTTAAATTTTTCGGATACTCATAGGTGTCTAATCTAACAACACACATTTACTTATCTTTTAAGTAACATATTAGCCGTCGAAATAGAGCAGTGCGATGGATTGTCGAATAGTTTCGGACTTTTGCGAATTTTGATATATATGGTCTCGAAGATAATATCATATTATTCAACGGTCGGATTAATTAATTTTATTTTATATGCGAAGATATTAATTAATGCAAGTCACTAACTTTGACAACGAGTGTCAATATATCCTACTCTAGTGTGTGTGTGTGTGTTAATTTACACCCAGTCAAAAATATAAATGGTGTACATTAGCAAGCTACACCTTTTTATTTAGACAAATAATCCACAAGTTTCATTTAAAACTAAATAAATTAGAGGATATAATTGTAATTTGAAGACTCGCTTGATTCATAATCTTGTTTTTGTATTTATTGTTATTTAGAATTCTACATGTGAACATATTTTTTGGTGAACGTTAACATTAAGTCATTAACAAATATTACTAATACAATCTATTCAGAATCTTGTTGTTATTATTGTAATTCTGATTTTATTTCTATAAGCCTATTGAAGTTTTTTGGGCAACTAAATCAAAATGAAGTAGTAACATTCTTTTTTAAGATATGTGATTTTAACAAATTTTAACAAACGGTTTATACATAATTTACACAAGCTTGAAATTTGTTTAAATCTTTTAAAAAGAAACTTTGTTTAAAATTGTATAAACTGTTTGTTACCTTTTAAATAAGCCAAAGTTGTTTGTCAAAATATAAAATTTCTAATAAGTCAAAGCCGGTGTCACTACAAGAATAAGCTTGCATTGCCACCAAACTTTGCCACGGAAGACTGGCCGTCGCAAATTTGCCACGGATTTGCGACGAAAAGACATTTCTGAAAAAGGCGCTCAAAATCCCGCTCAAATTTGCCACGGGAAATGATAATGGTCGCTAATTTGCCACGGAAATTATGTTGGTCGCTAATTTGCCACGGACATTTGGTCGCAAGCCCGTGGCAAATGTTAAATCCTAAATTAAAACCCACGAACGATACGCATACCTCACTCTCCTTTCTCCTTTCTCCTTTCTCCTTTCTCCTTTCTCTCGCACGCACGCGTTCGCTCACCTTCGTCCTCCTCCTTTCTCTCCTTTCTCCGACCTCCTCCTCCGTTCTCCTTCGTCCTCTTGACCACGCACGCTTCCTTTTCTCGCGAATCGTAAACCCATAGCTTCCTTACTCTTCATCTTCTTCCTCTTAGCTTTCTTCTTCATCTTCAACAAATGAGAAAACCCACACGATTCTACCACGAAACCTTCGATTCTCCTTCTTCCTTTCCCGTTTCCTTCCTTTCTTTCTTGATCGATTTCCTCTTTAGAAAATAGAAACCCACGCAGAGCAGTGAAAACCCAACCTCAGGCGAGATTGGTTGCAAGCAATTGGGTTTTGTTGGTTTGGTTTTTGGTTTTGAGGATTGAGAGTAATGGAGTCTCGGATGGATCAATATGAGATCATGGAGCGGATCGGTCGTGGGAGCTTTTGGAGTCGCTATTCTTGTTAATCACAAGGTGAGAAAAAGAAGTACTAATAGTCAATATTTTTATGGGGTTTTCTCTTTCTATTCATGCAAAATTAGTTAATGGGTATGTTGATTTAGAAATTTGATGACTGTGTTTCTTTTTCATGGGTTGAGATACGTGTTGAAAAAATCAAAGCTTGCTAGTGATGAAAGATGGAGAAGATCGCTCATCAAGAGGTACTCTTTTGTTTTTGCTTTTATTATCTTTTGGGTATCCCTTTTTGTTGATTTACTTCATATACTTGGAATCGCTTTTGTTTGTGGAGGAGATTTGACTTTTGTTGTCTGTTGGGAATTCTAGATGGCTCTTATTGCCCGAATCCAAACACCTTATATTGTAGAATTCAAGGAGGCATGGGTTGAGAAGGTGAAAGATCCTTACGAGTTTTTTTTATGATGTTGTGTCTTTGTAATCATATTCTTATTATTTTTCTTTCAACAAATTGTTTATAGTTACAACTTTGCTCTGTCTTTGTTCTAAATCGAAAAATTATCGGCTAAGAATATTCTACTTGTTTTTAGGGTTGCTATGTCTGTATTGTCTTTGGATCTTTGTGAAGGTGGAGACATGTGAGTCTATGATAGTACCTATGAACTTGTAGTGTTTAATTGGTATGCGATGATCGGTGTAAAAGGTTTTGCATTGTCACCAATCAAAACCATGATATGAATGACTTTTAGGGAAATTGAGAGAGAGACAATCATTTTTAATGACATGTCATTTCATTGGTGACAGTATAAAAAATCTCTACACCGATAGAGTGTATAAACTAAATCCAATTTTATATGCCCAATTTCTCAAAGTTTGTTATACTTATTTTCCTCCTATTTATTTAAAAATACCATTTTGTCCACAAATATGTAACAGGCTGAATTGATGAAAAAAACATATGGTGCTTACTTTCACGAGGAGGTATTCTTGTCCCATGGATGTGTGTGTCTGTTTATGTGTGTTGGTTTCCAACATCTTGAGTTAATGTTTAAGTTATATATAATGGCTCACATTGGAAGTTGTTGAAATTGTTCGTAGAAACTCGCAAATGGTTCACTCAATTATCGCAGCTTGAATACCTTCATTCAAATTATGTTTTACATCGTGACCTAAAGGTATACTTGATATGAAACAAACTATATGGCCTATGTTTCTTGCCTTCTATTAGAAATATATTAGGCCCGATTTTCTTGATTACGCTTGCGGTGTTCCAACATCTTTCTTACAAAGGATCGGGATATTCGCCTAGGTGAGTTCATCTACTACCATTTTTATTACATTGGAGATAGACTTTCAAGTTTTCATGCTAAAATTTTTCGTATTTTTTCGGCATATAGGGGATTTTGGGCTTTTGTGCAGAGGATCTTGACATAGAAGAAAGGAATGTTGAGAGTTTCTTAGAATTCTGTACAAAGGGATAGATGATAGCTTGGCTATTCCAACTGTATATCCTCGGTAAAACATTGTTGAACCTATACAAGCTGAGGCGGGGACACATTTATTGGAGCAATTATGTATGGGAGGTGTAATCATTGATACAAGAGTGGTTTGTATTTCCATTTTAGACCCTAATAATATGTTGCTTCAAATTTAATTTAAATCAATATTTACGTTACTTTTTCAGTCTTGCATATGTGTATTTCAATGATGTTAAGATGTGTATTTCAATGATGTTAAGATGTGTATTTCAATGGTCGCAAATAATCTCCTAGCTATGGTCGGACTAGCATTGAGGTGTAAATATTTTAGCTATAACTTTAATTTTTGATTGATGCATACATGAATAGGAACTCTCATTGCTCGAGAATTATGGGGTCTCATTATATGCTTCCTCTACACATGTGTTTTAATTTTTTTGCACTTGAGATAATTTTTCAATCTATGGTTCTACATTTTCTCGATTCCTTCTATTTTTGAGTTCATAGCTAATGCTTATTTCCTTTTTAAATGTTCTGTACATTTTAATGGGTTTCTTTGTATTTTTGCATTTTGTACTGAGGATGAGAGGTGAAGTGGCAGATAGGTAAAAGAGACATCAATGTTAAGTTGATGGAGTTGATGGAGTCACCAAAACATATGGGATGTAAATTTCCGTGGACCATAAAAATATTAGCAACTCAATTCATCAAACAGATTCTGATTCCAATTGTGGTACTAGGTTGGCATCCTGACCTTACATATTTGAGCTCATTGTCTAAAGTGTTCTTTGATTCACACACGTCATGAATTGTTACTTATGAATTAAAATTTTACTATCACTCTTTCGGTATAGTGGTGGTTTGGTTTACACACGGATAATCTAGTGCTGCAGTACCTATTGGTCTTCTTGGATTGCTTCTGTTGTTCCAGGTAATTAATTATTAGTAGAGGAAAAGAAACTGTAATCAAGAAAGGTGCAGACTAGTATGATTATCCAAGTACCTCTTTTAAAGCAGCTATGAATTATTTTATCTGCCTTCACTCTGCTACAAACTGATTTTAAATTTTCCATTCCATTTTTCAGAAGCTGAATTTTACTCTTATTATTTTCCCAGACCACTAGAGTGAGATTCGTCTTTGATAATGACACTCTGGTTTGTTCCCGTCTTACTTACCTCTCCAATAACTTTTTTGTTTATCCATATTAGTATATTTACCATTATAGTGTATTTTGTGTACTCAAGAAATTTATATGCTGCAGGCAGGTACTCAACATTTGTTAATTGGGAATTCTGGTGGCCAAACTTCCCTATCTTGGTTTATTTCAAGGAAACACAAACAAAGCCTGAGGGACAAATTCATTTCTTCCCAATTATCTTTGTAAGCAATTCAGAAACAAGTAAAGCAAATTTACATATAGGAAATAGTTTAGAAATTAAATTTCATTCTTACTTAGAGTTGCAGAGATTAAGGTTTAATATTGTTTCTTGCTGATTTATTTTGCCAAGCAGAATGGGAAGCAGCTTTAGTGTTGATTGTGTTGGCACACCTTTGCTGTTACACTGGGTAGTAGTAGTTTGAATTTTATTAAACTATGTTATATTTTAATACAGAATTGAAAGTTTGTTTGAGTTATAGCATTTCCAGTCTCTTGAAGTGTATGCTATTCTGAAGGAAATATTGTGCTAAGTTTCGTAACTTATCTCTTTAAGGTTGAAATAATGTTTGAAATAATGCTATTCTTGAAGTGTATGTTAGAATTTTCATTTCTTAATGCTCTGAATGTAATATTTTGGGTAGAATAGGTTGAAGAATCAAAGTATGTTATATTTTTTTTTTTAATTTTTTTTCTAAATATTTGCGACGGATTTGCCACGGACTTGCGATGAAATTTGCCACGGATTTGCGACGAAAATTTGCCACGGATTTGCCACGGGTTTGCGACGGAAAAATTTGCCACGGAAAAGTCCGTGGCAAACGATTTGCGACGAGCGTTTTTGCCACCATTTTTGGTCCGTGGCAAATGTTGTTTTGCCACGGAAATTTGTACATTTGCCACGGAAATGTCCGTGGCAAATTAACGATTTTCTTGTAGTGTGTTAGAAAATTTCTATCAGATTTAGTCCATTTACTAAAATTAAGGATCATATTGTGACAGAGAGAAAATATTGTTTTCCCTTACCAGAATACACAATGCTTGAATAAGTCTCTTTTTTTTTACCAAAGAACTAAATACATAGAAATATTACCTGAGGAACGTATTAGCACCACTGTTGAAAAAAAAGGCTTGATGATCGGCTCCTGCAGCAGATCTATGCGCGGGTCCAAGTTTCAAATATTAGAGAAACTGCTCATTATATTTCCTGAAAGAGGAATAAAATATGATCAATAGGATTTATTGCGAATTTAATGCAATTATTGGGAATGTTTTTTTGTCTCCCTCTAAATTAATGGTCTATGCGCCGAAATCTAATTTGATTAGAGCCATTGATGAACTTCATTGTGCGTCTTCCGTTGATTCAATATGGTGTTGCATGATCCAATGTTGAACATTACATGGGATAGGTTAGCGCATAGACCACACGCATGGGAGCAAAAAATGCCTTGCAATTTCAGCCATTGGTCTCTTGAAAGTTGAAACACGTACACGCACCCTATGCATCTCAATCGTTCAAAGTCCATGTATTATTTTCGTGTTTACGTATTAATCTGCGTCATTTTTCTTGTCTGCTGACGTGTCATGCACACGTCAGTTATTCATGGTTTATTATAATTAAGATTGAGATATATATATATATATATATATATATATATATATATATATATATATATATATATATATATATATATAACCACCAAAGACAAGTGAACCACCACTGATCAAGCACTGGACCACCGCCGATCCCCGCCGGACCATCGTTGTACCACCAACCCACTTTGGCGCCGCCATGGAACCACCACCATTGCCGTCGAGCTTAGCTGTGAGCCTCCACCTACAGCCACCAAATATATTATTTGTATTATATAATATAATATATATTAATTATTATATATATATATATATATATATATATTAATAAATATACATTTATAAATATTATATATGTATATATATATATATATATAAATTTATATTTTTTTAACAAAATAAATTTAAAAAATATATGTTTTAAATATAAAAGATATCATTGTTAGGTGTATTAAATAATATATTTAATAAGAATATCTTTTAAATAAATTTATATATATAAATTTATATATTTATAAATTATATAATTATAAATATAAAAAATATCATTGTTAGGAGTATTAAATAATATATGTTTTTTTTTCTAAAAATGTATTTTACTAAAAGATATTTTTATGTATTAAAGGTATTAAAACATATATTATTTAGTAAAATACATTTTAGAAAAAAAACATATATTATTTAATACTCCTAACAATGATATTTTTTTATATTTATAATTATATAATTTATAAATATATAAATTTATTTAAAAGATATTTTTATTAAATATATTATTTAATACTCCTAACAATGATATCTTTTATATTTCTAAAAGATATTTTTGGTGGATTCTTCTATATCTTTTATATATTATTTATATATATATATAAATAAATATACATTTATAAATATTATATATATGTATATATATATATATATAAATTTATATTTTTTTTACAAAATAAATTTTAAAAAATATATGTTTAAATAAATTTATATATATAAATTTATGTATTTATAAATTATAAATAAAAAAATATCATTGTTAGGAGTATTAAATAATATATGTTTTTTTTTCTAAAAATGTATTTTTCTAAAAGATATTTTTATGTTTTAATACCTTTATGTTTAGATTGAATGGATAGATTGAATGACCTATTGCCCCAGCGTGGAATCCACAGGCAGCGTTAGCATCATAACCTCTTGGGAAAGGAGGCTGGAGTGGTCTCATCGGTCGGGGAGTGATTAGGTTATTGTTAATGAGGTGGTTGAAGAGGTCTGTGTGAGACATGGGTATGGGGTCAAAGTTGATGTGTTTTCTTTCTGGGTAACTTTGGGTTCTGTAATTTTGGTAGGGAGGTGGAGCTTGTTGTGTTTGGGCAGGAAGTTGAAAGGTTGGTGAAGGGGTATTGTAGGGGGCTTTTGTGATGGCATTTGTTTCTCCTTCTTCCTTTTTGGGATATCCAGAGAAAGGCTTTTTCTGGTTGTAGGTTCCTGTGGAGCTATGGGCAATCTTTCCATTTTTCATTGCACTTTCTATCCTCTCCCCTATGGTAACCATGTCTGAGAAGTTTGAAGACACTCCTCCGATCAACTTGTCAAAGTAGGGTGATGGAAGAGTCTCCATGAACATGGCAACCATTTCTTTTTCTAACAGGGGTGGTGCCACTGTGTGCGCCTAACCTCTCGGTATTTGGGCATATTCCTTGAATGACTCATTGTCTCTTTTGGTCATGTTCAAGTTGCGTCCGATCGGGAGCCATATCAATGTTATACTTATCTTCGCTTTAAAAAGCGTCGGCTAGGTCTTTCCAAAGACCGAATGTGAGTGCGCTCTAGTTGCATATACGACGATCTTGATGCTCGCTTCCTCGTAAGGCATCCCGGAAGTAGTGGATCAGAAGTTTGTCGTTGCGTGCAAACTGAGCCATCTTTCTGCAGTACATGATCAGATGACTACGAGGGCAGGTTGCCCCTCGGTATTTGTCGAAGTCTCGCACCTTGAATTTATGAGGGATGATCACATTGGGAACGAGGCATAAGTCGTATGCATCCCTACTCCCACATTGGATCCTTCCACGGCTCTTGGGACGCTCCTCTAGTATTTGCGGCTTATCTTTTGCTTGAGGATCTTCGGGTTTGGTAGCCATGAGAAAGGCCACCCGCATTGTGGTAGGGATGAGAGCAGGAACCACACGGCAGGCGAGTATGATTCTTGAAGTCGTTCGGGATTTGAGAAAATCCATAGGCGCGCTGCAGGTCTTGTGTTGAACTTGTTCCGTCTCATCATCACATTGTTTCTGCTATTTCATCTTGATCTTTGTGCAACAAACTCGAAGTATCTCTCCATAGACAAAGATCTCTTTGTTGGAGGCGTGTAACCCTGTGGTAAACCCCATTGAGGCCATTGCACACCCTGAGCGTTGGGGTTAGGAGGACGGGATACGTTTGTGGCCTGGTTCCCGGTGTTTCCAGCTGAAACCCCTTCTTCGTCGTTCTTCTTGGCGAGAAGCTCCATCATTTTGGCCATCTGGTCTTTCAGGCCCAGCTCGGTCATCTGCTCCTTCAGCTTCTCAATCTCATCCTTTAGTGCCTGGTTGTCTTGAATTTCAGCCATCTTTCTTGCTTGAGAACGGGTCCAATAACGATGTTGATGAACCAGTTTGCCTTTTTCTGTTTTTTCAAAATGTATGACGTGAGTATGAGTATGCATGAATTGCGAATGTATGATGGAATGCATCGCGTCGGGGAATTGTAAGCCATTGTTTCGACAAATAAAACGCAAACTTAGATCAAAAATCAAAGGAGTTCATTCGTTAATAAAATGTGAAAACATAATGTTTGATAATCAGACAACTACATTCAAGCTCTTTTCCTTTTCTTATCATCGGGCACACGCGCCTTAATTTGGAGTACTTCAATAAGATTCCTACAGAACTTAACAAATCTAACAACTTTAGTGGGAGTGTTTTCTCTAGTCATAACGAAGTTCATTTGCTTTCGACGCGCCTGGAACTTCTCACGATAGCTTCATTACCCGGTCGGCTAAGCATGAGAACCCTCTTTCCGGTATGTGCAATGGTGTCCAACTTCGTATTCAGACTTAAGGTGAGTAAGGTCATCTTCAGTCTCTTTGCAAAGCAACTCACAGTATTCGGCGAAACTCTTTGCCTCGATGGTATCTCTGAACTGTTGTTGTAGGGCTGCTTGACATTCTTCAAGCCTTCCTAGCACTACACCTTTAGCCTTCCTTTCAACCCCAAGTTTACTCTCGTACTCCGCAACTAACTCCTCCAAGTGAGCTCTCATTCTTTCTAGTTGACCTTGCAAGTCCTTCTCAGCTGCTCTGGATCTGCTTAGTTGTGCTTCAAATGCATAGGCTTTGTCAATAGCTCTATCTCTATCTTGGTTACGTGCCTTGAGTTCATCATTAGCGCCTTTGAGACATTTTTGCACATCAAAGAGTTTTTTACTGCCCGCGCCCAACTCCTCAACATATTCAGCGATACGCCTATCTTTGAGAGCATTCTCTTGCCGCATGTTCCTCTTTTCTTGAAGAGCTCTTTCCAACTGGGCTCGTAGTTCAGCTTTCTCTTGCTCAGATTTTGCCAAGGCATTCTTGAGTTTCTCAACTTCCTCATTAAGGATAGGTGTAGGTTCCGGAACTTCTGGCTCAGTTGGAAGTGCAGGACTGAAGGGTAGTTTGACCTCTTGGACTCGAGAGTTGAACCCATCAAGGTAACTTTCCCCACATTAGTTCCTCTTGCGACCCAATTCAAGGCGACCTTTCTTGAGTACTGTGTCCATGCACGATCGATTCTTCTCAAAGATACTAAGATCTTCGAACCTCTTTTGTCCCAGACCGAAGGAGGTCAATGATTCTGTTGGAGGCGGATGCAGCATCGGATAACCAAGTTGTCTTAAGGCAAGTGCGGGATTGTAATTGATGCAACCCTTAGTTCCTATGAGAGGGACATTTGGGAAACCCTCACATTGGTAAATAAACTCATTTGTGTCTCGAGCAAGGGAACACCATGTTATGTCGCTTCCCCTGAGGTTGGTGATGTATTGCTTCCAGTCAGTTTTGCTTTTAGCTTCGATGTGATGGTTACTCTTGAAGATGTGGGAGACAAACCAATGATACAGTACATGTAAGCAACATATGAGCACACCTGCTTTCTTGTCATGGCGATCATGGAGAGCGTAATATATGTCAGCAAGGATAACTGAGGTAGGATTCTGTCCTCGAGTTTTGAAGGCTAGAAAGACGTCAATGGCAGTGTAGTCAACAAAGTCAAGGACATAAGGGAACAAAACAATCCCATAGATAAGGAGTGCAAGGGCATCACCGAAGGCAACCCAATCATTTTTACCAGCTAAAACCGAAGCCACTTCTTCCAAGTATTCTCTAGGTAGACCTTCCATTTTCTCTTTTACCACCACTTCTTTAGCTAAACTTGATGCATTGATTTTGAGGATACCGGCCAAACCTTTAACCCAAGAGTTGTTTTCAGAGATTCGGTAGGGCTTTATTGTTCTCAGCGGGGAGTTGCAGAATCTGTTCGAACTCTTCCAAGGTTGGAGCCAACTGATAGTCTTGGAAAGTGAAACACCGAAGTTGTAGATCATAGAACTGGGCTAGAGCAGTAAGGGCCTCTGCTTGCACATTGATCTTGAGGAGACTCAGAATATTCCCGTATTTGTTGGAGAAGGAATCACGTCGCCCTGATGGCATCTTGTCGCTTAGGTCAAGCAAGCTTTTTATGTCTGGTTGTCTGATTTTCAATTTCACAGTTTTCTTGATGCTTTGATCCATTTTTTGTCGAAAAAGGCTTACAATTCCCTGTCGGCAAAACAATGCATGTAAGGAAAAAAATGCATGTAATGTGGCATATTTTTTTGTATGCATGTGATATATATTTTCTGTATTTTTCATATGATGTAAAAGAAAAATGCATGTGTTTTGTGGAAAAATAACAAATTTGATTTTTCTAGTTTTTTTGATTTTTTTTTTTTTTTTTGTTTGTAAAAAGATGACATGCATTAATGTTTGTTTTGAATGCAAAGGGTGTTAAGCTCCCGGACAAAATTGGGGTATTGTTATTGTGTTCCCGGATTTTTCGGTCGCTACAGCTGGCGACTTCACTGGGGACTTATTGTATTTTTAGAGAGTCAAGACCTAGTCTAGTTAATTTAGGATTAATTCAATCTTTGCCCTTTTATTTATTTATTTACTTTTGCAATAATTATGTTATTTGTTTGTGTAAACCCTAGGGTAGACGACGATATTTTGTATGTATGTTTGTTTTGTTTTGCAGCTTTGGGTTTATTTTGCTCCTACACACACTGCACTTCTACACTTCACACACGTGAGAAAAGTCCTCTACCCGGACTCGAGCATAAACCTAAGTTAGAAGCGAGATTGCGTCTCGATGGCTGCGGGACGACGTCTCGTTGGGTGGTCACGAAAATCTCACCTAGAGTTTGATTCCTTTTGAGGATACTATCCCTTCTAATAGCTTGCCTATTGTCGGGTCGATGTTCTTGGATCTGGGTCCTTGGCTCTAGGAACCATGTGTAGGATCCTTTAGAACCATCCTTGTGAGGTTCACTGTAAAGAAAGCCTTAGACCCATTTCCATAAGATACCTCCTAGGTTCACAAAGGAGCTTAACACCCTTGCATTCAAAACAAACATTAGTGCATGTCGTCTTTTTACAAACAAAAAACAAAAAATCAAAAAACTAGAAAAATCAAATTTGTTATTTTTCCACAAAACACATGCATTTTTTCTTTTACATCAGATGGAAAAAATACAAAAATATATATCACATGCATACAAAAAATATACATTACATTACATGCATTTTTTTCCTTACATGCATTGTTTTAATTTCTTGACAGGAATTGTAAGCCTTTTTCGACAAAAAAAAATGGATCAAAGCATCAAGAAAACTGTGAAATTGAGAATCAGACAACCAGACATAAAAAGCTTGCTTGACCTAAGCGACAAGATGCCATCGGCGGCGTGATTCCTTCTCCAACAAATACGGAATATTCTCGAGTCTCCTCAAGATCAATGTGCAAGCAGAGGCCCCATCGCTCTAGCCCAGTTCTACGATCTACAACTCTGGTGCTTCACTTTCCAAGACTATCAGTTGGCTCCAACCTTGGAAGAGTTCGAACAGATTCTGCAATTCCCCGCTGAGAACAATAAACCCTACCGATATGCTGAAAGCAACTCTTGGGTTAAAGGTTTGGCCGGTATCCTCAAAGTCAATGCATCAAGCTTAGCTAAGGAAGTAGTGGTAAAAGAGAAAATGGAAGGTCTACCTAGAGAATACTTGGAAGAAGTGGCTTCGGTTTTAGCTGGTAAAAATGATTGGGTTGCCTTCGGTGATGTCCTAGCACTCCTTATCTATGGGATTGTTTTGTTCCCTTATGTTCCCGACTTTGTTGACTACACTGCCACTGACGTCTTTCTAGCCTTCAAAACTCGAGGACAGAATCCTACCTCAGTTATCCTTGCTGACATATATTACGCTCTCCATGATCGCCATGACAAGAAAGCAGGTGTGCTCATATGTTGCTTACATGTGCTGTAACGTTGGTTTGTCTCCCACATCTTCAAGAGTAACTATCACATTGAAGCTAAAAGCAAATCTGACTGGAAGCAATACATCACCAACCTCAGGGGAAGCGACATAACATGGTGTTCCCTTGCTCGAGACACAAATGAGTTTATTTACCAATGCGAGGGTTTCCCAAATGTCCTCTCCCATAGGAACTAAGGGTTGCATCATTACAATCCCGCACTTGCCTTGAGACAATGGGTTATCCGATCTTTGCATCCGCCTCCAACAGAATCATTGACCTCCTTCGTCTTTGGACAAAAGAGGTTACAAGATCTTAGTATCTTTGAGAAGAATCGATCGTGCATGGGACAAAGTACTCAAGAAAGGTCGCCTTGAATGGGGTCGCATGAGGAACTAATGTGGGGGAAAGTTACCTTGATGGGTTCAACTCGAGTCCAAGAGGTCAAACTACCCTTCCGTCCCGCACTTCCGGTGAGCCGAAGTTAGGAACCTACACCTATCCTTAATGAGGAAGTTGAGAAACTCAAGAATGCCTTGGCAAAATCTGAGCAAGAGAAAGTGAACTACGAGCCCGGTTGGAAAGAGCTCTTCAAGAAAAGAGGAACATGCGGCAAGAGAATGCTCTCAAAGATAGGCGATCATTGAATATGTTGAGGAGTTAGGCGCGGGCAAGTAAAAAACTCTTTGATGTGCAAAAATGTCTCAAAGGCGCTAATGATGAACTCAAGGCACGTAACCAAGATAGAGATAGAGCTATTGACAAAGCCTATGCATTTGAAGCACAACTAAGCGAGATCAGAGCGGTGAGAAGGACTTGCAAGGTCAACTAGAAAGAATGAGAGCTCACTTGGAGGAGTTAGTCATGCGAGTACGAGTAAACTTGGGGTTGAAAGGAAGGCTAAAGGTGTAGTGCTAGGAAGGCTTGAAGAATGTCAAGCGACCTACTACAACAAATGATTGAGAGATACCACCGAGGCAAAGAGTTTCGTCGAATCATTTGTGAGTTGCTTTGCAAAGAGATCAAGATGACCTTACTCACCTTAAGTCCGAATACGAAGTTGGACGATCATTGCACATTTGGAAAGAGAGGTTCTCATGCTTAGCGGATTTGGGTAATGAAGCTATCAGAGAAGTTCCAGAGCGTCTGAAAGCAGCTGAACTCGTTATGACTAGAGAAAACACTCCCACTAAAGTTGTTAGATTTGTTAAGTTCTGTAGGAATCTTATTGAAGTACTCCAAATTAAGGCGTGTGTGCCCGATGATAAGAAAAGGAAAAGAGCTTGAATGTAGTTGTCTGATTATCAAACATTATGTTTTCACATTTTATTAACGAATGAACTCCTTTGATTTTTGATCTAAGTTTGCGTTTTATTTGTCGAAACAATGGCTTACAATTCCCCGACGCGATGCATTCCATCATACATTCGCAATTCATGCATACTCATACTCACGTCATACATTTTGAAAAAACAGAAAAAGGCAAACTGGTTCATCAACATCGTTATTGGACCCGTTCTCAAGCAACAAAGATGGCTGAAATTCAAGACAACCAGGCACTAAAGGATGACATTGAGAAGCTGAAGGAGCAGATGACCGAAATCTTTGGGCACGAAAGACCGGATGGCCAAAATGATGGAGCTTCGCCAAGAAGAACGACGAAGAAGGGGTTTCATTTGAAACACCGGAACCGTGCCACAAACGTATCCTGTCCTCCTAACCCCAACGCTCAGGGTGTGCAATTGCCTCAATGGGGTTTACCACAGGGTTACACGCCTCCAACAGCAGATGCTGTCTATGGAGGAGATACTTCTGAGTTTGTTGCACAGTATCAAGATGAAATAGCAGGAAACAATGTGTGATGATGAGGCGGAACAAGTTCAACACAAGACCTGGCGCGCGCCATGGATTTTCTCAATTCCCCGAACCTGACTTCAAGAATCATACTCGCCCTGTCGTGGTTCCCGTTCCTCATCCCTACCACAATGCGGGTGGCCTTTCTCATGGCTACCAAACTGAAGATCCTCAAGCAAAAGATAAGCTGCAAATACTAGAAGAGCGTCTAACAGCTGTGGAAGGATCCAATGTGGGAGTAGGGGATGCATATGACTTATGCCTCGTTCCCAATGTGATCATCCCTCATAAATTCAAAGTGCCGGACTTCGACAAATATCGAGGGCAGCGTTAGCATCATAACCTCTTGGGAAAGGAGGCTGGAGTGGTCTCATCGGTCGGGGAGTGATTAGGTTATTGTTAATGAGGTGGTTGAAGAGGTCTGTGTGAGACATGGGTATGGGGTCAAAGTTGGATGTTTTTCTTTTCTGGGTAACTTTGGGTTACGTAATTTTGGTAGGAGGTGGAGCTTGTTGTGTTTGGGCAGGAAGTTGAAAGGTTGGTGAAGGGGTATTGTAGGGGGCTTTTGTGATGGCATTTGTTTCTCCTTCTTCCTTTTTGGGATATCCAGAGAAAGGCTTTTTCTGGTTGTAGGTTCCTGTGGAGCTATGGGCAATCTTTCCATTTTTCATTGCACTTTCTATCCTCTCCCCTATGGTAACCATGTGCGAGAAGTTTGAAGACACTCCTCCGATCAACTTGTCAAAGTAGGGTGATGGAAGAGTCTCCATGAACATGGCAACCATTTCTTTTTCTACTTGGGGTGGTGCCACTGTGCAAACTAACCCTCTCGGTATTGGGCATATTCCTTGAATGACTCATTGTCTCTTTTGGTCATGTTCTGAAGTTGCGTCCGATCAGGAGCCATATCAATGTTATACTTATACTGCTTTAAAAAAGCGTCAGCTAGGTCTTTCCAGCACCGAATGTGAGTGCGCTCTAGTTGCATATACCGACGATCTTTGCTCGCTCAACTAGGCATCCCGGAAGTAGTGGATCAGAAGTTTGTCGTTGCGTGCAAACTGAGCCATCTTTCTGCAGTACATGATCAGATGACTACGAGGGCAGGTTGCCCCTCGGTATTTGTCGAAGTCCGGCACCTTGAATTTATGAGGGATGATCACATTGGGAACGAGGCATAAGTCGTATGCATCCCCTACTCCCACATTGGATCCTTCCACAGCTCTTAGACGCTCCTCTAGTATTTGCAGCTTATCTTTTGCTTGAGGATCTTCAGTTTGGTAGCCATGAGAAAGGCCACCCGCATTGTGGTAGGGATGAGAGCAGGAACCACGGCAGGCGAGTATGATTCTTGAAGTCGAGTTCGGGATTTGAGAAAATCCATGGGCGCGCGCAGAGGTCTTGTGTTGAACTTGTTCCGTCTCATCATCACATTGTTTCCTGCTATTTCATCTGATATTGTGCAACAAACTCGAAATATCTCCTCCATAGACAAAGATTCTTTGTTGGAGGCGTGTAACCCTGTGGTAAACCCCATTGAGGCCATTGCACACCCTGAGCGTTGGGGTTAGGAGGACGGGATACGTTTGTGGCCTGGTTCCCGGTGTTTCCAGCTGAAACCCCTTCTTCGTCGTTCTTCTTGGCGAAGCTCCATCATTTTGGCCATCCGGTCTTTCGGGCCCAACTTCGGTCATCCGCTTCCTTGACTTTCTCAATCTCATCCTTTAGTGCCTGGTTGTCTTGAATTTCAGCCATCTTTCTTGCTTGAGAACGGGTCCAATAACGATGTTGATGAACCAGTTTGCCTTTTTTCTGTTTTTTTTCAAAATGTATGACGTGAGTATGAGTATGCATGAATTGCGAATGTATGATGGAATGCATCGCGTCGGGAATTGTAAGCCATTGTTTCGACAAATAAAACGCAAACTTAGATCAAAAATCAAAGGAGTTCATTCATTAATAAAATGTGAAAACATAATGTTTGATAATCAGACAACTACATTCAAGCTCTTTTCCTTTTCTTATCATCGGGCACACGCGCCTTAATTTGGAGTACTTCAATAAGATTCCTCTGAACTTAACAAATCTAACAACTTTAGTGGGAGTGTTTTCTCTAGTCATAACGAGTTCACCGCTTTGGACGCCTGGAACTTCTCGATAGCTTCATTACCCGGTCGGCTAAGCATGAGAACCTCTCTTCCGGTATGTGCAATGGTTGTCCAACTTCGGTATTCGGACTTAAGGTGAGTAAGGTCATCTTGATCTCTTTGCAAAGCAACTCACGATGATCAGTGAAACTCTTTTGCCTCGATGGTATCTCTCGAATGTTGTTGTTGTAGGTCGCTTGACATTCTTCAAGCCTTCCTAGCACTACACCTTTAGCCTTCCTTTCAACCCCAAGTTTACTCTCGTACTCGCAACTAACTCCTCCAAGTGAGCTCTCATTCTTTCTAGTTGACCTTGCAAGTCCTTCTCTCAATTTGCTCTGGATCTGCTTAGTTGTGCTTCAAATGCATAGGCTTTGTCAATAGCTCTATCTCTATCTTGGTTACGTGCCTTGAGTTCATCATTAGCGCCTTTGAGACATTTTTGCACATCAAAGAGTTTTTTACTGCCCGCGCCCAACTCCTCAACATATTCAGCGATACGCCTATCTTTGAGAGCATTCTCTTGCCGCATGTTCCTCTTTTCTTGAAGAGCTCTTTCCAACTGGGCTCGTAGTTCAGCTTTCTCTTGCTCAGATTTTGCCAAGGCATTCTTGAGTTTCTCAACTTCCTCATTAAGGATAGGTGTAGGTTCCGGAACTTCTGGCTCAGTTGGAAGTGCAGGACGGAAGGGTAGTTTGACCTCTTGGACTCTGAGTTGAACCCACTGAAGGTAACTTTCCCCCACATTAGTTCCCTTGCGACCCAATTCAAGGCGACCTTTCTTGAGTACTCTGTCCCATGCACGACTGATTCTTCTCAGCATACTAAGATCTTCGGAACCTCTTTTGTCCAAAGACGAAGGAGGTCAATGATTCTGTTGGAGGCGGATGCGAGATCGGATAACCAAGTTGTCTTAAGGCAAGTGCGGGATTGTAATTGATGCAACCCTTAGTTCCTATGAGAGGGACATTTGGGAAACCCTCACATTGGTAAATAAACTCATTTGTGTCTCGAGCAAGGGAACACCATGTTATGTCGCTTCCCCTGAGGTTGGTGATGTATTGCTTCCAGTCAGTTTTGCTTTTAGCTTCGATGTGATGGTTACTCTTGAAGATGTGGGAGACAAACCAATGATACAGTACATGTAAGCAACATATGAGCACACCTGCTTTCTTGTCATGGCGATCATGGAGAGCGTAATATATGTCAGCAAGGATAACTGAGGTAGGATTTTGTCCTCGAGTTTTGAAGGCTAGAAAGACGTCAATGACAGTGTAGTCAACAAAGACAAGGACATAAGGGAACAAAACAATCCCATAGATAAGGAGTGCAAGGGCATCACCGAAGGCAACCCAATCATTTTTACCAGCTAAAACCGAAGCCACTTCTTCCAAGTATTCTCTAGGTAGACCTTCCATTTTCTCTTTTACCACCACTTCTTTAGCTAAACTTGATGCATTGATTTTGAGGATACCGGCCAAACCTTTAACCCAAGAGTTGTTTTCAGCATATCGGTAGGGCTTATTGTTCTCAGCGGGGAGTTGCAGAATCTGTTCGAACTCTTCCAAGGTTGGAGCCAACTGATAGTCTTGGAAAGTGAAACACCGAAGTTGTAGATCATAGAACTGGGCTAGAGCAGTAAGGGCCTCTGCTTGCACATTGATCTTGAGGAGACTCGGAATATTCCCGTATTTGTTGGAGAAGGAATCACGTCGCCCTGATGGCATCTTGTCGCTTAGGTCAAGCAAGCTTTTTATGTCTGGTTGTCTGATTTTCAATTTCACAGTTTTCTTGATGCTTTGATCCATTTTTTGTCGAAAAAGTCTTACAATTCCCTGTCATCATAATAAAACCTAATCGAAGTATTTAGAATAACTTGAAGCCATTTGAGGAGAATCAACGATGAGCAGAAATTGTTATTTTGGTAAAAATGAATCTCACACTTGATAAATTGCCCATCAGGGAGTTTATATACAAGCCAAAAGAAACAAAGGAAAAAGACTAAATTACCCTAAACTAGGAAAAAAATAAAATACAAAAAAAGCTAACTAACTGAGAGTATATACAATAAGTCTAACAACTGGTTGAGAGTAAATATAATAAGTCTAACACCCCCTCAATTTCGGATTTGTAAATGTTTTGCATGTTCGAACTTGGATAACAAATCTGGAGCGAGGCGGCGGGAGGGGTTTAGTGTGGATGTCGACAACTGGGCAAATGTGGGAATAGGCATTAGATGAAGAATGCCAGCTTGAACCTTGTCACGAACTAGATGACAATCGAGCTCAATATGTTTAGTTCGCTCATGGAATGTGGGATTCTGAGCTATCTGAATGGCAGACCGGTTGTCACAATATAGGGGAACCGAATCTGTGTGAGGAACATGTAAATCTGTCAAGAGGTAGAGTAGCCACTGGATCTCACAAGCAGTGGAAGAAAGGGCTCGATACTCAGCCTCAGAGGAGGACTTGGAGACTGTGCTCTGCTTCTTGGACTTCCATGAAATCAGAGAGGTGCAAGAAATATACAAAAACCTGTGACTGAACGTCTAGTATCAGGACAAGCGGCCCAGTCTGAGTCACTAAAACCTTTAAGTTTCAATTCAGAGTCAGCAGCAAAGAAGAGACCACAACCGGGTTGTCCCTTAATGTACCTGAGGATATGGAGAGCAGCATCCATATGGGTCTGCCGAGGAGCAGAGATGAATTGGCTAAGCTTATGAACAGCAAAGCAGATGTCCGGTCTGGTGTTAGTGAGATATATCAAGCGACCAATGAGTCTTCTATAACTAGAAGGGTCGTCCAAAATTGTGCCACTAGTAGCAGAGAGCTTGAGGCCAGGGGGCATAGGTGTAGAAACCTGGTTTACAAGCAAGTAGGCCTGCATCGGCTAGAAGTTCAAGGGCATATTTCCGTTGTGAAAGGATGATACCTTGTGTAGATCGTGCTACCTCTAAGCCAAGGAAAAACTTTAGAAGCCCTAAATCCTTGATCCTAAAGATAGCATCAAGAGAAAGCTTGACTGATTGGATTTCAGCTAAGTTGTTCCCTGTGAGAACGATGTCGTCAACATATATGAGGAGCACAGTGACTTGTGAACCGATGGTTTTGACCATGAGAGAGTAACTCGATTTGGATTGTACAAATCCAAGAGAGGTAAGATGAGAAACCAATTTGAAGTTCCATTGCCTACTAGCCTGCTTTGTTTCAACCCAGCCAGAGAGATTTGTGAAGTTTGCAAACCCTGATTAGGTGCGAAGTTTCAAAACCTCGAGGAACCCGCAAGATATAGACCTCTTCATGCAAGTCGCCATGAAGGAATGCATTATTAACATCCAAGCGATGTCAATGCCAATTACAAGTCGCTGCAAGTGCCAATACTAGTCTCACGGTGGTAATTTTAACAACCGGGAGAAAAGGTTTGAGTAGTCAACACCTTCAAGTTGTGTAAAGCCCTTTGCCACAAGGTGTGCCTTATACCTTTCAAGGGAACCATCAGCTCTAAGTTTGGTCTTGTAGACCCATTTGCATCCAATAGCTTTCTTACCAGGAGGTAGTTGAGTGATGGTCCATGTGTTGTTTTCTCTAAGGGCCGAATTTCTTTGTTCATGGCTTCCTTCCAACAATCATGCCTAATGACTTGAGCATATGAAGAGGGCTCAACAAGGCTGAGATATTGAAATAAAGGTTTTGTGGGGGAGGGGATACATAATCATATGACAAAAAATGAGAGATAGGAAAAGTAATACCTGAGGACGCATTGGCAGCATTAATTGAATGGATTGAGTTACAATGATATTCTTGAAGGTAACTGGGGGCAGTACGAGTTCGAGTGGACCGTCTGGGAGGATGGGGAGGTATAGTAGGAGAGGAGGCAGTAGGTGAGGCCATGGGAGGGGGAGGGGGAGAGGAATTTTGTGAGGGGGAAGTAGAATTTGTTGTAGGATTAGTGTGTGGTGGGTCAATTTGGGGTGTAGAGGGTGAAGGTAGGAGAATGTCAGTAACATTGGGTAAGGGTATTGGAGAGGAAGATGAGATAACTGGGTTGAAGATTGGGGTAGAAGAGTGAGGGGTGGCAAAAGGGAAGATATTCTCATAAAAGAAAATGTGTTGAGAGTAAAAAATTTCATGGTTGTGCAAGTCATAGAGAAGATAACCTTTGACACCAAGAGTATGGCCAATGTGGACACATTTGCGGGCCCTAGGTTGAAATTTGGTTCGGTGAGCAACATGGGTAGTGGCATAACATAAGGAACCAAACACCCGAAGGTAGGAGAGATCGGGAGAGATGTTATGTAATAGGAATGAAAGTGGATTAGTTATTTAGGGAGTGGGAGGAAGAAGGTTTATTATGTGGATGACTTGGAAAGCGGCAAATTCCCAAAAGGGGAAGGGTAATTTTGATTGAAACATGAGGGATCTGGCTACGTTTAGGATATGTTGGTGTTTTCGTTCAACCACTACATTTTGTTGTGGAGTTTCGGTACAAGAACGTTGGTGTATGATGCCTTTAGAATGGTAGTAGTCGGGTATGTGGAATTCAGGACCATTGTCGGACGGCGAGTTTGACACTAATGCCAAATTGAGTGTGGATCATGGTGATGAAGTTTATGAGGTGTGAGCGGGCTTGGCTTTGGTTTTCATTAGTCTAACCTAAGTGAAACGAGACTTGTCATCAACAATAGTAAGAAAGTACCTATGGCCAAGAATGGAGGGTACACTGTAAGGGCCCCATATGTCAACATGTATTTGGTCAAATATGTTGTTGGAGATAGAAGAACTTGAGGGAAAGGGGGATTTCTTTTGCTTAGCAAAAAGTGACAAGCGTCCTGGCAAAGGTGTGAGCACAGTTTGGTATGTTGGAGTTTTGTTTGTGTACAAGGAAGAGGCAATCAGCTGAGGGATGTCCTAGTCTATGGTGCCAAAGGTCAATATTGACTGCAGGGTTGGTCGGGCCGGTACAATGAACAACTGAAACAGAGCTAGAAGAGGGTTTGAAATCAATTACCATCGAGAATAGCATGCCATCCAACCTAGTGTTTCCAATCTTCCTCAGAGAAGGTCTTTCCTGTATCAAACATTCATTATCAACAAATAGTACTTGACAGTATTTAGAAGCTTGAAGTCTGCCAACCGATATAATATTTTTGGAAAAATCAGGAAGGTAAAGTACATCATACAGTATAAGGTCAGGTGTAAGAAAGATTGTACCGCTGTAGGAGGCAATTGTCTTAGTACCATTAGGAAGAGACACAGATACAGGCTTGATTGCTTTATAAGTGGCAAATAAATGTAGAGAGGATGCTATATGATCAGTCGCACCAGAGTCTATAAGCCATAGAGAAAAAGAGTTACCGGAACCCGTGAAAGGAGTTGCAACATGTTGTGCACTTGCTAGGGAGATAGTCGCGGTAGTAATAGGCGCAGAGGAAGGAAGCAAGGCCAACAGACTTTGAATCTGAGCTTTCGTAAAGCCCAAAGATGAAGAACTTGAAGAGGGAGCCATCGATTTCTTAGACTTGAAACCAGAAGGATAACCGTGCTTGATGAAACATGTATCAATAGTGTGGTTGGTCTTGTTGCAGTGAATACAAAATCTATTTCCAAAAGCCATGGCAAATAGAATAGAAACGATAGAGGATCGATCCAAAATTTCAGAACCAATAACAACAATAATAATAAGAAATCTAGAGCCAATACCAACAACCGGTAACAAAGCAATTATCCAAAAATCCAGAATTAGTTACCAAATCGTAGGAATGCAGGATGCTCATATAATTCAATATTCAAAATAGAGTTAGTTGCCATACCACTTTATCTTTGAAATAGTCATCATGAGAAGATGTTGGGGATTATGAATCCTACGAGAATCAAAACAGAATCGTTTTTTTTTTTGATTGCTCTTGCTATCCAAAAAAAACCAGTCACTAGTCTATCCAAAACTATGATTGAAGCACGATACACCAAAACGAACAGAACCGTTTTGCAAGAATCAGAAATTGAAGAAAAAAAAATGACCAGAAACTTGAATCACCAAATCGTGAAATCAAAAAGAAAAAATCAGCCAATCCAGAAATTCAAACGTGATCAGCAGAGACTCAAATACGCGATCCAGAGAAACGGCGATGTAGTCTTGAAAGAAAAAAAAACGAGGCACGAACCAGCAACCCAAAAGCGATTCAAAACCAGAGAGTAATACGATTCAGAGGATGCAAACCGTTGATCAGACAGCGGAGTAGTGGTCTTGCATAAGAATAGGGATTAACGCAAGGAGAGGAGCGTCGTTTGAGAAGGGTGAGCAAAAAAGGGTTTCATCTGATACCATGTTATTTTGGTAAAAATGAATCTCACACTTGATAAATTGCCCATCAGGAGTTTATATACTGTGCCAAAAGAAACAAAGGAAAAGACTAAATTACCCTAAACTAGGAAAAAAATAAAATACAAAAAAAGCTAACTAATTGAGAGTATATACAATAAGTCTAACAACTGGTTGAGAGTAAATATAATAAGTCTAACAGAAATCGAAACCTTAATTGTCGATTACAAAGCCGTTGTTGGGGGAGAATCCAATCATATATTACAACCTAATCACCATGAGAGAACATAAACAAGATTGGAATTTCAGAAATCTAATAGACACCTAAACCTGATGAATTCTGTGAAGATCGAAGATGGATAAGAGCGAAAATCAACAGGAAATCTAATAGTGAAGCGTTTTTTGACAAAGAGGGAGAGTAAAGCGGATTTGGATTCCCTCCAGTCGACTTTATCTCAAGTCGCAATCTGGACCGTTGAATTTTGATCTCGCAGTAGAGATTTAAAACCATATTTTATATGTACTTTTTTGAAGTTAAATCATGACTGTTAGATTTGTATCCAATGGCCAGTATTTGGTGACAGCACTGACAGGACCCCAAGTTGACAGGAGAGGATCGTAATCCGAGTAAAGCATTAGTTTTTTTTTTGAAATGTGCAATTTTTTTTTACCAAAAAATGTGCAATATTTCATAGATGATGGGCAAGGGCACAAACATTACACACATTCATAGTGGAACTAGAGGAACATTGGTTCAGTACATTAACCTATGGTGCAAAAATAAAATAGCTATTCTAAATGTCATAGTAGCAACCCATACACAAAAGGAATCGAAGCCCACAATTTCACGATCCAACCCAATCAGCTCCGACCCGGTTCAGCTACTTTACTAACCACATAACTTCTTTCACGCAAATGGGATATGCTGAGAACGAATGGTCAGCTACCACTATCACTCCACAACCCTAATTTGGAAATGAGATAATTGAAGAGAGTGAGAGAGCCTTCGCCTTCCAAATTGCTTTGTAGATCTCAATCTATGGTCGATTAAGCACGACGAAACGATGTAGCACTCTGGTTGATGCCTGCACGACTACGATCACGTTCAAATTTTGTTCGTAGACATTGGGGATAGTTGACGCTCCAGTTGTTGGGAAGATTTCTGTTGAAGCTTACAGCCGCAAGTTCATGCGCTGCTTGATTCCCCTCTTTGTTCACCCAGGTAAACTGTGCCAAAATTTTCAAGAGAAACCTCCTGATCTGATTCAGAATACCAGCAATAGTAATCACCGACGACAATACACAATTCATTGACAAGAATTTCCAAAAGTATATGAGTAACTTAGTGATCAAACACAGGTTCACTTCGGTAGAACACCCTCAGACCAATGGGCAAGTCGAGGCGGCCAATCGCGTCATCCTCCGAGGTCTAAAAAGAGGCGGTGGAAGAGGCTAAAGGAAAGCGGGTGGAGGAACCCATGTTCTGTGGGCCTATCGCACGACTCCTCGCTCAACCACGAGTGAGACTACATTTTGACTCACATACGACGTCGAGGCCGTGATCCTAGTGGAGATCGACAAAGCTTCATGGAGGATGACGTACCCACGACCTCTGTAAGACAAAGAAGAAGATCCAAGAAGAGCTCGACCTCGTAGAGAAGAGGTCCGAGACAAGGCCGTTATAAGCGAAGAAACTGTCAAACAGCGAATGGAACTACGATACAACAAATGAGTCATCCCGGAAAAATTGACCTCGAGACCGCGACTATACCGAGCCAATGTCGGCTTAAAGAATGCTCTCACAAAGCAAGCTCGCCGTAACTAGGAAGGCTTATACCGAGTCGTAGCAAAGACCTAGAACAGGGCATACAAGCTTGAGACTACAGAAGGGCAAGAAATCCCGCGAACTTGGAACACTACCAACTTAAAGATGTATTTCAGCTAAACTGTAATCGACTAAAATGTCAATAAAGAATAAAGCAGAGAACTATATTCCCTCTTTGAAGTTTTTGTACATCAGAAATGTGTGCCACCGGACATTGTAAGTCGGGACCCCTCCCGAGGGATCCACCCTCTCGGATCTGAGCTAGATTGGGTCGTGACTTGTAAGTTGGATCTTGCGAGGTACACCCCAAGTCCGGACGGGTCCTTCCCACTCGGATCTAAGCTAGATCGGTTTGTGACTCGTAAATTGGACCCCACGAGGTACGATAGGCGCTCTCACCGCCGTAAGTCGGAACCCCTCCCGAGGGTCCCGCCCTCTCAGCTCCGAGCTAGATCGGGTCGTGATTCGTAAGTTAGATCATGTGAAGTACGATAAGGTATTCTCACCACGACAAGATGAGACCCCTCTCGAGGACCAAATCAAGAGACTCAACAACCGAAAACATGTCCAATCAAGGTTACGATAAATCGAAGCTATCCTCCGAAGAACCCCAACGGAACTCCAAGACGTCGGATAAAGGACCCCGCGCTTCGTGCCAAGGAAGAGCGCCTCACCCTGACAAAAATAACTACCTTGAAGCTAAGGCGACACACTCTGATTAAACGCCAATCGAGGCACTTCCTGCAGTCTGTCACCAATGACCCACCCACACACACACACCTCGAATTATGCCGATCACACGCCAAAATGAGCTACATCCACATCTCTGACATTACCCCAAGGCATCAAATCGCGATCGTATCATGACTCCGACATGGGGGGTAACTATTTCGGCACAAAGCCACCTCGGACCGACCTCAAAGGGCTGAAACGATGTAGCTCGGCACACACAAGACCAAGATAAGACGACGCGTGCAGGCACGGATCGCCATCCACGACGGTCGGGATCAACCCAGATCTAACGGCTCGTAGCTAAGCCGCCCACTCTATAAATACCAATCTTTCCTCCGCCCCCAGGTAAGATCTCATATCTCATCTCACCACATAATTCACTATCTTCGACTTGGCGTGGTGTGTGTGCAGGTACCACACCCACGTCGATCAGCAACTCACCAGCTCGAAAGGTACGTCGATCCAACTCGTATTCCATCTCAACTCACGTTCTACATCAGGACAACATTGGATGGTTGAACCCATTTCTTTGTTTACTTAATTCATTTTCTCCTCAAATCACAACTTATATTGTTTTATATATATTTCTCAATCAGAGTCACATTCCTTTCTCGATTGTACTATTTTTAATATAATTTTTTTTTTGTAGGATTTCGAATTTGGTAGGAGTTGTTGGAACTTGTGAATTGAAAAAGTTCCCATTGGAAAGACTAGGCACTTCAAGAGTGCTTATAAGTGTGAAACTCACACATTGGGTTGAGCCCCAATGGGTACCCAATTTTGTGGAGAGAGAACGCAGCACAAACCGACCACTACATATCGCCGTTGTCCGCACAGTCCGACCAGGGCCCGGGCTTGATGGTGTATATTTCTTTTTCAATTTTTTTTTTTGTGAGTTGCTTACTCATCATGTCTCCAATATCATGTTGACCAAGTCAAAGAGCCGTTACACATTTTTTTCTTCAACGGTCATGTTGACCAAGTTTCAAAAGAGCCATTGCGTGTTTATTGCGTATTATTACCCAACGACTACTTGCTCTAACATGCCTCTAAAAAGATACCTCTCCTGAATTTCTTACACACACAGAAACTTGAAGTATTTCCAAGTTTATTCTCTCTTCTCTCTAAACACTTTGTCTTTTCTCTTGAAACTTGAAGTATTTCCAAGTTTTTTGTCTAAAGTAACCATATTGATGGTGTATTTTCAGAACGAATTTTCACAATGCAGTGATCTTTCGTATCAATTTCGACTGAGCTGTTTTATCCCAGGGACGTCGACGTGGTTGATGGACGTTGTGGTTGATAGGCTGTTTGCACAATTTTGAGCAGTGCCACGAAACGTCTTAAAAAGAGCGACCTAGTCTACGCGAGCCATCACAGTATAATTTTTGCTATAATTATTATTATTTTACCGCAACTCACAATTTCATTCCATTTTATTATTATTACCTTGATAGTTGATAATAAGAGTTACTTTAATGTTTTTACCAAATAAAAATATTTTTCCCTACCAAAAGGAAAAATTTTAATGAATTGTATCACCAAAAGAAAAAGAATTTTTTTTAATGAATTGTGGATATATCTATTAATAAAATAATCTTAAATACGTTTTTTGTCCATATAAGCTTTTTCAAAATGAATAGTCCCTAAATTTTTTTTATAAAAAAATGTGTTTTTATTCACTACAAATGAATATAATGATGATTGTATTTAATTACTATTACTATAATGTGTTGATAAAAAAAATCACTATAATGATGATTGTATATAAGGGTATGAGTGGAAAAAAGTATTAAATGCACAATTTTTTGACCAAAATATTAAATACACAATTTTTTTGGCAAAAATTAAATACACAATTAAAAGGTCAATTAACAATAATTTTGAGATAAATTGATTTGACTAAAGCAAGCAACCAACAAAATGGGACGAGTGTAGCCATCTCTACTACCGTTTGTCAAAATGGGACGGGTGTTGCTGTAAGTATATCCATCTCTACCTCTCTATATGAAGTGTTGGGTAATTTAAGGTTGATTTTGCAAAGCGCGGTGCTCACGTGTGAATGCTGAACCAATAAAAGGGGTAAGTAACTAAACTAAACAGTACTCCTATTGTACTTACTAGACAGTACAACTTTTGCGCATTGATAGCGAGGGCACTCCTAGCATGCAAGGGCAAACTAGTCATTTACGCATTTTTGAAATTCATTCATTTCTCTCTCAAATACTATTATCACATCATTAATTTTGGAAAACTAGGCAATTAATTTCGGTACCCCCCTCATTCCCTCCCACACCCCCATAATGTCCTAAATGGACGAAAATACTCCTGGAAATTTACAAAATCACATTTCACATTTCACAAAACATAATTTGAAATAAGTAAGTAAATTCGAAAGGATTTTGGAATTACTAGGTAATTAGAAAGAATTTTGAATACTCGAAGGAGGTAATTAGGTTCATAAGTTCGAACCTAATTACCTCCTTCCAGGTATTTCAAATTTTTTCTAATTACCTAGTAATTCAAAATCCCAATTTTATTTTTTTTTTTTTTTTTTCAATTTTTAATATTTTCTAATTACATTTATTTTTTTAACAAATGGCGAGTAGACGATCGGACAACGTAGAGCGAGCAGAGTCTTCCGAGCAAAGACCACGCAAATGGCGACGACAATTACAAAGATTCTGGGAGGCGAGAGTAGTAGCGATACTCTTCTCCGGACACTTTACTGAGGCTCGAGAGGCTGCTGGGCATGCTTCGAGCGTCGAGGCGAGAGAGAAGTGCGTGAGTGGTAGAGATGGTTGAGCTCGAGCCTCGGCCCTCAGCCGTCGGCCGGTGATGAGCAATGGATAGAAGACCACCACGACATGAGTACCATATACGGCACCAAAGCAGGAGCACCCAGAGATGTATCATGACGGTTGGGAGGCTTGGGAGGAGCAGGAGGATGAGGTCAAGATCGGGAGGAGGAGGAGGAGGAGGAGGAGTTCGGGGAGGAGGTTGAGGAGGAGGAGGTTCACCGCCCCGGTGTGGATCACCCACCATTGATTATACATCGGGATACGCCGCTGCGGGCCCCGGATAGATAACGTATGGTTTAATTTTAATTTTTTTAATTTTACTTAACAACAATTAATTACTTATTTTTAATAACGTATGGTTTAATTTTAATTTTTTCAAATTTCTGAAATCAAGGTTGTATCTCACGGCGTAAGTTTTTCAGATTAGACCTCTGAGCAGCACCACCCATGTGAGAGCAATCGTTGCGTGTGGCTAAGCTTTACGAGTTGGACATCACACCTCTCGGCGGGAATCAACCATGAGTCGAGCATTTGTGGAGGAGAGTGGCATCCCGAGACCTGTTCATTCCACATGCCCTTCGGGGGAGATGGCAGTCACCTTGGATGATGTGGCCGTGGCCGCTTCCACTTGCCACCGGATGGCACCCCATGGACCACACAGCGATTTTAATTCTGCTGAGGCTCTTCACATGGCCGTGGATCGTTTGGGCATGGATCAAAGCTCTCGTCATCCAGAGCTTAGGGATAACGAGGCGATCTCGAGGATCTCTGCGGTAGGACGCCACAAGGCGAACATGGCACGGGTGCTTATGAAAGCAGTGCCGCAGTCTGCTACATGCTCTTCCTGATAGGCACCACCATCCTGGCTGACAAGAGTCACACATTAGTGCCAGTGAGGTGGATGTATCTGCTTCAGGATCTTCAGCAGTGTGGCCAGTGGTCTTGGGGTATAGCTGCTCTTACTTACCTCTACACCCACCGATTTAAAGCGGTCTTTTATACGACTGACAGCGATTCGGCGGATACTCGACACTCCTCCAGGTAATCATTTATTTATTTTTTTAATTTAAAACTTTTAATTAAATTTAACATATATTAATAACCGATTATTTTTTAATTTAAATATTTCAGTGCTGGATCTACGAGCACTTTCCCACGGTCGTTGGTCGGAAAGTGTTACCTAGGACGATCGCCCACGTGCCACCACCGGGGAACAAAAGTCGGATAATGTCAAGTTGGTGGACTTTAGTGGCGCGGATAGATGCTCTGCGGTGGGATGTCATCCTCACCCCTTATGATGACCACAGCAAGATGTTCCTTTGTCGAACATATCCGCTGTTGCGAGGTCGAGTTGCTTTGGGTCGATGATGGTGTTCCCTACATGCCGCATGAGTGCGTTGGCGATTCGGCACTACAGAGGATCCCTAGAGCACCCATTTCGTAATGCTCCTCTCGCGACAGATCATCTGGGGTTACCGATGTATCGATTTTCGCGCGCACATTTTGGCGGGCTAGTAGATTGGCGGGCTACCACGGCGAGAGTGCGATCCCGATTACCTTCCTTGGTACGAACAGTAAACTGGAGTGCGTCTTACTCGGTGCTGCACTCCACGCAGAGCGAGCGAGCCACGGCCACCACCAGATCCACCATATCATCAGAGCCTCTGCATCCCGAGAGACATATGAGGAGAGGTGCAGAGAGCAAACATTTGATTGACCGGATGCCTTAGATGTCGCACGCTCACCCACTTCACGCGTGCTTATTTTCATCATTGTTAAACATTTTGGACCCATAGTAGTTGTATTTGTACATTATATTATTTTTTTATGTTCTTTCATTTTATATATTTTGACGTATTGTTATTTAAATCGTAAACCGCTCGTATCATAGTTCCAAAATATAACGCGTTTAAATATTAATTCAATATACAAAGTTTAAAAAATTAATAAAAAACTAAAAATTTTTAATTACTTTTTTAGAGGTAATTCAAAATTTTTTATGTTTATGAACCGGAAATACTTGTTTTAAAGGTAATTCGAAATTATCAATTATTTTTGAACCGAATTACCTTATTTTGAGGTAATTAGAAAAATTTGAATTTTTTTTTTTTTTTTTTAAAAAGGCAGGGGTATTATTGGAATTTTTTGGATTATGGGGGTGTGGGAGGGAATGAGGGGGGTACCGAAATTAATTGCCGGAAAACTAAATTGAATAAAGCTGAATCAAATAAGGATAAAGAAAAGAAAACAAAATAAAACACCCCATTAAAATATTCCCAAAATTAGTCGAAATCAACGCCGCACAGAGTTCTCCTCAATTAATGTCTACTAGTGGGTCCGTTACCGCCTCGGATACCAAAATCAATCAATAAAAAACCGCCACGTCACTGATCCAGGTGCCTGTCAGTAACCCACGCTGAAGCTCACCAAACCCTTATTGAAAATATGGCGGGCACCTCAAAATTCAAATTAGAGACAATAAAAACCCTAGCAGCCGCATTCAGTTTTTTCCCTCTTTCATTCATACACACTCTCTCTCTCTCCTTCCCTGTCCTGATTGGGGTTTTAATTCCTCATGTGAGTTCTCGCTTCTCACAGTTCATTTTCCTTTTTCTTGGTTTTCGATTTTTGATTTTGAAGCTGATGATTTCTCTCTTTTTTTTCAGGAATAATTGAGGTTTTTTATTTTATTTGAAATTGGAGGTAGAGCAATGGGGAAAGTGTCTCCAAAGGAGAAGAATTGGAAGGTAGGGAAAGGGAGAAAACAATTGAAGAGTTCTGGTAAGAAGTATTTGAAGCCTGGAACTCTTGCTCAGCTTCGGAGTAGCAAGGCTTTGGGATCGGGTGGGGGAGAGTCTTGCGATCTTCTCGGGAAGAGGAGAGTGTCGGTGTTGCGCTCAAGAAGAGCAAGAGAGATGAAGATAAGGTGTTTGATGAAAGTCCTTTGATGCTTTCTCCGGTGAATTTGATTAGGCAGAGTAGTTTGGTTGGGACACCTAAAACCCCTAAAATTGATGAGTGCCGGTCGGAGTCCAGACTTGAGTCTCTCCCCATGGATTTGTTGGTATGATTGATAATCATTTAACTATTGTTACAATAATTTGTCTTGCAATTCTTAAACCTGTGTTTCTTTGTTATTTGATTTGATCATAACAACTAGGTTGACTGGATTTATTTTATTTGAGTCCGATTAGTTAGTGTTAGGTTTCTATGTGACTTCTATTTAGCACAGATCTAGACAAAAAAAATGTAAAAATCACTTGCAGTGCTTTCGATTTTCAGCTGTAGAGGATTCATATTTGATACCCTTAGTGCCTTCTCTTTCGTATTTTTTGGATGATTATTGTATATGTATGTTTTTGTTGGAGTGTCCTTGACTTTAAAAATGGAGGGTGATTTGTTTGTTTTTCTATTTGTTTACTTTGCTATGGCTTGTGTATCAAAATAGTATGGATTTGCGGTCTTGGATATTTTATTTATGGTTTTGCATGCAGTCTCTGATGTTACTGTTCAGTCGCTTTTTTCTGCTTTTAATACAATACTGAATTTCCTTTTTAGCTGGTATTTTTCTGTCTTTGAATATGTGGATTTCAGTTATTTGTCTTGACTTGTTTAAATGAAGATGCATTTGTTAATATTTTGATGATGTACAGAACAGGAAATTCTTGGTTGTTGCTTGTGCTGTGGAATATTATCCTCCATTATTGTTTTCAAAGTGGTATAGATGAGAAAATAGTTGAGATTGATGAAGGAGGGGCCTGTTTCTTCTTGCTTGTCGTTGATAATTTATGGTGCTCAAGATCATGTGTGATTTTCTGTTTGGTATCTTTGAATGAGCTATCGGATGACTAATCTTGTTTGTCTTTTCTATTGTTTAAATTTAATTTGCTAGAAAAAAACATAAGCTATCATTTTCTTTGTATTTTTTCATTTTACTATATTCCATCAATTGGTTATAGTCATGTCTTTTAGAATCTATGTGCTGACCCTGTTTCCTTTCACAAATTTGAGGTTAAACTACTATGCCACCTGCACCATGACCAGCTGAAGCCTGTTTTTCATGTTTCCCAAAGAATTAGAAGAGCGGTAAGTTCTAAATCTCTCTGTTCATTTATATGCAATTAAATGTTTGTTTATTAATAGTTGAAGTCATTTGCTACAAGTGTAATAGCCAACTCTATCTAATTTACTAATTTTGGTAGGTTATTGCTGCAAGGCTGTTTCACTTCAATTATACTACCCCAGATCGCTCTCGGCAAGAACTACTAAATACAATGACCCCTCGTCCTTCTGAGCATTGGCCTTTTATGTGGTAGGTGTTCTAACAAAAGAAATTCTTTCTCGTAACTTTTAATGCATGTCTTCTTCACAGTGCTATTAATTTTTCCAGCATTGGTGATGGGAAGGGAGTCAGGATTCCAAGCCCACATACACCTAAAGCACCTCGACATGGCCCCCGACCTCCTTCTCGGCTAAAAGTTTCTGAGATGCGACAGGTTACAACAGTTCTTTTCCAGGAGTCAACATTGCCTTCTCGTTGCTTGGTGCCATCAGTTATACCAAAGCCCATATGCAAGTCCTTGGCTTCTAATAGAACCCTCTTCTGTGAAGACGAACTATGTAAGGCAGTTGCTCAAAATAAACTTATGTGATTCTGTTTAATGTTTTTTCCCTTTAGTGCCTCGTGTTACTTTGTTCTGTATAGTTCGGCTTCGGTATCGAGTGAATGCTAGAATAGTAAAGATGATGCAATTTTGAAGTCTGTCTCAGGGCAGTGGCAGTTTAGGTGGTGTTGATATTCTTATGTCTAAGATAGAAGTGAAGGGTTGGGGGAATAATATTATTAGAATAACTATTTGTATATTTTTGCATTTCTGAGACAATTTGGAGTTTCTCATATCTTATTGGAAACCATTGAAGGATCTTCAACATTAATATAGAAGGCTGTGTTTCCTTTTATCTATATCCTTGTATGATCCAAAAAAGGGTGTTGTTGCAAGTAGTTATTTTTGTTGCAAGCTACTTCTACCTTTTAGCTACAACGATTGACAAAGATAGTTGGTTGAATCTGTTACCTGTATATTGACAAAACTAGTTGGTTACAACGATCGACACAGACTAATCGATTAGATGAAGCGTCATAAGGGAAAGGCTAGAAAATGGCCGAATTTGCTGATGCAATGTACTGTGTCATCTTAACTACTGCATTACAGCTAGTTGTCTATGCATGAGTAGGCACTTTTTTTTACACCTAAAACCATGAACTTTGATTCAACTGGAAACAGAACCATTTCAAGGAAGAGCACTTGGCTGATATGGAACATCTCCCATCTAGGTATTAGGTTATGAGCAGCAGAATTAAGATGTTTTTTTTAGCAAAGTTAACAAATGAAAGATCAAATTCTCTTAAAAGCAACTTACAATCATCTACAATTATATCTAATTCATTGTAAATCAATTTTGTTAATAATTATTTGAGCATTATAAAAAAAAGGTTGACATGCTACGTACCTTTAGCAGCATCAAGAGCCCATCTAGCACCAGACGTCTCGATAAGCGAGGTGGAATTAGACATCTCTAATATGAGGTGGAGATTTTCTCCATTTTTAAAAAAATGCATGGAGCTTAAGAGTTCCTTATTTTTCAAAGCTGAATCTCTTGCTTTTTAGCATTGGAGTGGAATGATGTGGCAACAAGGGTTGCTTAATTTTATGGTCCACCCCTTCTATAGTTTACCATAAAAAGTGATTCCTTAACAATTTTAAACTAGTTTTTTTCCTTAACAATTCCTTATTTTTTCTTCTTAAATTAATTTTAATGGTCCAGCCTCCCTATTCATTGGCACCGCTAACCCTCAAATATTCTAAAAATACTCTCACGTGAAACTCTCCTCTCCCCCACGCTACATTTTGGCTTGATTCGGAACTATACTTTTGAATCGGTTCAGAAGTATGGTTTTGTAGCTGTTAAAAATCTTGCAAATGAGAGTGTTTGCTTGGTTCAAAATTATACTTCCGAATCAGCTTAGGAGTATAGTTCCGAACCTTTGTAATTCCAGAAAAAAGGGGGTACGTTCGTTTCATTAATGACATTTTGGTATTTTCACAGAGTTTGGAGGTGTTTAGTGAGTAGTTAGGGGCTGTAGGAAGTATGGACCAAGGCAATAAAGGCAAACAGCATTAGGCCCTCACCTTGTCCATTTACATATTTTAGGCCCAAGTTAGTTAAATTTGTTGTGTATCACCAAAAGAAGGGATGATTTGTTGGCAACCACAATGTTCCAAAAGATAGTTGTTCATGATATAATCACTATATTGTAGGCTTAAAGAATGATTTCTTTTGTAAATAATATTACCGCTTCTCACCATCAAAGTATAGAAGTTCAAAAGAAAGGTTTCATAACTATATATTTTTTTTCTATATTCCCTTTTCATGTCTTCATTATCATCTTAAGCTTTTTGATCAAAATTATGCCTTTTATATGTGTGTATTGCTTAAATTAAAATGACTTAAATTCTACCTTACAAGTTGAACGATATTAAAAGAGAATTAAAAAAAATTAATTGTAAGGTAGTAATCAATGTATTTAAAAATTAAAAAATATATAAATACAATGATTACTAATTTATATTACATCAAGTCTTTCTAGAAACTTTGTCTTAAGCCTCAAAATTGCTCTACACTGCCTGGATTCGATAGATAATCTAATATTTTCATTTGAAACAAAATTGAGAGTAAATATTTTCAATTTAAAAGTGTGGGTTGTTTAAAAATGATGTAACAATGTAGGAGGCAATTGATAGTGGTTATGGAACCAAAAGTGAGTTCCTTATTTTTTGTCTTGGAGATGCTCTTGGTGGTGGAAGGAAAGGAGATATAGGGTAGTGAGGGAAGGGGATGACAACACATATGAGGGGAAGGGAGAAGTATATTTAGGATTATGTTAATTTGTATTTACTTTAATTAAGTTATTAATTATTATTTTATTTAATAATATTCCAACATGACACTATTATCCTACTGTTAGTGTCAAAAATTACATTTTATATCATGTCAAAGATATACTTGGCTTGTTGGTTCATGAAGCAAAAATAAGCATAAATGTATGTGGAAGACCTTGGATATGCTAGGTATGACAATGAAGTTACCAAGGAAGTTATTAGTAGTTTGAAAAATAAGACAAGTGCCAATCATAGATTAGGAAAGTTATTCTAGGAGACACTTGTCGGGCTTGTCATGATCTTTGTAATTAGGAAGAGATTTGCCTATAAATACTTGTAAGATCATTGTAATAATGGTGGTTGGAACTTGTAAACACCCTATATGTCCTAAGTCCCAGCTGACGCTCACGGATTGACAGGTCACTGTAACGTTCGCAACCAACCTTTTCAATTCTAGTATTTTCTTTCCTGTTTTTTTCTTTTATTTTCTTTATGCTTTTCCAACTTAAAAGATTCCTGATGTTATTGTCTTCCTATGTTTGATTTCTGTGTTTCTTTTAAGCCTCCTTTTTACTATTTTATCTTTTGTTCATTTCATCAATCTTGAGTCCATTTTGAATGAATTCATTTTACTACTTCGAATTCTATTCATGCTATCCATCTAGAATCTCTCGATTTGTTTGGTGATGTGAATGAATTCGTCTCTATTTTTTGCTTTAAACTTGTGATCATAGTTCCCCTTTTGATCGTGAGACTCGTTTGAATTTGATTTTGTGTTGATGACCTTGATTTTCGACCAAAAATCACCATCAACACCTACGTGGCAAATGACTTTGCGTCCACATAAGTTGTGGTATGTTAAAATAACCTAACAATATATTTAGTTAAAAGAGGAAAATTAATGATGACCTAAAGTGTAGGCGAAAACTTCATGACGACTAAAAACAATGATTTATATTAAGTATTAAAAGAAAAATCCACTAATTTTTAGGGACCTAACACATATTTATCCTTTATTTAATATTGCATAATGTCCTATTTTTTAAAGAAAGAAAAAACCAAGTCATCAAGACCAATAGATAAATTATCATTAATTGAAGTGATAGTAATAACCATTTTACAACTGTCATCGAGAGGATTTGAACGAAGTCTCCTAATTGCAAAGTCAACCTCTTACTATTGCACTGACACCTCATTGACCACACAAAGATGCATTGTGAGCTTATTTTAGTAATTAATAATGATTGTATAATTTTATATTTCTACAAAAATATGATTTGTATTAAATGGTTGAAATGGTGTTTCATAACCTTCTTGTATGGAAAAAATGAGTTTCCTCCTATATGCACATGAACTCAAGGAATTCCCATTTCCCATGGTTGAAAAAATGAGGCATTTGGCACTCTTCACAGACACATATCCTTAAGGAATTCCCATTTCCCATGGTTGAGAAATTTGGGGTCTTTAGAACCTATAGATATATAGCTGACATGCTTTATTGGGAAAAGAATGAAATCTGATATTAAAAAAATATGATGTTTTCTTGCCACCCTTGCCAAAGGAACAAGTACCAAGTTTATCTCCTACCAGTCTTTTGCAGCCTTAGTCAATCCCTAAGCAACTATTGATTGAGATTACCATGAAATATAATTAAGTTTTTTTTTTAACTTACCATATAGTTGAACCTTTCTCATGGAACAAATAATATAATCCATAAATTGGTAAATTATATTAATTAACATTTAACAGTGTTCCCATCTCAGCATTAGATATTACTACCTCCGTCCCATTTTATATGTAGTTTAGCAAAATCAATTTGTCACAAATTATTTGTTGTTTTACATTTTCAAGAAAGCATCTAACATGTTTTTCCACCATTGTCCTTATTAATCATTACAACATTTTACATTTAATAAATGATTCACGTTTATCTATATAGAGAGATAAAGGGTTAAATGGTAATTTAGACAATATTTTTTATAAAATCTAAACTACCATTTATTTTTCTTAATATGTGTGCAATAACCTTAAACTACATATAAAATGGATTTGGAGTAGTAATTCGATCACTAGAGGGTAGATCGTTAAGATAAAATGAAAATACCTTTAAACAAACTTCTCAATCTCTCTTGCCATGATTTCTGTGACAAGTATTCTGTAAGTTCTCTCTGTGGGATGATAACTGTCCCAAAACACATATTTAGAGGCATTTTCACAAACTCTTAAGGTGAAAGAACTACAAAAAGGACCCATTTCCAAATTTGCAATGCCACAACATGAACTATCTCCCACTTCAAAACCTGTTCCACAAGAAAATGAGTCACTACATGTAGATCTGCCAATATTTTTGCCCAGCTGGATGGCAAAGTATTTTGGACTGGGTTGGACTCGCTAAAAGAGGTTTATAAAAGAATTGAGCCATTTTAAACGCTTTTTGTGATTTTTTTTGTTAAAAATTGAGCTGGGTCAACCCGGCCCGTTGGCTCAGTGCTTGGGACTAGACTACAAAAACACAGCCCAGTGAACATTCATAACCGACTGATGCAACCCACTCTACTTTTGAGTTTTGGCCCAGTGGGCCAAGTCGGGCCGACCCAGTTTAACGGCTCTAACAACATGCAACACTTTTCAATAAAAAGTTTTCATTTTTGATTTCTTAACCATGCTATTTAACTATTCTCAAAAGCTCTGTAACATCGACTCTTCAAGTTGAAGACGTGTCTGGTGTCCGATACGTATCGTGTCAGACACCGAGACCAACACCGACACTCTAATTACTTCTAATATTCAAATTATTACTAGTGTCTAAATGTCTGTATTAGTATCATGTCTAGTGTATGTGTCGGTGCTTCAAAAGGTACTAAGTGCTACATATAGATGGAGATGTTACCATAGTTATTGTGGTTTTGGATAACGTCATTCAATTCATTATAGAGTGCAAGGTAGACAAGCCTGGAATCTGGAAGTTCTTTGGCTAGAGCAATAAGTGAAGAGTTAAGCTTTTTGTTGTAGATCATGGCTCCCTCGCTTACTCTATCTACACAATCCCTATCTAACCCTCCTGCTACAGTCCTTTGCAGTGGCACACATCCTAGTGGTGATAACCCAAATACTCCTATCCTTCTTGCTCCCAATTTGTAAAGTTCCTTCCATCAAAAATATCAACTTTTCAAATATTTTCAATGCAAAATATTGTTCACAACATTTCCATTTTCACATGAAAAAAGCATACATACCTTTATAAATTTTGAACCTGTTTGGATCATCATATTTGTATATTGTTCTATAGTATACTCAAACTTCCTGTATGGTGAAATATAATATACTCCTGAAACATCATTGCTTCCCATGCTAATGATAAGCATACTTTTTTCTATAATCTCAATTGTTCTTTCTTCCCCCACAGCTGCCTTCAATTTTCCTATATACTCTTTGAACAATTCTAGTTGATCGTCGGCCGACAACGCCGCCTAATTCATCAAAAATGAAAACTAATTAATGTTGTGACATTTTTGTAACACAAAGTTGGAACAAGTAGAATTAAAATTCTAGAGACAAAAAAATGAAGAGTATTACTGCTAGGGCAACTGCAAGAGGATCATATCCTGAACCAGCAGAAGCAAAACACACTCCAGTTAAAAGATCTTGAGTTGTCAAATTTGGATCAAGATAAGGTGGCAATGCTTCCTTAAGACCAAGTAATTCAACTGCAATTATATAAAAATTTTAAACACAATGAACCATGAAGGTTTTTTCTAGCTAAGGTAATACTCGCTCTGATATCTTTTATAAGCAAATGTTGGTCAACAGAAGTGTTGATGTATTTGGTCCAAATAGAAGTTGATGTATTTAGTACAACTTAGACTAAATACATTAACTTTCATTGACCAACTTTTGCTTATAAAAGAGACCAGAGCAGAGTAGTAAGCAAGCATTTAGAAGTTATAACTTAGAAGAATTTAGAACTACCAAGAATGTCTGAAGGGACTTTGCCATTGCAAAACCTTCCAGTGGGTTCTCCTCCAATGAAATCCCTTCCATTTGGTTTAAAATTTGCTTTAACTATTGTTGCAATGTAGTTGTTGTTACCAGTATCCAAAATTGAATCACCAAATACCATAACAGCAGGAAATGAATAGTTTTTAAAATCAGGTATTGATATAGCTGCTGTTACAACTAATGGATAGAAGAAAATAGGAAAAAGGAAGACATAAAGAGATTTCATGATGTGATTTGAATCTCACTCTTCAGGAATATTATTATAGATTTATATATATATATATATATATATATATATATATATATATATATATATATATATATATATATATATATATATATATAGTGGAGGGTCATGTTTTTTTGTTGATTGAAACTCTGTAACAATTTACCTATTGGTATCAGCTACTTAACTACCTATGCTAGTTGTTGTAGTTAGCCAAAGGTAAAGGGCACAGTTTTCAATTTTCTGAACAAAGTCTTTTACTTCATTGGCGTGTGTTATTCTAATTCTTTTATCATAGTAATTCCAAACTTTGTATTATAAATTAAGGTATGCAAATAAAGTATAGCTTAAAAAAGCTGCATTAATCGTGTACTCTAGCTATTGAAGTTATTCAATCCACTGGGAAATCTTTTCTAAGTTCATCACGAAATATAGCTCATACAAATTGTGTTTCTCTCCAAATGTACTTGTTTATAGGTATCACCATGCATTCTCCCATTGAGAGGAAACCAACATAGTTTGGTCAAAAACTGAACTCGTGGGAAAATGCTGCTTGGAGATTGAGGCAGGAAATCTTTATACTAGATACTACTGCCCAAGTATTATTAACTAATAATAAAGATAAGTCATAATTAATAATGTTTTGTGCGAGTTTAAAATTAATTCACACCATAATGGACACGATGCGCGTCACAATTGCAACGACCGCAACCGCATCCACAACCGTAATTTAAAATGATGGTGGCGAGCTTTATGTACAGCTTGAACATAAAATTTCAATCGATTCCTTTTTTATTTTGCAATACACATTTATTTATTTGATGCACACATCGATTTATCTATAGAATCAAATAAAGTATAAGGGTACTCCGATCCAACCAATAAGGGTTGGTGCGAGTGTAGTAATCAAGATTTAATTCCACCTCTAAAGGAATTCAATCTCAAATGTGAAAAATGAATCAATTCAATTGAATGAATAATTTTGGTACAAAGTGCATTTATACATGAGCCTCAGCTCAATCAATTTGGGAATTTAGATTGAACCCTAATTGGACAAAACTAACTGACTCTTATCAGTTGTAACTAACCTAGGGAGTTAACTAACTAACTGATACAAAGAGTAACTAACCCCGGTTATATTAACTAAGGTGAAAGCTCAGCAATATAATAAAGGTAATACAATGTAAAATAATATTTCCAATATAGGCTCCAATACCTGTAACACCCCCTTTCTATTTATTATTAATTAATCGATTATAAAATCAGAGTTTTCAAAAACATAATATTTTTCCACGCACTACACAAAAGAGAGTGCTACATTTCTTCAAAACACCTTACAATACTCTCGAATATTAATTAAAGTAAAACCCAAAGATATGATACATAGCACCAACAAGTCTGAGAATAAAGTAGTACAACAGCGGAAGATAATAGCTTAACATAATAGTTCAAAACGTAATAAAATAACAACTACTAAATATTTTCCCCCCGGTGCTACGTATCAGAGCCGACTCGACCACACTAGAGAAAAGATCTCTAAACACCTTTAGTCACCGTCACCTGCAGGTTGCCGACATACGAGGCAACACGACGCGAAAGAGGTGAGTCTCAATACATAGATAATAATAAATAAAACAAGAAACACAATAGATTAGGTACACCGATATACATCAATTCACAACACCATCAACACAGTTACACCAATTACAGATTACGCCAATATACAATTACGTCAATTATACCAGTTACGTCACATATACTGATTTACAACAAATCTGAGCATAACCGACACACCATTAATTCATGAACACCCAATCAATCACCAGAGCATGCATGTAATGCATGGAATGCAATATGCATGTGGATCCATAACCACCTCAATAACCCCGTCGGGCAACCACCTCTTTTGGCCGTAGCCACCCACCATGTTTTGGCCGAAGCCACCCACCATGTTTTGGCCGAAGCCATACCACCTTGTTTATATGCATATGATTTATGTGACACCATGACAAATGCATCACAACACAATAATTACATCACATCAATCATTAACCCACCTCTTTGGCCGAAGCCCACATCAATTATTAACCCACCTCTTTGGCCGTAGCCCACATCAATTATTAACCCACCTCTTTGGCCGAAGCCCACATCAATTATTAACCCACCTCTTTGGCCGAAGCCCACATCACCTCATTATCAACACCTCACCACCACACCTCATTTACTAAATTAAATCCCACCTAAGGACCAAACCACCCCATAAGGACCTTTTCCACACCTAAGGACCATTTTGACACACCAAAGATTAATCTAGTACCTAAGGACTAAAAAAATGAAGAGTATTACTGCTAGGGCAACTGCAAGAGGATCATATCCTGAACCAGCAGAAGCAAAACACACTCCAGTTAAAAGATCTTGAGTTGTCAAATTTGGATCAAGATAAGGTGGCAATGCTTCCTTAAGACCAAGTAATTCAACTGCAATTATATAAAAATTTTAAACACAATGAACCATGAAGGTTTTTTCTAGTTAAGGTAATACTCGCTCTGATATCTTTTATAAGCAAATGTTGGTCAACAGAAGTGTTGATGTATTTGGTCCAAATAGAAGTTGATGTATTTAGTACAACTTAGACTAAATACATTAACTTTCATTGACCAACTTTTGCTTATAAAAGAGACCAGAGCAGAGTAGTAAGCAAGCATTTAGAAGTTATAACTTAGAAGAATTTAGAACTACCAAGAATGTCTGAAGGGACTTTGCCATTGCAAAACCTTCCAGTGGGTTCTCCTCCAATGAAATCCCTTCCATTTGGTTTAAAATTTGCTTTAACTATTGTTGCAATGTAGTTGTTGTTACCAGTATCCAAAATTGAATCACCAAATACCATAACAGCAGGAAATGAATAGTTTTTAAAATCAGGTATTGATATAGCTGCTGTTACAACTAATGGATAGAAGAAAATAGGAAAAAGGAAGACATAAAGAGATTTCATGATGTGATTTGAATCTCACTCTTCAGGAATATTATTATAGATTTATATATATATATATATATATATATATATATATATATATATATATATATATATATATATATATATATAGTGGAGGGTCATGTTTTTTTGTTGATTGAAACTCTGTAACAATTTACCTATTGGTATCAGCTACTTAACTACCTATGCTAGTTGTTGTAGTTAGCCAAAGGTAAAGGGCACAGTTTTCAATTTTCTGAACAAAGTCTTTTACTTCATTGGCGTGTGTTATTCTAATTCTTTTATCATAGTAATTCCAAACTTTGTATTATAAATTAAGGTATGCAAATAAAGTATAGCTTAAAAAGCTGCATTAATCGTGTACTCTAGCTATTGAAGTTATTCAATCCACTGGGAAATCTTTTCTAAGTTCATCACGAAATATAGCTCATACAAATTGTGTTTCTCTCCAAATGTACTTGTTTATAGGTATCACCATGCATTCTCCCATTGAGAGGAAACCAACATAGTTTGGTCAAAAACTGAACTCGTGGGAAAATGCTGCTTGGAGATTGAGGCAGGAAATCTTTATACTAGATACTACTGCCCAAGTATTATTAACTAATAATAAAGATAAGTCATAATTAATAATGTTTTGTGCGAGTTTAAAATTAATTCACACCATAATGGACACGATGCGCGTCACAATTGCAACGACCGCAACCGCATCCACAACCGTAATTTAAAATGATGGTGGCGAGCTTTATGTACAGCTTGAACATAAAATTTCAATCGATTCCTTTTTTATTTTGCAATACACATTTATTTATTTGATGCACACATCGATTTATCTATAGAATCAAATAAAGTATAAGGGTACTCCGATCCAACCAATAAGGGTTGGTCTGAGTGGTAATTGGGCACGAATTCCACCTCTAAAGGAATTCAATCTCAAATGTGAAAAATGAATCAATTCAATTGAATGAATAATTTTGGTACAAAGTGCATTTATACATGAGCCTCAGCTCAATCAATTTGGGAATTTAGATTGAACCCTAATTGGACAAAACTAACTGACTCTTATCAGTTGTAACTAACCTAGGGAGTTAACTAACTAACTGATACAAAGAGTAACTAACCCCGGTTATATTAACTAAGGTGAAAGCTCAGCAATATAATAAAGGTAATACAATGTAAAATAATATTTCCAATATAGGCTCCAATACCTGTAACACCCCCTTTCTATTTATTATTAATTAATCGATTATAAAATCAGAGTTTTCAAAAACATAATATTTTTCCACGCACCACAAAGAGAGTGCTACATTTCTTCAAAACACCTTACAATACTCCAGAATATTAATTAAAGTAAAACCCCAGTATATGATACATAGCACCAACAAGTCTGAGAATAAAGTAGTACAACAGCGGAAGATAATAGCTTAACATAATAGTTCAAAACGTAATAAAATAACAACTACTAAATATTTTCCCCGGTGCTACGTGATCGAGCCGACTCGACCACACTAGAGAAAAGATCTCTAAACACCTTTAGTCACCGTCACACCGCAGTTGCCGAGGCATACGAGGCAACACGACGCGAGAGGGTGAGTCTCAATACATAGATAATAATAAATAAAACAAGAAACACAATAGATTAGGTACACGGATATATGATCAATTCAAGACACCATCAACACAGTTACACCAATTACGATTACGCTAATATACGATTACGTCAATTATACAGTTACGTCACATATACAGTTACAACAAATACAGTTACACCGACACACCATTAATTCATGAACACCCAATCAATCACCAGAGCATGCATGTAATGCATGGAATGCAATATGCATGTGGATCCATAACCACCTCAATAACCCCGTCCCGCGTGCAACCACCTCTTTTGCCGTAGCCACCCACCATGTTTTGGCGAAGCCACCCACCATGTTTTGGCCAAGCCATACCACCTTGTTTATATGCATATGATTTATGTGACACCATGACAAATGCATCACAACACAATAATTACATCACATCAATCATTAACCCACCTCTTTGGCCGAAGCCCACATCAATTATTAACCCACCTCTTTGGCCGTAGCCCACATCAATTATTAACCCACCTCTTTGGCCGAAGCCCACATCAATTATTAACCCACCTCTTTGGCCGAAGCCCACATCACCTCATTATCAACACCTCACCACCACACCTCATTTACTAAATTAAATCCCACCTAAGGACCAAACCACCCCATAAGGACCTTTTCCACACCTAAGGACCATTTTGACACACCAAAGATTAATCTAGTACCTAAGGACTATTTTGACACATTGTAGTTAATTTGGTACTTAGGAACTTATATTGCCATATTAGGACTAATTAGACACTAAGAGATTATTTTGTCACGCCAAGGATTAATTTAATACTTAGGGACTATTTTGTCACACTAAGGATTAAATTAATTCTTAGGGACTATTCCAACACCATAAAGATTATTTTAGCACTTAGGGACTATTCCAACATCATAAAGATTATTTTAGCACTTAGGGACTATTCCAACACCATAAAGATTATTTTAGCACTTAGGGGCTATTCCAACACCATAAAGATTATTTTAGCACACTTAGGACTATTTTGACACTTAATAATCACATATTTTCCCTTATTTAATTATATTAATTAGCATCTAATTATCTCTATATTGTTTAACAATTCAACACTCACTTTAACAACACTCACTTAGACATTTAATCAACATCATTAAGTCACATATTTCTTCACATTGAAGCATTTTATCAAACATATGGCATGCACATTTGTTTGCTGGTGTTTTTAGCAAACAATCACTAGTTTTCAATATTAAGACTGTGAGATCAAACTAGAAAATCTCTTTGACAATTGCCTTTGTGTTTTGTGTCTTTTAGCGTGCGTAAAAAAGTAGTAGGAAGAGATAGTTTGAAAGCAGAATGAAAGTAAGAAAGCGACAAACGTGAAAACAAGTAAAAATTGCATTAAAATGATAGAAAGAAGAAGGTGGTACACCAACACGTACAATATAATCTGATTCACTCTTGTTTCGCTTTGGCTTGGAAGTTGAGTTTCTCAGTGTTTTTGTAAAATGTGGTGACCCCGTTTTCCTATTACAAGGAGTATTTATACTCGGACACAATCGTGGGCAAGCACGATAACCACTTCCTAAAAACTAGGGAAATAACCGCCCACTAACTGCTGCTCCTTGCGCTTCGACCAGCTTGTTGTCGAAGGATTTGGCGAAGCATTGGACCCAGTTCTGTCGAACAATTGGGCCTTCTCCTGTCGAAGGTTTCTGGCATTGCTTCGTAGCTTGAAGAACCAAGTCTGTCGAAGTTTACTTGCATTGTCAGCACTTGTACAACTTCGCTGTTGAATTTATGGCATATTGACTTGAACATTGACCTGCAGTTCACATAATACTATTAAATGTGCAGTCAATACCATTTAAAGCTTAATTTAATGCCCTGGTTGGAATTTTGAGGTAACAGATTGCCCCCCAAAAAATGTTTTTTCGACGGGATAAGGAATGGAGGGAAGAAAAGGCATTTTTTGAATACTGTGCAATGGTCATTTCTACCGCCTTTTGCATTTCAACAGTGGTCGAAAAGACAACCATCATTACTTGCACAGGCAAACGAACCGCCTTATTGGCCCACGCTTGCGTAGTTGGTGGGCCATCACGCCTCTCAAACGTCGCGAACGTGCGAGTTATGGCGAACGTGCCAATAACTGTAGCTTCCCAACATATATAAACGGCTACAACCCTTCATATTCCTCTTTACTCAGTTTGAACCTTTGTGAAGTCTTTCTGCGTTCTTTATTCTCTGCGTTTTGCAAAAATCCCCAAAATCACTAAAGTTTCAAACTTTCATTCCTTTCCTTCAATCCACGGTTGAATTTCGTCTCGTATTCGCTTTTTATCTCTCATGGCTTCCTCCTCTCGTCTTTGAATGTTCCACTAAAAAGCACGAAACCAATGGACCTAAAACCCTTGATGGCTTTGTTGATGAGCCCGACATTCACGATAGTCGAGCGGTTCAATGGCAAACCTGTGTATTGATTCCTCTACTAGGGTTTATACTCATGCATATCTAGGCCCTGCACGATATCTTATTAGAAAATACCGAGGTTTCAAATTTTCCCCAGATCATGCCTCTGCTTCAACCTGAATTTTCACTAAGACCCCTTTTCATTTAGAGTTTCGAATAGTCCTTCCAGGTCTTTAGGTTCGCTCCTAGGCTCGACCAACGATTTACATAGATTGGCTCGACAAGGTAGAGGCTAAAAAGGCCGACGTCCGGAAAAAACAAGGTATTTTCGATCTCATCCAGCTTGTCTAGGTATGGGCCTAAGTATGACAAACACCTTGATATTGGTCTGCTATGCGATTTCTGGACTATGCCACTCATAGTCTTCACTTGAGATGTGGCATGCCGACTCCCACTTTACTAGATGTTGCCGCCATCACAGTTTGAAACCCTAGGTGAGACTTTTGACCGCTAATCTCGATTATGTATACCCATTCACTTTCAATAATGCCACTTTTGCTCCTTACATCACGAGAACACCATAAACGTGACAATGACACGATTGTAATGCGCTAAAGAACACGTAGCCTTCTTAACCCTTTGGTTATCCCTTTTGTTTTCTCGCACCTGCTCACTCTGTGTTTCTAAAACTTATATTCCATCGGCAATTTCAACTCCACGAGAAAGAAGACATTAACCTTGTTAAACCGTTGTTGGGTTCTCTCTATCGGGAGCTTGACAATGCCGTTTCTAGAACCGAAAGAAGACGAACCCACCAACAAGTTCTTGGCCTCGCCCATTGTGGTTATTGCAATTGTGGTCGCTAGCCACTTTTGAGTCTCGACTAGGTCTCAGTATATTCCTAAGTCTGTTCACTCAACTTTGAAGTCTAGGAGGGGTGAAGGGATTCGACTAGCTCGGTTGAAACCAAGCAGATAAATATTCCTCCGAGGAGTCTTTCAAATTCACTTCGACATGTTCTGAAGTGCACAAGTTTCAGAGACTCTATGGCTCCCCTTTCAGGCAAAGGCCTTTCGGTCCAACTTGGTTTCGGCAACCATTTCCTTCTTCTTCTGTCGAACAAGCCGAGGAGATTACCCAAATCTGGCAAGCCTACCTCTCTCCTGCTATTCTTTCTACCAGACTTACCCCTGGCAAAGCTAAAAATAGCTTCGGAATTAAGAGATACTTCCCGGTTATTCGCTGCATACGGTTTGGCCTTTGTCAGATTCGACCTGCGCCAGTGTGTTTTCATAGGCGAGAATTTTCGAATCCAGAAACAGCGGTAGCCTACAAACATGCCTTCAAGAAATTCCACTATAGGGCCCTGAATTTCGAACCTCTCAGATTCAACCCCAGATTCTCATGCACTAAGGAATTTCATGAATGGTGGACTAGTTACTATACCCATCTTCTTTGGGGGTGGTGATGCCTTTGCAGAAAACATTATGAAGAAATTGGTGGTGACCTTCCTTCAAACAACCTGTATTTACTTCTTGATATCCACATCTTTCTCGAGTCTTAAACATCTCAGAACTTAGTTTTATTTCGTTTTCTTACCAATGTTTTCGACGTCAGTCAACTCGCACCAAGTGAAGACCAAAGTAGGCAAGGCTACCACAGCAAAATCTCCTCCAGCAACCAAGAAAATAGTGGACGCGAGATCTACTCCAGACATTGTCCTAAAGAAGGTATGTTGCCATTTATTCGCTTCAAGTTATTTTTGATTACGACTTTTACTTATGTCGAAAAACCTTTTGTTTGGAAAACAACCCAGGCAAAATCCCCTCAGCAGACCAAAGCTAAAAGGAAAATGGTCCTCCCTGAAGATGAGGTACTATACTCTTGCCTTGTTAATCCGTCGAAATTTCTCTTCCCTTTGTCATTCACTTTCCTGTCATAACCTAAATTCTTTTTGCAGACAATTGAAAGTGATGATAACATCCCCTCACTCCAGAGGTCGAAGAAAAGAAATCTTCCCGAGATTCAAAGGGCAGCCCAAGGCATCGTTATTGATGAGGCTCTGAACCACCTTCTTCTCCTCCAATCAAGAGACTTAAGGTACAAGAGGTAAACTCCCTTTCGACATTAGATTAGACTTATTTGGCCCCGCCTTTCCAATCCTTAACTTAAGCGATATACCTTGCTTTGTGCATAGGTGGGTGGATGCTCGTGAACAATCCTCAAGTTCAGTCTATGGTTGAAATTTGGCCGATCTAGAGTCAATCAATCCCTATGCCCCCTTTTCCTTCATCTCCTCAAGGTGCAATCTGCTTTGAAGAAATTTTCCAAGCATTGGAGAACCCCGAGATTCCCATTTTCGAGGAGTTTGCGCCAAGTCTTTGGAAATGTCGAACAAGAGGCGATCGTCGAAGAGAATGCTCTGTTATGGAGGAGGCTATTCCAAGCTATTTTGCGTCGCCGAACCGAGATCGTTGTTAGAGAAAGCGCCAAGTTCCGTAACTTACCATTCCAACAATGAAGGACTGTAAGTAGTGGCTACCTCGTCGAAATTCTCGAAGCAAATATGGTCGATCAAGAACCGGAGGAGCCTAGAGTAGAGGTAGGCGCAGATCAAGGTGCTTCGCGCAAAGAGTCATCCAGCAGCGCCATCAGCGATCAAGAATTGGCTGAGCTAAAGAAGACGGATCCCTTGGCAGCTTTGAAGATTATGTTAAGTCTCAAGAGCTCGTCGAGCCGTTTGGTTTGCAGTTCCTCGAACAACTCTCTAAGTTCTATCAACCAAGAGACGGTCGAAAGCCTGCTTTGCCAGTTGAAGACGAAGGTGTTAGAAGGGGACTTGGTGGCAACCATTGAGAATGACTCATCTGTGTATCTTGAGGTAAAATCCTCATTCGTAAGATCACAGATTAGACCCTCCTCAAAATGTCCTTTCGTTCTTCATGGAATTTGGCCCTATTTTTGAGCAACTTTCTCTTTTGATCAACCAACGGTCGACCACCTCTAAGCGCAAGGTTCAAGAGACTCAACTCTGCGAGGTGGAACTCGCCTCTCTTAAGGCTGATCAAGACGACATCGAAGCTCTTGAGACCCAAGCAGCTAATGATGAGAAAGCAATCGCTGAATGGGATGCAGAGATTGCGCGCCTTGATGAAGAGATAAAGACCCTTCAACTCAAATTGTCTAATGCTAAGCATCAGAAGGGCCTGATCGTCGAACGCATGAGTGCTGCTTCTTCGTCCACCAAAACTACCAAAGCAATGGCAGCTATAGAGCACTTGGAGAAGATTGACAAGCACCAAGCTATTCTCGCTGACCTCGACAAAGAGCTGTATCTTCTCGACACCTCTATTTCTCTAAGTGTTAGCATTATGGAGAGGCATAAGGCTACCTTGTCGACCTTCTAAGACTGTAATAGCTTAGCATTCTAAAAATGGCTGTGTAACTTTAACAATTTCTTTATACATTGCCATTTATGAACAGCTTTGGTTTACTTATAATTGCTCAATCTTTATTTCGGTTAACGTTGGCTTGTATCGTTTTAAATACTTGCCATTTATTCTAAAGGTCCTATTTTCGTCACCTAACTCTTCGATTTCATAAGCGCCATTCGAAAAGCAACGCAATACGCGAAATGGGCCTTCCCACCCTGGTGACCATTTGCCTAAAACTCTATCTTTTTTATCCATAGGTAATAGGACTTTCCACACTAACTCCCCTTCCTCAAAGGTTTTTAACTTAACCTTTTTATTGTAGGCTTTAGCTACTCTTTCTTTCTCGTCGAATAAGCATTTCTAAAGCTAACAACCTCTCTTCGTCTACATCAACCAATTCATCAATCATCATATTCCAATAATGATCAAAAGGAATTTCACATTGTTTTGAATCCTTGTTGATTGTAAACAAATCTCGGCTGTGTAACACCGCATCATGCCCAAATGTTAACTTTCGTAGGAGTGGTGTTTATAGACTCTTTAGGTGAAGTTCGACAAGCCCATAACACTTGGTCAAGAGAATGTGCCAACTTCTAGGCTTACGTCCAACGTGCTTTTAATCAGTTAATAATGATTTTATTGGCGGCCTCTACTTGGCCATTGGCTTGTGCATAGTATGGTGTCGAAGTCAATAACTTGAAACCAATTTCAAGAAATGAAATCTACCATCTTTCGACCGGTGAAAAGCGGTACCTTGGTCCGTAGTAATGGTTTCGGAATTCCATATCTATAAATGATATGATTTTGAATAAACCTTATCATCGCTTCTTGATCTACATTGGCTAAAGGTATTGCCTCTACCCATTTAGTAAAGTAATCGATCCCTACTAGAATGTATCTGTGGCCTTTCGACGAGGTTGGTTTTATTTCTCCAATCACATCTAAAGCCCAACCCTGAATGGCCAAGGTTTCACTATAGAATGCAACTCATTTGCGAGCACGTGTTGTATTCCAAAGATGTTTTTGGCATTCTTGGCAACCTTTGGCAAATTCTATACAATCTTTTAGCATAGTTGGCCAATACATTCCTTGTCGAAATAACAACCATTTCATTTTGTGGCCTACTTGATGTGAGCCACATGCTCCACTATGTGTATCGAAGCGCCAAATATGCCTCGTTTTCACTAAGACATTTTAGTAGTACCCTTGAGTTTGCTTGTACAATTCGTTTCAATTAACACATAGCTTAGAGCTCAGACTTTACTTTTTGTTAGTGTCCCTGTAGGATTCTCAAATACTCTACAATGGGTTTTCGCCAATCATCATCAACCATATTGTTAATAGCAAAAATTTCTCGCTAAGTCAATATCACAAAAATGTGACGCGTTTTCGACGCGCGCACTTCATTTGTATTTATTGCCCCCAATTTTTGGTGTTGACACTAACGTCGAAGGAGTATTATGGAGAGAGTCTTACGAGATTAATTTATCTTTTATCTCAATTAGCTCTTTCTAGGCTTTGCTTCGATACTTTGTAGTAAGGAAGCAATTTGTGCCAGTTCATTTGCCACGTGATTTTCAATTCGCGGTAAATGTTCTAGGTGAACGAGCGTAAACCTTTTTAGCAACGTATTGGCAATAACGAAATATTTAATTAGGTGTTCATTAATGCATTTGTATTCTTTTGTCAATTGTTTGACCACCAGTTGAGAATCACCTTTTATTTCGACATAGCTTGCCCCCAATTCGAGCAAAATTTTAAGGCCTACTATTAAAGCCTCATACTCAGCCTCATTATTTGAGCAAGAGTCTCGAATCTTAAATTTATACTTCGTTGGAGTATTTTCCGGCGAGATAATCAAAATTCCAATACTGCTCCATTTTTATGGCTTGAGCCATCGAAGTATAGTCTCCAAGGACGTATGTCTAACGAATGTATTTCACATTCGACAACAGAATGGTCTACTATAAAATCAGCGACCACTTGTCCTTTAATTGACTTGAGGGGTTGGTAAGTTAAGTTGTACTCTAGCAAAGCTAAAGCCCATTTGCCAATTCGACTATGCAACATTGGTTTTGACAAAGATATGTTTAATAACATCAAAATGCGAATAAACATAAACATCTCACGATTTTATATATTGCTTCAATTTTGTACAAGAAAAATACAAGCAAAGGCATAGTTTCTCAATTGGACTATACCTAGTTTCAGCATCGATCAAAACCCTACTAAGGTAATAAATGGGTCTTTCGACACCACTATCATCCTCTTGCGCTAACATGCTACCTATTGTGTTATCAGAAGCTGCTATATACAATTTTAGCAATTTGTTTCCAATAACAGGCAATAAAATTGGTGGCTTGACCAGATAAGACTTGATTGCGTCGAAAGCATCTTGGTGAACTTGCTCCCACTTGAATTCATCTTCTTTCTTCAATCTCGTAATGGCGAAAAAACTTGTGTTTTGCCACTTAGATTTGAGATGAATCTTGAAGGAAATTGATTTTCCTAGTAGTGATGAAGTTTTTTTTGGTCGAAGGAGCCTTCGTTTCCATAATTGCTTTAGTCTTATTTTCGTTGATCTCTATGCCTTTCTTGTGTACTACAAAACCCAAGAATTCACCGCACGCATACGTAAAGCACATTTGGTTGGATTCATTTTCAATCCATATTTCCTCATTCGTTCGAAAGAACGTCGAAGATGGTCTAAATGACCACTTTTCGAGGATGACTTAACCACCACATCATCTATGTATACTTGCATAAAATCATCAATAAAATCGTGAAACATAGAATTCATTGCCCTTTGATAAGTGGCACCAGCATTTTTAAACCAAAAGGCATGACCACCCATTCATAAACACCTAATGCCCCCGACATCGAAAAGCGCTGACACGCGTCCTCTTCGGCAATAAAGATTTGATTATACCCCGAGTAGCCATCTAGCAAACCGAGATAATCAAATCCTGCTGCCGAATCTATTAGCATTTCACTCACGGGCATAGCGTATTCATCTTTAGGTGTTGCATTATTTAAATCCCTAAAGTCTACGCAAACTCTAAGTTTTCCATTTTTCTTCACATGGAACTATATTAGCTAACCAATCAACGCACTGGCGATTACGATGAATTTGCTTTTGAACAGCCTTTCTATTTCTTCCTTGATCTTAGCCAATATCTGAGGAGCAAATCTTCTTGGCGTTTGCTTCACTGGTTTCTTCCCTGGTCGAATGGGTATTTGTAATTCCACCACTTCTCGACTCAAACCGGGCATTTGCTGTACTCCCAAGCAAAGCAATCCTTGAACTCTGCAGAATGAAATGACTTGGGTTACAAGGCGACATCAAGATGTGCACTGATATAGGTTGGCCTTTTGATCAAGCCATCTCCCAAATCCACCTCTTCGACTGGATCTTGAGCTTGCATGCGCTTTGTAGAATCTCTAGGGTCTTTTTCAAAACCCAATGGTTCGTCGTCATAAATGCAATCCAGTTTGTCATTTATAACTTCACCATTTTCTTCAGATGAAGTTGTGGCTTCGACAGCCATTGTTTGTTGATTTAACTCGGCTTCCAAAGCCGTTTTTATTTTATTCTCGGCCATATAAGCCGTAATTCTATCCCAAGCACTGGGTACTGACATCTAAACCTTCTAAGAGTCAGTGTCCCATCCCGTTGGAGGTAGCACACCATCAGGATAGACATTTGCACCTTCTATTTCCTCTCTTTCCCACACAAAACCATGTGTTGGGTATAAGTGGATGGAGGAAAGCACATTATCTGAAGAGATGTATGCTTGGCTAGAAGATGAACATGGCGCAATGTTCGCCATTTGCTTCTCAAAATTCTCCCTGGTGACGTTATTTACGTCAGCAAGGAAATAACTCTGGTCTGCTTCGACGTACTCCACTAGACCATCATCCCTCCACATTACCAATTTCTGGTGTAGGCTTGAGGGAACAGCTCCTACGCCATGTATCCACTCTCTCCCAAGGAGTAGATTGTAGCTTGCTTTTGATGCTATAACAAAGAACGTGGTGGTTCTTCTTACAGTTCCTACCACCACTTCTACTCGAATGATTTCAACGACCGGCCAGATTTCCCCTCATAATTGGTTAACATAATGTTATGAGGTCGAAGGTCTGTATCAAACAGACCTATTGTCTTCAGCATGGCCTGAGGCATTAAGTTAACAGCAGCCCCTCCATCGACCAGTATCTTATTAATGCCTACGCCATTAACCTTGGCTTGGACGTACAAGGGCTTCAAATGGTGTTGCATGCCCTCGTCTGGCCTCTCAAAAGTGGCCATTTGTTCTTCCACGCAGCCATTGTTCATGACATAATAGCATACTGGCTTGTGGTTAGCCATATCCCCAATGAAGTCTTCTTCGACGTCGTTTGGGATTGTAACAGCATCGTACTCACTCGGCAAAATGGATACCACGTTACGGATGACGCCGAAGTTAGCCTCGAGTCGTCGAAATCTGAAGTGATGTCTTCATCCATGTCGAATGAAGCACTTTTCTTCTTTAGAGATGTTAATGGAGGGAAAATCCTCTCCATAGCAGGCCTTCTTGGTTCCTCTATCACAATAGATTTCCCTTTAGCCTTGTTTCCAACCCTCACTTGATTGGCAAAGCACCTATACTTATCTTTTTGTGTTCCCACGGTTTTAGGAGTCACACCCTTAACCGTTTTTGGCGTTTGCTCGTTAGCAACCAGTGTTGCCTTCTTTTTCGAGCGCTGGTAACGACGCCATTGGGTCTTCGTCATGGGATTCTTCCCTTTATAATTGTTTTTATAATTATACTTTGAGGCCTACTTTGTGATTGGCTTGGCTGTTCCACTGTCGACAAAGATTCTTGTAGTGTCTACATCCAAAGCATGTATCCACTTCTCATTGGATGGATCTCGCCCTGGAACAAATGGTTTGGCAGAGGCGGATAGCACAAACTCCTTCTTGGCTACACTTGCAAAGAACTGCGCGCTTGCTTGTCGAAGCCTTGCTCGAATTCTTTACCTTGTAAGGAAGGTCCCTCTTTTGAAGTGAAGTTTGGCCTCTTATCCGGCCATTTCCTCTTTAGGGGTGGTCGAACTTCGCAAAGATTCGACACTTTTAGCCGCTTCTCTCTGTCAAACACAAAGACCTTGCACCTTGGACATAACATGACCTCAGAGCTCAATTTACACCGATTTAGGAAGTCTATCAGATCTTCCTCGGCCTTGGGGTACACAGATTGTACCTTTTCCTCATACTCTTCTTGAGTAACCTGTCTCACAGCATCACTCTTTTGCACAACACTTTTGATTTTTTCAGCAGGAGGTTTGGTAGACTTAGGAGAATCCACCATTTTTACGTCTACCATATTGATACTCATCTCAATTGGTTCCGCATACATCGCCTCCACTTGATGGAGGGGGTCAGCATCAATTTGCATCGGTGCTTTATTCTTTTTATCTCCAAACTTGAGCCTCCCTTCCTCGATCGCTTTCGAACCATGTCCCCGAAAAAAGAACACAACGGTCGGTTGTATGTCCCAAAAATTATGAAACTTACAATAACCCTTTTTCTTCCTCTCGCTCGAGAGGAGGAATTTTCGTGCCATTTGGCACTATTATTTGGCCATCGGTCACTAGCAAATCAAAGATCTCGTCACATTTAGTAACATCAAAGGTGTACGTTTTTTAGGCACAAATCTATCATTCTTAGGCTCTACAGATTATTCCCATTTGCAGCCTTAATAATTTGCAAGCATAAGGAGGACTGTGCTTAAGTTCACCCACGTCTATTTCTCGCATTCGACATCACCGAATGCGAAGTCGAATTGTTAAATCTACATAGGCTATCTTTTCTTTCTTGTGAAAACCCACCGAGTTTTCTTTTTATTGTACTTATTCACTCTAGCCTTTTCCTCTTTAAGCCTTTCGACTTGTCGAACTCTATCGCCTAGTTGGGCCATGTCTCTCAAGACGTATCCAATTTCTTTCGAATTGAGTAGTCAAGGCCACTGCAGACCATTTCGACAAGCTCATGTTCGTGCACTTGTGTAAAACACCTTGCCTTGATAACTGAATCTATTCAAATAATCATCAATAGCCTCGGGTACTTTACGTCGAACACTAGCCGCTTCTTTAAGACTAATTTTCGATCGCCCATGTAGAATTGCTCATGAAAAGCCTTTTCTAATTGCCCCATGTATATATAGAACGGGGTAGAGTGGTAAACCACGTAAAGGCATTTTTGGTTAGAGAATTTGGAAAATACTTCATTTTCAAACTCTCATTTTGAGCTATGTCTCCCGCCTCGACCATGTACCGGCAATATGTTCGACAAGTAGATTCATTGGTGTCACCCCAAACTTAGTGAATTTAGGGATTTTCCAAATTTCGGCAACTCGCTCGCAAGATATACTCACACAGGGGCGATATGAAATTAGGCCTATGTAAACCTATGTTAAGGCCATTTTGCGCCATTATGGTTTCGACCAAAGTGGCTATGTTGTCTTGAGCGCAAACATTATTTCGTTGCACTTGTCGAACAACTTCATCAAGGCATTTTGGTTTCGATTCACCATAACCACCTCGGGGATGTGATTTCCCATTTGTTGTTCGCCCACAACCGCTGGCTTCGGCGAGTCATTGATCTCTGTGGGGTATTAGGCATATTGTTCCTACAATTTGGTAATCGCCTATTGTTTCCGTAGGGCCCCAAAGAAATCGCAATCCTACCCATTTGGTCCGCTAACATCGATAAGCGGTATTTGTGTTTCAATCAAAGGATTGAACACGGTACCAATTTGTTGAGTCAAGATATTAACCATATCATGATTGCTTTGCGTCTACTTGTTGTCTTAACGCCAACAAGGACGCATTGGTTAATGCTGGTGAGGATTTCGACCAAGTGCACGCCTCGTAAGAGACGTGTGAAGGAGAAAAGGTCGAGACATGTGGCATTCCAAAGAGGCATGCCATATACCCCAAAAGGGTATGGTGGTAGACTCATATTTTGGAAACGTGTTTCCAAACTAGTCCTGTTGCCACATAAGGACTAGAAGGAAGTCCCATACTTTGTGGCAAGGCCATAGGCGATGTCGAACCAACGTTGGTCATTGACATCGTGGGAGCGGTTATTGATGTCACCGGGCCGTAGTCCCCGCAACGCTTCCACCACCGACATTGGCGAGAATCTACCGTTGTTCCTTGCACTTGTGATATCATTGTGGTCGGAACTAGAGGCGTTGTTAGAATTAGTACGCACCATTCTACCACTCCTCAAGTGCATACAAATTTATACACTTAACCGAAACGACACAAAATAATCGCAAAGGTCCCACCGGGCGTGCCAATTTGTTTCTTTGGTGTTTTTAGCAAACAATCACTAGTTTTCAATATTAAGATCGTGAGATCAAACTAGAAAATCTCTTTGACAATTGCCTTTGTGTTTTGTGTCTTTTAGCGTGCGTAAGAACAGTAAAGTAGTAGGAAGAGATAGTTTGAAAGCGTAATGAAAGTAAGAAAGCGACAAACGTGAAAACAAGTAAAAATTGCATTAAAATGATAGAAAGAAGAAGGTGGTACACCAACACGCACAATATAATCGATTCACTCTTGTTTCGCTTTGGCTTGGAAGTTGAGTTTCTCGGTGTTTTTGTAAAATGTGGTGACCCCGTTTTCCTATTACAAGGAGTATTTATACTCTCGGACACAATCGTGGGCAAGCACGATAACCACTTCCTAAAAACTAGGAAATAACCGCCCACTAACTGCTGCTCCTTGCGCTTCGACCAGCTTGTTGTCGAAGGATTTGGCGAAGCATTGGACCCAGTTCTGTCGAACAATTGGGCCTTCTCCTGTCGAAGGTTTCTGGCATTGCTTCGTAGCTTGAAGAACCAAGTCTGTCGAAGTTTACTTGCATTGTCAGCACTTGTACAACTTCGCTGTTGAATTTATGGCATATTGACTTGAACATTGACCTGCAGTTCACATAATACTATTAAATGTGCAGTCAATACCATTTAAAGCTTAATTTAATGCCCTGGTTGGAATTTTGAGGTAACAACATTTAACAACACATTTATTTCCAACATCAAGCATCATGGCATCCCCAAATTAAATACAAATACAACAATTAATCTAATCACATACACAATCAAACAACCACCCAAACACACAATTACTTCATTAATTAATTAAACAACTACTCCTAACACCTAATCCATATGATTTCAAGGTTTATAAATTATTAACTATGAAAGAGAGCCCCCATACCTCCAAATTGAAGAACCTAGTAGCCTCTCCTTCAAAAACACAAGAACCACCAAAAATGGATACTCTCCTACTTTGAGCTTCAAAAACCCATTTATGGCAAAGTGAAAATGGAAAGGAATTAGGGTGTGAAATTTACACTAAAAGATAGAGAAAGAAAAATGAAGAAGATTGGTACCCAAACCAACTTACCCCAAGCCAAGATGACAAAACCCTTTCCCCTTCAAGCCGCAGCTGCCGCACTCCCTATTGTCCTCTCCCTCTCCTTTTTTTCTTTCTTTCTTTTCCCTGTTTCTCCTTTCTCTCTCACGTTCTCTTTCTTTCATTTCCTTTCCTTCTTTGACTTTTCTTCTTTCTTTCTAAGACACTAAATGGGTCTATTGGATCATGAGCCTATTAATTGCACCACCCCCATTTATTCCAACCACTCCCTATCATAATAAAATCACTACTCCCTTATTTATTAACCACCACCTCTTATTTATTTTAAACACCTTATTATTATTTTAATATAACTAATCACTATAACACCTCCTAAATAACACAAAACTCCAACTTAATTAATTAACTTACCATTATTTAAATATGGCCCACTAAAATACTACTTAATTAAATTAGTCAAGTAATCACTTAATTAAATTAGTTAAGTAATCACCTAATTAAATTAGTTAAATAATCACCTAATTAATTTTGGGGTGTTACAATACCCCCCCTCGAGCTGGAGGGTAAATGTTCAGCACTCCAAGCTTGGACAGAAGATTGGAGAACAGTTGAGGCTCAAGTGCCTTTGTCACATGATGTCACTAGTTGAGATGAACTAGAACAGGCAGCAAGAGATAGAACGATTGAGCTTGAAGTTTTCTCTCAACCACATGACGATCTATGTCAATGTGTTTGGTGCGTTCGTGAAAACTTGAATTAGCAGCAATGTGCATAGCTGATTTGCTATCACAATACAGTAAAGCTGGTGTAATGAAATCCAGAGAGAAATCCTGCAGAAGATAGGTCAGCCATTGTAACTCACAAACCGTAGCAACAAGGGCACGGTATTCAGCCTTAGTTGAAGAGCGTGATACCGTAGTTTGTTTCTTGGATTTCCACGAGATAAGAGAATCACCAATGAAGATGCAGAACCCTGTCATAGACCTTCTAGTAGCAGTGCAAGTGCCCCAATCAGAATCACTAAAAGCCTTTAATTGTAATGTAGATGATGTAGGAAAAAATATGCCCTGCCCTGGAGCACTTTTGATATAACACAGAACTCTGTGAGCATCCTGCTAGTGTTTAGCAGTAGGTGCAGCCATGTATTGACTTAATTGCTGCACTGCAAAGCTGAGATCAGGTCTAGTTGTATTGAGATACAACAATTTCCCAATTAATCTTCTGTAACTGCTTGCATCAGTAAGAGGAGAGTCCTCAGTACAATCTAGTTGAGGGGCTTTTATCATTGGAGTTGCAGCAGGTTTACATGCAAGTAACCCTATTTCTGTCAATAAATCAAATGCATACTTTCTTTGACATATGGTGATCCCATCAGAATTCCTTGCTACTTCAATTCCCAGAAAATATCTAAGGTTACCCAAGTCCTTAATTTTGAATGCTAGGTCTAGTTGCTTCTTGAGATGGTTGATTTCATTGATGTCAAACCCAACTAATATTAAGTCATCTACGTAGATTAATAGGAAAGTGGTATTGCCATTAATATTCTTAGTAAAAAGGGAATGATCAGATTGGGATTGTTTTTATCCCAAAGATATCAGAAAACCAGAAAGTTTGGCATACCACTGTCTGCTTGCTTGCTTAAGACCATAGATAGATTTAAGGAGCTTGCAAACCTTACCAGTATGAGGTATTTCATAGCCTTGAGGGATCTCCATGTAGACTTCTTCATCAAGCTCTCCATGAAGGAAAGCATTGTTTACATCAAGTTGTTGTAGGTTCCATGATTGGCTAGCTGCAATGGCAAGTAACATGCGTACGGTTGTCATCTTGGCAACAGGGGAAAATGTGTCCAAATAATCTATTCCCTCAGTCTGAGTGTATCCCTTGGCAACTAATTTTGCCTTGTACCTTTCCAATGACCCATCAGCTTTGTATTTCACTTTATAGACCCATTTGCACCCTATAGTTCTCTTCCCAGGTGGAAGAGAAGTCAGTTCCCATGTGTTGTTCTGCTTCAGAGCAGTTAATTCATATTTCATGGCCTGAATCCAAGCCTCAGATTTTGCAGCTTGCTTGTATGTGGAAGGTTCACTGTGTGAGTCAATGGAGAGGGCAAAGTTTTTGTAGGCAGGCAGAAGTTTATTGTAGCTAAGGGCAGAAGTAATAGGATAGAGGCAATTGGGTTTTGTGATGCTTGCATTACAGATGTAGTCAATTAGGCGAATAGGTGGACGAATGGTTCTAGTCGGTCTAGCTGTAGTAGTGACTTCAGGAGTATCAGAAGGGTTTACTTGACTCTCTTCTGCAGTATCTTCTATGTCTGAGTTAGTGTTAGTGACAATATCTGGTGTGTGAGTAATGGGGTATGCGGGTGTGTCTATGTGAGGTGTGACAAAGAGCTTGGTCATTGTTGGGTTTATCAGGGTCGAATGTTATCAGGTCATAGGTGTTAAGAGTGGGAGAGTTGGAGTGATATGTTTGTTTGTGAAACTTGATGTAGGGAAATATATCCTCATAGAAGACAACATTTCTGGAAATAAGAATCTCTCTGCTCTTTAAATCCATTTGAATGAACCCCTTTGTGCCAGATTTGTACCCAAGAAACACACATCTCTTAGCTCTTGGATCAAGTTTTCCTCTTCCTTGAACAATAGTAGCAGCAAAGCTCAAACATCCAAAGACACGAAGGTGTTGAAGATCAGCTACATGATTGTAAAGCATCTCATAGGGTGACTTATTTTCAGGGGACAGATGAGAGGCAACCTATTGATCAAGTGAACACCACTGTGCATCACTGCATACGACTGAACACTTTGGGAAGATGTGATTGGAACATTATTAAAGCTCTAGTCATGTTGAGTATATGCCTATGTTTCCTTTCAGCAACAACATTTTGTTGGGGGGTCTCCACACAAGTGGTCTGATGGATGATCCCTTCCTTTTGGTAAAAATCAGTCATCATAAATTCCTTTCCATTGTCTGTCCTGATCCTCTTAACAATAGATCCAAACTGAACTTGCACTAATTTGATGAAGTTTCTAATCAAATCTCTTGTCATGATTTGTTTTTCATTAAAAAAAGCGACCACGTGTGTCTTGTATAGTCATCTACAACAAAGAAGAAAAAATACAGATGACCATGGACAGATGGGGTTGAAAAAGGGCCCCAAATGTCCATGTGAATTAGATCAAAAGCACTTTTAGACACAGTAGTACTAAGGGGAAAAGGGAGTTTATGTTGCTTAGCCAAGTGACAAGTTTCACAAACTTTATTATTCACAAATTGTACATATGGAGAATGATTACAAACAAGTTTAAGTACATTGGGAGAGGGATGACCTAACCTATGGTGCCAAAGGGCAAAATTTTCAGAAACTACATTATTACATTCATGATTACTAAGCAATTTTAAACAGGCAGCAGAGGTAAAACTATCATTTTCAACAAAGGCAGATAGGCATTTGGACTCTTGGTCAAGCACATAGAGAGAGTGAAAGGCTCTAGCGTGCCCAATCATCCTCAAGGTAGGTTTTTCCTGTATTGTGCAATCATCATCATCATCAATTATTATTTTACATTTTAGAAAATGAGACAATTTGTATCCAGATATCAAATTGAAACCAAATTCAGGTACATAGAGTACATTATGCGTAATTAAACTGAAAGTTAAAAACAATAGTGCCAACATACTTAACATATGTTCTTGTTCCATTAGGCATCCTAATACTAATAGGTTTAATTTCATGATATGAATAAAACAGAGACAAGTTATTGCATATATGATCTGTTGCCCCTGTATCTACAATCCATATAGTGTAAGTGATATTACCTGATGCATCCTTTGTCATGCTGGATGCAATAATGTGGTGAGTTTGGCTAGCTCCAGCTTCACCATTCTTGTTTTAGAGGTCCATTAACTTCTTGTACATCTCGGGTGTGATACTAACCGATGACTCATTGGTTTGTGTGGCAGCTCCTTCTTCTTGATTGTTGTTGGCATCACTGGTGCATTATTTGAAGCGCTTTCTTTATCACGAAATTTGAATCCAGGGGAAAACCGTGTTTGAAATAGCAGATATCAACAGTATGACCCTGTTTTCCACAGTGGCTGCACAGTTTGTTCGAGTTGTTGTTTTGAGTTCTTCTTGGAAATCTTCCACGCCCTCTTCCTCTTGTGTTTCCATTTCCTCTCCATTGATTGCCCTGATTTGTAGTAGTGTTGGCAACCAATGTTGTCTTAGAATTGTCATTGACTGTACTCCCATTAACTTGACGTTCTTGTTGCAAAGTTAAGGAGAATACTTTGTTGATTTCGGGGAGAGTCTCCATCATCATTATTTGCGTTCTTACCGTGCTATATTGCTCATTCAATCCCTTCAAGTAACATATCACATACTCTGCTTCACGTTGTTTCTTGACCTTTTCGTCAACAATACCACACTTGCAGTAAAAAGATGAGCTTTTGAAGGAACGAGCTAGGTTTTCTAGGTTTGGGATTAGGGTTTGCGAAGGGAGAGGAAATATCAAATTAAAAACAATTTTGTAATAATAATAATAGTAATTTTTATGTTTAAATTTCAACAAGGCAAGTCAGTGTGTCAGCAACGTAGTGTAAGTGACTGACAGCTAAGTGCCAATTTTAACCAAATTAGAGGGGGCTTTGATTTTACAAATTGGGAAAATAGGGGGACTAAATTCGTGAAAAAAGTTCTTGGGGGACTAAAATCGTGAGTTAGTGAAGATAGGGAGACTAAATTAGTGATTTTTTTGGAGACTAAAATCGTAAATTGGTAAAAATAAGGAGATTAAAATTGTAATTAAGCCTTAAGTTTTCAAGATTAACCAGCAACCTTTTTTAGCTTATCTGTTTAGCTTTAAATAGCATTGTTTTTAGTTTCTAGGTGTGTGTTATGTTTTCATATCTAGTTGTACAAAACTTATTCCTTTTTGGGGAGGTGTCTAATTATAGTTGGGTTTTTTTTTTACCCCCACCACTTTGCCATCTACCCCCACAATTTTTTTTGACAAAAATACTCTTTAAAAATTTGGACACAATTGTATATACATATTTGGAGGTGTATTTGAAGTTAGCTTTAAGTTAGCTTTATTCAGAATGGAATGATTGCATTTCTCATATTTGGAGGTGTACATGAATTCAATTGAAAGACCTCTTAATACTGATTTTAATCATTAAACAGATAAAATTCAGATTTTAAAATGATGTTGTGGTCCGATGTTATAGATGATTCGACTATTAGTCCACCTGCAAGGTCTTCTCTGTTGTTAGAAGACTCTCTATTGATTGCATTGCTAATACATACAAATATGCGGTAATGAGTTAACTGCAAGTGCATTTAAAGGAAATGACTCCATTGAAAACCACCATAGTGTTGAGATAAAATCCTTTTTGATATATGGTTTTAATGATAACAAACCATATGAACTAAATCTTAAGTATTCTGAATGGTGTTCTACTAATTGGTGCTCTTGAGTTTGTTGAAAGAACGAGTTTCCTATAAGTGGACATGCTAGAAGCAAATTAGATCAATCTAGTGCATGTCATTATTCAATAAACTAAAGAATCAAAGTAGAACCAACAAAGTTACAAGAATAGTAATGCAAGTTTCATGAAGACATATTATCTTTACTATTAAGTTACCAGAGTGTTGGACAAGGTAATTCACAAAGAGAAAGGAGTCCTAAGAACCTAATGACTACATTGATCAAAGGAGTCTACAAGTCTTTGCATAGAAGATTCTCATAGTCATTAACTAGGGGGAATACCCGTGCGTTGCACAGGTTGTTATAATATTTTTTATTTTCTTTTGTAAAGTTTATATATAAAAATAAGAAAATTGTTAATATATATTATATATAATAAAAATAAAATATTATCTTGTCAAAAAATATATTATATAAATATGTTGTTGTACTTTTTATATATAAATATTAATTGTTTTAGGTATTGTTCTTATAGAATGTATACGTTTTTAAATACAAATGATTGTAAATAATTTTTATTAGATTAGTCGTTGAAAATATAACCTTATAAAAGTGAAACGAATTTTAGAAACTTTATTGAATACTTTTTTTAAAATATGAAAATATGTTTTCATATTATTTTATTTGATTAGTACAATATTTTCCATTATATTTACTAATACAAAAAAATACTATTTAGTATGTTGAAGTTATTGGCATGTATATATGTAAGACATTTAAGTTTTTAAATTAGAATAAGATTTAGGTAAAAGAGATAAAAATATTAACTAAAATCTATTATTCATTTCGTTGGGTAATAATATGAAGGGAAAAAAAAGAACTCAAAAGAGATAAAAATAGTAGTGTTTTTTTTTTTTTAAATTCTCCCTCTATATTTAACAAAATTAACGATTCGTCATCCATATTGAGGTTTTTTTTTTACAAAACTCTCAATGAATTTTACGATGTATATAATTGTTCTCTCCAATTTCAATGTCATTTAAGTATTTTATCATTAACTATATTTATATAAAATAAGATTTTTAATATATTAATTAAAGGACTGATCTATTATACATTTATAATTTGAGAGTAGTATTTTGAAGTTGTATTTTTTGATATTTTTCTTTATAAGATAGTAAAATTTAAGTTTTTTTTCTTCTTATAGTTGGTAAGTTTATAAGTGTCTTTAGTTACAATTATATATATATATATATATATATATATATATATATATATATATATATATATATATATATATATATATATATAATTGCAACAAAAGACACTAATTTTTCTTTATAGAAAGAAGTATAATGTTGTATTTCCTTTTGATATATAGATTTAATAAATTTTGAAGAACATCATTTGAGTTTTTTTTTAAAGATAGTAAATAACGAATAAGAAAAATTTACGACTAAAAGAGAGGTATGAGGTAGAAGGAAAAAATTGGCAAACACAAAATAGTGATAATTTTAAGTGTAACATAAAGTAAAATCATTTTTTGTGTACACAATTTTTTAAAAAAATGTTCATTTACACAATTTTAAAAGGAAAATTCTCCTTTTTAGAAATGCAAGTATACAATAACATACAAAGACATGAAACAAATGATTTAAGAATGTGAATTTTTTCTTATGTTTCGTTCTAAAAAGGCTTCATAATAATCGCACTTATAATATTAAAATCTATGTATACATCCCACAAAATAGTAAAATTGATGTTGTAGAAGATTTTGCAAAATGTTATTCTATATGACAATAACTTTTGAAACAATTGAATTTTTCACATCCAATCCTCGACAAATGCGAAACTATATTCCTTTCGGATTATTGTTCCTACGCTATAGCATTGTTTTATTGGAGGAGATCTCAGATGAATTAAAACGTGTTTTGGAAAAACATGATCTACCTCATTCCCGTATACACTTTAATGATTTGACTAATAAATTGATAGGCAAATTTTTTTAAATGATACCACTAAAACTAATGGATTTTCTTCTCAAATATCTAACCTTTAGTGAAAGGAAAAAAAACTCCCACCTTTAGCATCCTTCTTTTGTTTAGATCTCAACCTCTTGGCGTGTGCCTCCTTCCATAATTAAAAAATGCATGTTTTTTCATTAGGCTTGGCCTCTATTTGGTATAAACATCTCTTGCATGCCTCAAATACAAAGTGATTTTTGATGCCTTTAACAAAGAAGGAACACACATTGAAGTGTTAATAAGTATATATCAAATGATGAATTATAAAGCTAATAGAAATCTACCATATAGAACATATAGTGATGAATAAAGCCAAGAAATATAGAGCCATGCAAACTTAAAATTCTCGAGGGAAAAAAAACAGTTGATGTGATCATAAAAATTAAAAGGAATTATGGAAGAATGTTGGTGGTTAACAAAAATGGTAGGAATTCAGATGTATAAATATATGAATAGAAATTAAAGTGTCGGTTTTATTTTCTTGAGTTAAAGCTTCGTTATGTAATCGAAAAGTCTCTGTCATTTAAATCTACAACTACAAAAGTATAAAAAGTTAACTAATAAGACATTCACCCAATAGTAAATAAATAACTAAAATAATTTTGATATAGTTCCATAAAATTATGAGATCGATTACTTATTTTGAGACATATTAATAAGATAGTATTAAATAACAATAGGAAATGATAGTTAACATAAAATCAATTTTTTCTTTGTCAAAAAAATTTTAAATTATTTTTATTTTTATTTAACATCACAAAATTATACAAAATAATTAATAAGATTGGAAAAACACTCACTCACTAATAAATAAATAAAATTAACGTAAATATAGGTTGTTTCAAACTTGATTTAAAGTGTAATTAAAAAAATTAGATTTTAAGATGCATGTTAAAAATTTTGATTTATATATTTGAAAGAACATTTAACTATTTATTTTAAAACATAAATATCTGTTAACACACTTAAAAATACTTAGAATAAATAAAACTTTTTTAAATAGACAATAAATAAAACTATAAGATACACGTTACAATTCCCTAATAGTTAAACATAAGTTTTTTTGGATGAAAGTTAAACATAAATTTAGAATAAGTAATAATAATAATAATCATATGGAAGGCCAACCATCTCCTAATAATGTAACAATTCCCTACTACGATCATAAATTTTTCATTTAAATTTAACAAATTATCATAAAAGTAGTTTAAGTCTATTTTACATATAAAATATAAATAAATATAATTATAGATCAAAATGATTTGTTTTTAAGTTATTATAATATTGTTTATTTATATATAAATAGAAATAGAAATATAGATAAAAATGAGGAGCATTATGGATGCATCATCTAAGTTGTATTTTTTTTGTTTAAATATTTAAAAACACCTAAATCCTATACAAACTACCATCTATTTGCTGTCATATTTTAATAGCTAATAAAAATGTAAAAAGTTAGTAGTGAGTGAGTCTCTTTTTAATTTATAAACTAAAGCTAAAATTTATACTATAAATTTAATAATATGCAAAATTTGCAATTACAAATATTAAAGGTTTGTCCTTTCGCATCCAAAACATTTGAATTGCTACTACCAAATGTGACCTTACAGATATTAGACTATTTTGAACTGAAAATATTATTTTAGTTTTTTTGTGAAGAGTAGAACTATTTTAATATACACTATATTACTTTTTTCATGTATTCATTATTCTAGAAATAAATAATAATTATCTTTATATCAATAGAAATATTATATAATGAGCACATTAAACAATTTTTCAAAAATATAATTTTGAATGAATATTTTTTTGTTAGTTACCATTTGAATATATACAATATCACTATTTTTTAATATATACATTATTTTTATAAATAAACAATTAAAAGTGTGTTTCTATATTTTAATTTCTAATAGAAAAACGTAAAAAATTAGTAGTAAGTGAGTCCATTATTAATTTGTAAAGTAAAACAAAAATTATTATGAAAATTTTAATTCTAAAATGAAATTATTACTAAGAAGTGTAAATATTCTACCCCAAAAAAAGAATTTAAATATTCAACCTTTCATTATGATAATTTTTTTAATGAGTCAAAATATTTTAAGTTACACTATATTACTATTTTAGTATATCCATTGTTTTAGAATTAAATATAATAATTAGTGATATAACAAAAAAATAGTACATTAAGAGTTAAGCAAGTGATTTTTAAGAATATCATTTTGACAAACTAAACTAAAAAATTGACAACAAAAAAACTTTAAAAATATTTTTCATTAAACCCATTATTTTTACAATTCTATACAAAATTAGAAATATGCTCGGACATAAAAAGTGGATAAAAGGTGAGGAAATAATAGGACCACACTTTTCAAGTTGCACATGAATAATAGGTTTCTCATGATCTATGAAAAAAACAGCTTTCTAAAAATAATACTAAAATTAAACATGATTCCTGGAATTGGATGGCTATGGCTTTACAAAGCATCGTTGACTCAATTGCATCGCCTACTAAGTGATCCAATTTTTCTCTCCGCCTCTTTGACTACCTCAAACTCATCAAGAACATGATACTTTTTATTTCTTCTCCGCATTTTTTTCCTCGTGAATCTCACTCCTTTCTTCTATTCATATGTATATCTTGTTTTCTTTCTAAATGTTTCACCAAAAGCTCTCCACTCACCATCCAAAATTGTCTTCTTTAAATAATGCTTAGTGTTATAACCAACTAAAACTCTACCTCTTCCACTTATTTTCTCTTAACTCATGAGTTTATTGTAAATTAAAGAAAAAATTAATATTAATGTGAAATTTTAATGCACAACAGTTACTTCAAAAAGAATTTCAATGGTCCACTAAATATATGTTGTTTAAAAAAAACTTAGATTAACTGTGATTAAAAAGGCAAATGCATGTGTATTGTAATTTTTTTAAATTTATATAAACTATTATCATTATTAAAAAGATAAAGCTTTCTATCATGAGAGTCTTTTTCACTTTATGATCATTGGTTTTTACAATCAAGAAAATGAAACGAAATAATACCTATTATCTATTTAGTTGTTACAAACATTGAGGGGTATTTAAGATATGAAGAATAAAAATATTATTATCTATTTGAATTGACGATATTGAAGAATATTGCTAATTGAAAAAATACAAATCTATGTGTCTTGAACTATTCTAAATTCATTTTAATAATTAATATTTGTACGTAATTATTTTTACCCAAATAATTTAGATTTTAAAATTGTTAATCATAATATAATTTACAAAGTTTATTGTCTCATTGATGAGGATCAAGATTGGAGAATAGGAAGAAAAGCAAGAGCATTTTCAAGTCATTGATTATAGGAAAATATTAGTTGTTATTTTCATTTATCATTAAAATTGTAATAATTGTACTTTGATATATTTCCTTTTTTTTTTTTGACCGAAATATATATTTCCTTTTAGAAGCCTAGTTTTTACTCTAAGGCATATAGGATATGATTATGAATTTAGGGTGATGTATTAGCATTGTAATAATAGTATTTTGATATATTTTCCTTTTAGAAGCCTAGTAGTTGTTCTAAGGCATATAGGATGTGATTAACAATTTAGAGTGGTGTAGCTAGTAAAGTGTCAAAAGTATAAATTGGCCAAATGCTTTGTAAAATTCAGATTTTGATGAAATTGGTCAAATTCATATTTTTTGCTAATCAATAATAAATTGAGTTGTACATTTTTTTAATGTTTATAAATTTTTGATTAATGAATAAGTATATCATTTTAATACTAATATATTAATTTGTTGTTTTAAAAATTAATTAAATTTTTATTGTGATATTAAATAATTACTAATAAAGTGGGATTTTATATTAAAAATTGGATGTCATAAAGGTTGAGTAGACATTAATTAAGGAAAAAAGAATGTTGAGATTTAAATAGAAAAGTAAATGAAGATGATGTGGAGCTTCCTAGAGCTTGGAAAAAAGCTTCCTTTAGATATTTATATAGATTGGGTTACATTCTACCAATGCTCTGTTACTCAAATGTTCAAAAGCTTATCTAGAAGCATATCAAAGAGCATGACTAAAACATGCAAGAAGTCAAGGGTAGAAATAAACATAAGAAGGTTCACGTATGAGAAGGTTCAACAGTTAAAGATAGTTAAAACAGTTGAAGAAGGTTCAAAGATAACAAGGTTCAATTAAACAAGCAACCTACTCTGTCTAGGAAACTTCAACAACTCAAGAACAATCATTCTCAGTGATGAACTGAAGAAGAGGTAATCAATGATTCTTCCTAGGAGCATCAAAGTTTATTTGTTTGAGGAATAATCATTTGAGAAAGTTTGACTAAGTCAACAGAAGGTTTGACCAAGTCAAGAGAAGACATTAAATGAAGAAGAGGTAATCAATGATTCTTCCTAGGAGCATCAAAGTTTGTTTGTTTTAGGAATAATCATTTGAGAAGGTTTGACCAAGTCAAAAAAAGATTTAACCAAGCCAAGAATTAACAAACTAAGGCTCTACCAAGGCTCTACTGTGGCCTAAAATATTGGTATATTATAAAGGTAGAAAAGCCTTGAGAAGGTTACTTTATAAGAAGCTTAAATTAAGTCAACATAAGGTTTGACCAAGCTGCAGAAGGTTGGCTGAAAGTCAAACAAAAGGTTGACCAAAAGTCAACAGAAAGTTTGACTGAAGTCAAAAGAAGGTTGACTAACAAAACACCTTGGAAGTATAAGTTTATTGTTGAGAAGGTTAAAGTGAAGGAAGATACAATGTTGAGAAGGTTGTTGGAAACCATATCAAATTTATCCCAACACACATTAACTCTTCTTGAATGATCTTAAGTAGGGATGGCAAAATGGGTTTGGCCCACCGGGCTGGCCTGCTAACCCGCCAAAAAAGGCCCATGCTTCTTCCAACCCACCCTCTACTCACTAGACACCCCTTTATGGGGTGAAAAGACCAAAAGCCCTTCCTGAAAATTGGATTTTATATTTTCTTTAAACATTAAGTACGGTTCGGCGCACAGTTGGCCGAACCGGCTCGGATTTCACTGCACCGAGTGTGTTATTTTCAAAGACAACTCCCTTAAAACTGTTTTTTATTAGGTTTGGAGCACGGCAGACCGAACCTGTTGATTTTTGATCAGTACATGTTGATTTAATACTTGACATAGAGATGTATTAATTTAACTAGTCTCACCCCCCGTCCGATGGACGGGTTGTCTCACTATTGATTAAATGAATTACTTTTAAAGAAAAACAATAGTAAATAACAACATCAAACAAATCCTAAGTATTAGAAAGACATCACAGTTGAAGACAAAAGTCGCACATATTAGATCAAGTTATAACGCAAACAAATTAAAGTTATAACATAAAACAACCACCTATAATAACATTAAATATATTCATCAAATGTAACTATAAAAACTTAACCCATAATATGGTCCTACCCGGTTTGAGAAATTAGTTTCTAGAGTTGCGCGTAGAGGATACTCAGTTTATACCAAAAAAATGTAGACATAAAAATTTAACTCATAATTAAAGAGAGAATAAGACAACATAATTAAAAAGTGAAACACGAACGTAGGTCTCATGCAGAGATTGATTTAAAAGTAAATATCAATTTAATTATACTTGTAATACTTCTTGATGCGAAATTATCTAAATAAAGAAGAAAGTACCAATTTGGACATGTAATTTTATTCCAAGATTCTAAAGTTCCCCAAAACACACCGCCTAGAATCACACTTTATGTATTTTTCCATGAAATTGTTTTTCCATCAAATAGATTATTGACGAACGAAGTATTTGAGTAGTTAATAAAATTTTTGAATCCTAAAGTAACCCAAAATACACTGTCTAACATTTCACGTTACTACAAACTAATTTTGTTCCCATCAAGTACACTAATGCACAATTTTTAACATCTCACTTTAAAATATAAAAATATTAAAAAAATGTAGATCAATCATCGGTAAAACTCTGTTGGGAGGATATAACCGCACACGTCGACAAAACTGAGTACTCGTGGGCAGACACATTCTCCGGTGTAGATTAGTCATCGATAAAGCCGATAAAAACTACACACCAATAAAATGGTAACAAAAAAAAGGGAAAAAAAACCAAAATGAAAAATAAAAAAAGGCCAATTAAAAAATTAGAGAAGGCAACAAAAAAAGGTTTCCTTCCTTAATTGAAGCGGCATGTTAAGCCGCTTACATGCTAAAGATACTTGATACGACGTTTGAATCCATATGTGAGTGATGATGGATCGTTTGAATACTTGATACTCCTCATTTGTAGGTTCAAGTATTAATTTAATTTAATACTCCATTTGAGACATGACATTGACAATGACATGACGTTGACAATGACTCTACGTCATAAGGGTTTAGGGCACAATTACTGCGGTGATCTGTTCGATGAATAAGGTCAATGCTTCAAGCTCAATAGTGAGAGGGGATAATGATTTAGCGTCACACTTTACATATTTTGGCTCAAAATTAATTTGAAATTTTGTTACAAAATTAACTGTTTTTAAAATAAAATTTATTATTAATGAATAAACTTCGCATATTTAAACAATTAAAATTTTTCACACATTAAAGTACTCAAAAAGTATACTGCATAATGTTACACTTTATATAATTTGTTACGAAATTAATGTTCGATTCCGTTATTAAGAAATAAACTTTTGCATATTTAAACAATTAAATTTTGCAGACAGTACCGAAAAGGTACACTGTATAGCGTTACACTTTTTATAATTTGTTACGAAATTAATGTTTGATTCCAAAATTTGATTATGGAGGTACATTTTCTATTTAATCGTAAAGTACCACTAAAATATAAAACATGAAAGAAGAGAGTGAGAGAGGAGAAAAGAGAAATAAAATATGAAGGGGAAAAAAGGAAGAAAAAAAGGGGAAGAGAAAGTTTGGAGAAAAAAAAAGCGGGGGGATGGGGGGAGAGGGGTGGGGGTGGGGGAGGGGGAGAGAAGGGGGTTTGGAGGGAAAGGGAGGGAAGGGGGAATTTTGAAGGGAATTTATGTAGGTCTCACAAGGGAGAGACTCAATAAGATGTATATTCTTAGATGACATGAGATGAATTCAGATGTATTAATTTAATTTAATACTCTCCATAGTGTATGTGTTTTGTTTGTGTCATGACCCAAATCATCCTAAAAGGCAAGCATATTTAAATGTGAGGGGGTTTTGTGGGGTTCGCTCCTCACACCTCCGAATCGGTTCGGATGACCGTGTTCCGAACCGGTTAAAATACAGCGTGAAGAGTATTTTTCATGAAGGGTATTTTTGGAATATTTAAGGGTTAGGGGTGTCCAATGAGTAGCTAGGAGGTTGGAAGAAACATGAGCCCCAAAAAAAGGCGGGTTGGGTTGGGGTATTGGAACCTCTCGACTACTTTGAGTCCGCCCGCTAAAAAAAAAAAAAATGCATGAAAAAAAGCAAAGACAGGCAGAGTCGGCCCGCCACCCGTTTTCTTTTAAAAAAAATTTAAAAAACTTCATTCAGAATCAGATCAACCCATTTTATTAAAAAAAGTTCAAGGTATCCAGTCCATGAGTCCATGCTGTATTACTCTTAGAATATGTAAGAACTTATTGTAAAACGTAATTGGCACCTCTTTTGAAGTATCTGTGTTTCATATCAAACAACTAGGTTGCAATATACTCACATTATTGATTGCTTCAAATAATCAGATGTTGCTTTTTAGATTCAGATTTGTGTTTTATTGAATAAGACTTGAGAAGAAAAAGAGAACAGAAGTAAAATGATCAGATGTTGATTTTTAGATTCAGGTTTGAGTTTTATTGAAAAAAGACTCAAGAGAAAAATGCAACAGAGAAGTATTGAAGTTAAATCATACAATAATGAAATTTGCACCTCTAGGTTACCGATTGTTTTGTACATTTCCCAACCCTTTAAGTACCATTTGATTGCTTTAATTTGTTTAATTTTCTGAGCTTATGGTATGATTCTTTAATTAGTGTGGTACTGTATTTAGATGTTCCACTCTTGTTTTGTTAAACAATGTTATGTTTAGGTTGATGGTTCTAGGTGACATTTCTTGATGATTTTAGTTGTTATATAGTTAATCCTAGTAATTCCAATGCTATTATTGTTTTATACGTTATTTTGAATATATCAAGAGTTTTTAAAGAAAAAATCTGTTAAAAAAGCTTTTATAAAAAATCTATTTTAAAAAGCAGGTGAAAAACTTTATTGAAATTGAAATGTTAAAATCATGTGAGTTTTTTGTTCAAAAATATTGCAAAAAAAAAACTAGGCGGGCCGGACCAGTCTTTTGAACTCGCGGTGCTTGGCGGGCCAACTCGGCCCGACCCGTTTTTAGCGAGCAGAAGGCAAGACGGGTTGGGCCGGAGTGGGCCGGCCCGTTTTGCCATCCCTAATCTTAGGGTTTTTTTTGTACCCCCACAGTTTTCCCCCATACCCCTCACAGACCCAATGAATAGACCAAAATACCCCTGCATTTTTACAAAATCCCAATTTCTTCACTCATTTGGTCATATCTACGATTGAACATCTCTCCACTCGTATATACATTTCCAAACGTATATACGATTGAGCAATTTTAGCCCCAATCGTATATACATCTAAACCCACATATATACGATCCTTTCATTTTTCAACATCATATTTACGTTTCATCAACGTATATACGATTACTTCAGATTCTTGCCACTCGTAAATACATCCCAGATAGATATATACGACCCTAAAAAGTAAGGCATCGTATATACCCTCTGTATTACGTATATACGATGTTGTTTTTGTTTTTTTCTGAACTAATTGTGTTTTATTTTCCTTTGCAGTGTCTGGTAGTCATCGTCGGAGAGGGAGATGGGAGGCATCTCCTATCCAAGAGAGAGGGGAGGCATCCACATCTTCGGCTGCTCCGAATACGAGGACTCGGAGGCATAATGAGCTGCATGCTTCAGCGAGGGATGCGAGGGACTTGGCTAGGAGACACGGCTGACCCCACTCAATGCGGCCCCAACCACCACGGTATGATATGCGGCCACCAAGTACCATCACCACCACCCCGTGCTCACAAGGTACCATTCACAGCCTCCTCAGTATACGGACGATGGATCGTTTTATCACGGGGATTACCTGCAGCAGACTCAGTATGAGGATTTCTATCGGGGGAGGCAGCCTCCTCAGTACCATCCCCAGCCTCCCCATTATCAGGAGCATCATGAGCAACATGAGGATCAGGAGCATACATATATGTCTTCGTCTGATGAGTCTATGTCTGGGTATCAGGAGGAGCAGCCTCAGGAGGATCAGGGCCATCAGGAGAAGCCTTAGCCTCAACCTCAGTACTCTCTCTTCACTGATCTGGAAGATCATGTCTGCACTGCTATACGCGCTAACCCGGTAAGTTGAATTTTTTGCTTACACAGTTTATTTAACACACATTGTCTGCACTTTTTGCTTACATCATATATTTTTAATTCAGGATTATCAGCGTGTTGTGAAAGTCTGGGCTCATGGCAACAAAATCCATATCAAGCTGCAGGTACAGTACGAGGCCCTAGTTCAGCATTCCCCAGAGCTCAGGGACTCCAGACTGGCCCCACTTCTCTTCACTGGTCACGCCATAGTAGACCATGAGTTGCTGTCGACTTTTATCGAGAGATGGCACTCAGATACTTCGTCATTTCACTTACCATTTGGTGAAATGACGATCACTCTGGATGACGTCTCTTGTTTGCTGCTTCTTCCCATCCAGGGGAACTATGCCAGACCTCCTGCAGTTATTGTCACCTCGGAGTATGCCACACAGCTTGCAGAGACGTATCTTGGTGTTTCACGGGTTGAGGCTGCTAACAACACCCATAGTGGTCGATGATTTCAATTTCTCTTGGTCTTTGGACAATATTTTTAGCGTAATAAGGCGGGGGTGACATGACGGTTGTTGTGGGCTTATTTGCTTTTACTTCGACTCTGACCTCTTCACTACGAAGACCGGAGACAGTGGTTGAGGCTAAGTGGCTACTCTACCTTGATGATCCGAGTGCGAGATATTATTGGTGGCTATGCATGGGGTGCAGTGCACTAGCTACCATGTATGAGTCCTTGAACTCTGCGTCTTTGAAGGACATGGCGCAGTGTGGAGGGTATGCCAGTCTATTCCAGGTATAAATGTAAACTTAATTTTTTTCTTAATTCAGACTGTCTTTTGGTAAATAGTTTTTAATTAAACATGTTGTTTATTTTTGCAGTTCAGACTTGGATTATGTGGTATTTCCCTGGGATGGCGGTGAGGAGGCCTGGTCATATATGCGGTGCGGAGCCACCGCTGGTGGCGCTTTAGGAAGATGAAGACAAATCACCTGAAGTTGAGCCACTACAGGAAGATGATTGATGAGCGGAGACCAGAGGATGTCTACTGGCGACCATTTGAGGAGCACCAAGCTGTTAGACCCTTTGAGCAGATCTCCTTATACAGGGGCTTCATCAGCTGGGCCGACTTCAGAGTTCGCTACATGCCTGATAGGTGCGTGCGACAGTTTAGGTACGTTCAGGTCATTCCACGTGACCCTCTTAGAGGTCGTCCTAGCCATACCGACTGCGTCTATCAGATCACCCACTTCATGGTTAGTGTGAGTGGCGCTGCGCGACTCATCGTGGTCGCTCGTGGCGGATGAGATCGCAGATCGAAGACTTAGATCGTTATGTCCGTGCATCTATCCCCAGACTATTACCGGCTCCACCAACACCACCAGTTTGGACACCTGAGCCAGAGCTACGATTTGCACTTTATTATTACTTTTTTTCGGGTGTTATATTTTACGAGTTAAACGACGAAGGATCTCAGCGACGATCCTTATGCTTTCATTTAAACCTAATATGATTGGACATCATGTCTCGGAGGTCATCCTCGCTGTTGACATCCATGGTAGACCAGTAAACACCTTCATCAGTCCATTCCGGTTTCCGATAAACGATACGAATTATCTCATGCTCGTCGTTCTCAGGTTGAACCATCCGCAGTAGTTTCTGCTTAAGAGCAGCAAATGATATGCGGTATTTTAACCTACACTGCATAACATCTCTCCCATCGAAACCTACACCATCTTCTTGCAAGATGATGCACTGATGATCAGGGAGCCCCAAATTAGAATGAACGATAGCGAGGAAGACGCGCTCGTAGTAAGACATTAGCGGCGGCATCATCTTGACTTGTGTTTTGTGAGAGAAGGAACTTAAATTTTTGGTGTGAAAATAGTGAGGGTGAGAGTGGGTATTTATAGTTGAGGTAAAAGATTATCAACCGTTGATTTTGTTAGTGCAATCTACACCGTTGATCAACTTTGAAAGTGAAATCCTAACCGTTAAAATTAAAAAAACATATATAACAACCCATCGTATATATGTCCCAAATACGTATATACGATTAGCCTTTTTAAAAAAATACATTTCAAAGGGGTATTTTGGGGATATCAAATTTTGTGGGGGTATATGGGGAAGTGGTGGGGGTATAAAAAAACAACCCCTAATCTTAAGGTGCATTAAATGAAGATTCCAAGTCATAAAATATGCTGGAAGTTTGAAACAAAAGAAGGTAATGCATGATTATTCCTATGGCACATTTTAGGTGTTTGTTCATGCTAGGAAGCTTGAGAAGGTTATTTTAAATCAGTTCTAGGCTAGCCAACGGTTACAACCTAAGGCATAGCTTATTAGTAGGCTACTAGAGGAGTATAATGTCAGCTGAAGAATGTTGTGTCAGTTAAAGCATAAAGACAGACTGGAGAAGGTTCAAAAGCTGTCAACTTTTGTACCTTACTTGAAGTCACTCCTATGGACCAAATGATACTCCAAACAACTCTATTCAAGTTTCTAACGGCTATATTCAGTCTCCATGACTATTTAAAGGCTGGACTTTGAAGTTTTAAGGCATGAGATTGTGTTGGAACCCCTCATCATTCAAGCTTCTCAAAGTACATCCAACCTTCTCATCCCACACTCAAAGCTTCAAATGTAAAATTTATGGGATTCTTTTAGTGAGTGTGTGTTAGCTTGATAAACATCATTGTATACACTTTGTGTAATCTTGTCTCAAGCTCTTAAACATTCCAAAACCCTTATTGTAAACATTATCTTGTAAACATCTCACCAAACTACCTAGAAGAAAGGTGAGGGTTGGTGGTGATTCTACTTGATAAGGCGACTCTTAGGAAACTAGTAGAGAGTTTCTAAGAGGGTGAAAACAGCTAGGCGTAGCTGTGTAAGAGTACACTAGGCTGTTGTGTGTGATCAAAGCTAGTGGTGGTGAAGTCTTTTGTGTGTTGATCAAAAGCAAGTGTAATAGCTATTTGGGAAATAGTGGAAATACTCACGTGGAAGCGGGGAGAGGAGTAGTCAGGTTTGGGTGAACCTCTATAACTCTACTATGTAATTTACTAGCTTTCCTTACTATTTTCTAACATGCTATAACGTATTCACCATTGTTCAAACTAAGAGAAGGTTAATTTATTCAACCTTCTCAAAACGGTTTTTAACTAAGAACGTATAATCTATGATTTAATCTCAAGTTAAAACCAACATATCTCTTACAAGCTATTATTCATAACTATCCTTCATCATTAAGAAGTTAGTATCCTATATTGATTATCTATTGTTGCTAGCCTTCTTCATTGAGTAGTTAGTATTTTGTATTGATCATCTATTGATTACTAACCTACTCATGTATTTTATGCATAAATCATATACTATTTTAAAAGCATATAAGGAAGCTTCAATCTGGAATAATTTCATCCTCATAAGCTTCTCTACGTTAAAGAGTTTATTCTTCACATATATATCTCTTGATAATATGCTCCTCAAGTTATTAAGCACTAAATGATCATGTTCAACAAAAGGATAAATTTTATATGATGTACAAAATGTTTCTATGCATAAATACAACACAAGATTCATTATGAATTGAACTTACATAACTAGAGAAGGTTCATTGCGTGGAACCTACTCAACCTAAAGAAGGTTCAATGCATGGAACCTACTCAAGAAGAGTATGTCTTATGAAATTGTTTTACGCTAACTATCTCATCTCCAAGTATAAATTTGAGAGGACATTTTCTAAGTTGCAGGATATAAATTTTCAAAGGGTCACAATTCAACCACCCCTTCTTGTGACTCTATACGCCACTTCACATAGGACTTATGATCTTATGGCATGAAAACAAAGCTAACAGGAGGTGTCGTCTCTCGGTCCATCTTATTTATCTTGATGGCCTCATCTCTCTTCATGAATTCTTTTTAGTTGACCTTTTTTTTCAATATACAAATTTTGGAGGAATCAGATTAAAACATGATTCTTGCCATATTAATCATGTTGCTTTAGTCTCTTTTTGAATTGGACATGACTAGCAAACTGGGGAAAAGGTTTTGGAGACACTTTCATTATAGGTGAACATAGAATTACTTTGTTGTAATCTATATGGATGACGATCACTATAATACTCTTTTTTTTTTTATCTTGCAGATGATGCAGTTTAAGCTTACAAAGTTCCACTATAATTAGATTCTTATGATAAGCATTTTGAACCTATATGTTAGTTTTGGTAGCATATTTGTGCTGGGAGGAAGATCAAATAAGGAAGAATTACTTCAATTGATAAGGCAAATTAAGGACCTCAAACCAAGGACTAAGGAAAGAGCATGGAAGTGATCAGTTTTTAATTTTTTTGTTTCAAACAGATTTCTAAAAGCAAGTTGAAGTTCATTTATTCTCTTTTGTTTGGAATTATCCCCTTCCTATTTTCATTGTTTTATGACAATGATAGACTTTTATTTCGTTCTCACGTTCGTTATGTTTATGGGCAAATATAATATTTTTTTGTTGGTTGGAAGAAGTAGAAAAACTGAAAAATTTCTACAAGCTATAGATACGGAAAATGTACCATTTATCTGAGATAGTGACCTAAAGTTTTAGTAGTGTTTATGTTCTAAGTAAATATGAAGTCCAACATGTCTCTTTTGGATGATTTATTAATGGTATAACTAAATTTTGGATTTGGGTCCCTCTTTATTAGTTGATTATATATTTAGTTTAAATAGTTCATTACTGTTGCATTGAAATGTTTATCTAATTTCTTTTAATTCAATTTTAAATGATGCTAAGTGCTCTGGTACTCTTAACCATAAGTTGTTATTGAAAGTCGATGTACCTATTATGTTAATGAGAAACCTTGATACAAGGTTAACGGTAAATCATTTGGGCAATAGTATTATAACGGCTACGCATGTGAATTACTGGAATCATATACTACGGTTTGTATTAGTTTATTGGCTTAAATATCATTTACCCCCATGCAAATATCACCATAATCCATTTACCCCCTGTAAAAATAAAAGTTTTAATTTAAAATGCCCCTTGCAAATATAAACTGTTTACGGTTACCCCCTACTGTTAGATTATGTTGACAGCCTTAAGTGTATAATATGTATAAGCCGTTTACGGTTACCCCCTGTAATATATAAATTGTTTACGGTTACCCCCTGTAGGGGGTAACTAAAAACACTTATTATTTGCAAGGGGTATTTTAAAACTTTTATTTTTACAGGGGGGTAAATGGATTATGGTGATATTTGCAGGGGGTAAATGATATTTAAGCCTAGTTTATTTTGTCAAAAGGAGAGTAATTTATATTCCAGAAAATAAAAAATATACCAAAAATAAAGATGATATATTGAAAGTTTAGTAAGACAAAAAAAGGAAACTATGACAAATTTCACCGAAAGAAAACAATAGTAATGATATATTCAAACTTAGAAAAAAATATAGATAATATGTCAAAGTACTCAAATTTATCGACGGGGTGTTAGCTTTGTATTTTCGACAAATTTAAATAAATGCGATCAACGTTGTTTGACTTTTTGCTTTAGAGAAGGCAATCTAAGCCTTCGACTCTAAGAGGGTATGTCAAAGATATTCTTCGATCACTGAAAGAATTTGGCAAGTTTGAAGTCCTGAAAGATGTATTTCGACTAGAGAATGAAAGCGCGAGAATGGTAGCAAGCTTAGGCTTGGAAGATGACATCGAAGAAAGCGGTTTCAATCTTTGTCGAAGACCTTGGTGATCAAGATGTCGAAGAGTATGGCGGTTCTTAGTTTAAATTTCAAATGTATTAACCGTTGTAGTGCGCTTTTTCCCCTCTTCTTAGTATATATTTTTTCCGAGAAGGAAAAGCGGGTCACAATCCCAACATACACATTCTTACGCTCAAAATTCCGGTATTAGAGAAAATCGAGCAATGAAGCAAATGTATGGATCGTGCACCACCTTTTTACGTGTTTATGCCATTTAAGTTTATTTCTTTAAACATTCTTTATCTTTCGTTTTTCTTTGAGGATTCCTTGGCTTTCAAGGCAATTCATCGTTTTCTTTTCCTTTTGAATTTCATCGACACGCGAAGAACATGAAGGGTGTTCACAGATTACTCCACAATAATTAACACAATATGCTCCCGAGATTCACCTGGTTGATCTCGCAAGTAGATGTGTTTGGCTCACAATGAACAACGTAGTCAGATTAGTTGTTTGTCTAATTGGTAACACTCTCATAACAGACATTAACACAACATGCTGAAGAAATTAGAGAAAGCTGGTATGAAAGGCAAACCAAAAACATGTATACGATTCCTACTCTTCAAATTTTTCAGCATTATTCACTTCTTAATGTTGTTTTTATCCTTTAAGAATGATGGCGCAAAATACGACTGCATGAACATTCCCACAAACTGAAAGATTAATGCTACAAATTAAACCCCATATACTAATTGAATTGGAGCAAAAAAACCCAATAATATGACCAACATATTAGTTTGTTAGACCAATTGATATACCCATGAGCACAAAATAAATCCTAGTTGTCGCTAAACGAACTCACTAATATGGAACAACAAATATAGATATCTAAAATCACTGTGGTAAAGCTTCAACTGGGTTTCATTAATGGTTTCAGGGCGAAAACCAATAGGTGATGATCAGCCACACCAAAAATCACTATTCAGGTCGAAAAACAATTAGATGATGGTCAACCTTCATATGGGTTTACCAGTTAACGAGTAAACCCCCATTTAATTGAGAGAAGTCATTGTACCTCCATTGTGTCTTTACAAATCGTTGGAGAATCCGCGTTTCGTGACGCCTTCAACACAGGTCGCAATGAAGATGATGATGGATGTGTTGCCATGACTGAGCAAAACCGGCCTGGAAGAACGAATTCGATGTATGCTTCTCTATTGTAGGCGGGCGTCAATTGTCTTTTCTCAGTAGTAGGGTAAGGCTTGCGCTAAGAAAGGAGAAGGGTTTGTGAGATGTAACATAATTTTCACTTAAAGGGTATTCGCAAATACACCCCCAAATAAATCTTCAAATTCCTAATACACCCTTTGTAAACTAGGTTTATCTGCTTTTAGTCCATTTTCTGTGTGTTATACTACTACGTTTATCATCGGATAATAACATTTAGACTCATACCTCAATTTGAAACAAATGTTGAGAACACTTTGCCATGCTTAAAAGTCTAAAATATTTATTCCTCTATCAATTTCTAATTTTGAATTCAATCCGTTATATACCTATTTTAACGAGTAGCCCAACAAAACCTTTCAGACTACCAATGATTTTTAGTAGTTAGAGACTTTATAGATTGTAATCTCTTGGAATTGAAAGTTATCAATAACTATTTCTAATCAAATAGTTAGTGTGATTTTACAATGGTTATCTGGTGAAAAAAATTGTATTTCCTTCTTGCTATCAAAAAATAAGACAAATGTACTAACAAAAGATTAATTCTCCAATAACCAACTCAATCTTACAACAATTATAGCAAGTCAACGGTTGAAAGCATTGTCATGTTGTCAGATCAGCCACTAACGATAATTATAGGTGTCAGAAGTATTTTGTTTCATTTATTAACTTAGATCCACAAATCTTTTTGATAAAGGGTTGGATGTTTCGGAACGCTCTGGTGTGAGTTATATATGTGTAAATAGACATACCTATATATTGTAATTTATACTTCGTAACAGAGTTTTAATGTGAAACGTACGAGAGTCACACTTTTCAATCATATAAACGACAAAAACATAAAACTGACTATTTTTCCTGAATGACTAAATTGGAAACTATTACTTACGATGACATGTATACCCGTGCGGCGCACGGGTAATGCATACTAGTATGTAATAATATATGTATATATAATTGTATGGTATTTTTTGGAGTATAAATTTTATTTAGATTTTTAATATAATCACATATCTTATACTAAAATTAGAAAATTATGAATAGATATTGATAATTTTTGAAAAAATATCTCAGTATTTTAAAATTAGAATCAAATAAATTTAAAACTATATTTTTACAAACAACATCAATTGGGTCACTATGTGAAGTCAAAATTATATTTTTAGTTATTTAAATTTGTTTATAAACAATTTTAATTTATATTTATCTATTTTAACTGTATTTGTGTTTTTGCGTCAATGTTCATGCATTTTTGAGTTTCCACGACTCTTTCATTAGCGGACCACCCCAATTTTTCGGTCAAGATCCGCCACTGAATGTGACACGACCGTGGTGCCAAGCATGGCCAGGCAGCATCACATCTTCCTTTTTGCCCTATTCTCGCCCTTTTGCCTCTGAATGAGTTATGTTTACATCCATGTGTCTCGACTGCATTTTCCCAACTCAAATACATCCCTTTTAGCACAAAAGAACTCATACAAAGTGCATTATCAAAATCACAGGCAAATGCATATGAAATATTAATAAAAATCGCTAAAATGAGTACTGTATGCAAAATGTAACATTAAACTACATGCTATTTCAAACGCATTAGTGAAAAAGAAATTTTTCCTTGTGGGAACAAAGAGAAATTTCATTTATTTGTATATGCACCAGCTGCATTAATACACACGATCCCTGCGTATAGGCCAAGATCTAACATTAAACTACATGCTATTTCAAATGCATTAGTGAAAGAGACCTATAAATTTCCTACCTCTCACTAGATTCCTCTTAGCTGACTTTGGTGTTGGAGTATGTGCAGGTACACCACCACGTCGGATCAACACGTGGTGCTGATCGCATCAAGAGCGAGTCGACTTATCAGGCCGGCATACACCGGGTTTGACATCAGAACACATCTTATATTTGCCGAAAATATATATATAGTGTCTAAGACATAAATTTGGATCAAATCAAAATATAAATATGCTAATTATATTCCTATTACAGAGGAACCATAGTTAATGTCAAGGAGTTACTCCAAGGTCATATATATGGTAGCATTAAGCCATACATACAGTATACTTTCATTGTAATCACTTCTAATTAGAAAAACTCACCAAAAATGAAACCTCTAATTGGAATGCAATAAAACTTATTAGGATGGAGAACAAGAAGAAAGACTTAAGTATAGTAAAAATATATTATGAGGATGGAAGTGTTGTCAAAAGAAGTCCTTGATTTTGTCATCAAATGCAAGGGTACTAAGCACCTCATAAGCCTTCTGTGTAGGATGGTAACTATCCCAAAATACGTAGTTTGAAGGATTTGAGCATGTGCTTATACTAAAACGGTTGCACAAAAAGCCAACTTCTAAATTCCCTGTTCCACAGCATCCTTTCTCTGTCTCATTAAAACCTATACCACCAAATGCCGAAAGCAATAAGTCAAAGAAATGGATATTATGATTTTTGTTGTATTAGCATAATTATTCAAAAGTTCAAGATAGTATTAATGATGAATATCTAATTTAAGTGTAACTTTGAGAGCACGTATACAAGTGTTAATTTTGACTCAGCCCAACGGATTAGTTCGATATACAGTGTTCTGGGTTGAGCTCAAAAGTAGAGACCTAGAAAGAACCTGGATAATTTGGCCGAGTCTAGTGGGCCTATTGCTAGGTCTACTTTTTATGCCTTTTTAAATATTTTTGGTGCTTTCCTTTGTTAAACTTGTCGGGTCAGTATGTTGGTCCATGGTTTTGGCCTCAACTACAAAAAAGATAGTCCATTAGATAACTGACTATCCAACTCGATTTTGCACTTTGACTCATTGGGTCAGGCTGGGACTGGCCGGGCGGCCCAGTTTGACAGGTGTAGATTTGACACATATTTACTCAGCCCAGTCCTATATGTCACAGACTAATACAATTTTAGGTTTATCGAATAACTTATGTATCTGATATCCATTATATACTCCAGTACCAAATTAATCAATTATTCAATAAATTTAAAACTGTTTATTTCTCTTATATATGTGACCTGAGGTAGTTGGCATCAAATTGGCCATTAAAGGTCTTAAATTCATAAGGGTACATTTTCCTTCAAAAAATAAAATCAGAAAGGTATAATGGTCAAACATTGTGAGCAACATATGAGCCAAATAAATAATGGTGAAAAATGTACTATGTGACTAACAAGTAATTACCATATTTATGAGGGTGTTGAAGAATGTCCATAAATGAGTTGTAAGTTTCAAGATAGACAAACTTAGCGTCTGAGAATCTTTTTGTAAGTGAAGTCATTTTGGAGAAGAGTTTTGAGTTGAACATAATTGCTGCTTGGTTGGTAGAGTTTGAACATGCTCTTTGCATGCCTCCACCAATTGTTCTTTGTGATGGCACACATCCTATAACTGGTATACTGAATACCCCTATCCTTCTTGCTCCTACTCCATAAAGCTCCTGCATCACAATTATTAAAGAATTAAAAGAAGAAAAAAAATATGTATAAAATGAAATTAGTAAAGAGAAAATTAAAAACTCTAGTCCAAACCAAATTGTTTGGTATGTGGTTTACCATGATTTTGGAATGCATAGACATTGAAATAGTAAATCTCTGTTTGGTATTCAGAGTAATAGTATATAGGTATGTTTAGTAAATATCTCTTTTAGTCCTTGACAATTTTTTAGGGATAAATTACTTCCTGACATTTTCAAATGGGACAAGTTAGTTCACTCATCCATTCAATATCAGAGACTAATTCTGTCACAAGTGTAAGAGTGAATTAGAGACAGATTCTACATTTATCTAAATTTTCATCACTTAATTCAACTCTTGCTAATAGTGAAATTCCTTTGAACAAATGGATGTTATTTTTTAGCTACCAATAAACAAAAAACGTTAGCTGTATATAGAAACATTATCACAAGACAAGATTTCAGTTACTTGTTTAATGCTACACATTGCTCTACCTAAATTTGACTGTAGTATATAGAACACCAACATGTCCTATGATTGAAAAATTAACACTATTCCTTAATACAACATTAATGTTATTTTCTTCTCACAATTAATTATACCTGTATTTCCAAAACATACCTGCAAGAATTTTGAAGCTTCTGAAGCCATCAAATCTGTATATGAAGGAATATCATACTGCATACGCCTAAATGGTGTCATACCATAAGTATTTGCAATATCATCACTTCCTGTGCACACAATGTATATGCTCTTAGATACTATTTCTTCCCTTCTTTTTCTTCCAACAGCTTTATCTACTTTCTTTATATACTCCTTCAACATGCCTAATTGATCTGATAATGATAAGGTAAACTTATCACAAAGAGAAATTAAATTCAAGTTAGCTTTAAGATATCATAAAAAAATCAATTACTAATAGAAGAAATAGTACACACACTCCCGCCGATCCTATTTATAAGAAAATTTTGCAATTTTAGCAAGTTTATTAAATAATTGGTTTATCATATACATCAGTTAGAGGACCCGAGGAAGAGGAAGTATATAATAAGGATGACGAAATAGTTATTTACTGTTATTGCAGCTGTTAGAGGATCATATCCAGCACCACCTGAGGCAAAGCTTACACCAGTGAGGAAATCTTCAAGCCGTAAATTAGGATCAAGATAAGCTGGTAAAAATTTCTTCACTCCAAATTTTTCAGCTGAAAATTATCAAAAAGAAAAAACTTGTGAGAAATTAAACAAAAAACATCATTATTTTTTCTCTATTAATTAACTAAGATATTGTTCGGTATCTGAAGTGTGAGAAATCCGACATCACTTAATGATGAACAAAATAAAGAGTATATTAGAGCATGAAAATTTGTACCAATGATATCTGATGGGACTAAGCCATTGCTGAATCTTCCAGTTGGATGATTTCCTCCATCAAAATCTCTACCATATGGTGGAAAATTACATTTAATAATAGTGGTTATGTAGTTATTGTTTCCTGGGTCTACTATTGAGTCCCCAAATACAAAAACTGCTGGCACTGTTTCATTCTTTGGTAGATTCACAGCAGAAGCATGTTGGAGAATGATGGTTATGAAAGAAAACCAACAAATGACTAGAGGCATTAATTGAGAAAGAAGCATTGGAAACTGTGACTTCATGTTTCTATATGAGTAGTATATGGTTTACTAGTTACGTTTTTGAAAACTTTTATGAGATTTTCATCTTAGTGCATGGATTTTATAGGTGGTAACCTTGTTATGGGGTGCAAGGAATTTTACTGTTGATAATTAATGATTCTTCTTATGCTATGCCTACCTTATTGTACTAACTTGTTTGAATTAGACTTTACCCAAAGCAACGGCTCATATGCTTTAAATTATTTTTTTCCCAAAACTCTTATTTCTTTTATTTTCTTGGTAAATTCACAACTGCCAATGAAGGTTGACTGATTTCGATTAGTAAGAGTTGCTATTCATTTCATGAAGTGTGAGTTCAACATCCAAGTAGAGTAAATTTCGGTTAGCGGCATAAGGGATACTAAACGAGTGCGCCAAAAAAGTGAAAGAAAGAGGTTTCGGGTTCAAACCCCAAAAACTAACATTCCCCCACACCCTGCAGGCATGAGGAACACTTTTTAATGGATGAACTGTAAGTACCTCTGAATAAGTCAATACGTCCTATGAATTTCTATCTATCACCCATGTCACACTATATATTGGTTGCTTTCCGTCCATTGATATCTTTCATAACTTCAATTAAATAAACAACGTGCTATTACCGGATCTGAGACGGATAATCTACATAATTGATGGGAGTAGTGTTACACAAACATAAAAAAGGAAATTCAATTTGTGAATGATCATTGTAGTTTTCTTTTTTCCGATAAGTGATGATCATTATATTTTTCTACCAAGACTTTTTAAAAATAACATTGTTATTCACGTTTGGTTCACCCTCACCCATACTATACTAAAAGCACTTTTTTTCACCTTTTACATATCTAACAACATGTTGGCTTGTATGTTGAAATTTACCTCGCAAACTAAGTAGGCCGGCCGCTAATGGTCTAATTTCGCCAAAGCTTATTAATTGTAGTGGCTTGCATTAGGGATGTTGCCTATAAAGAGACTTTGATCTTCAAGTCAATAACAATTATAATGTGATGATAATATAATTGTTGGAAATTAAGTGTGAATGGTTAGATTTTGTATGAGTGGTTATAAGTTGTGCATCGACTATGAATAAGTTAAATGAATGATATATACATATTTGGTAGAAAAAAGATGTGACACATATATCCAATACTTTAAAGTTTTAGGTGACAGATGTGATGTGAAATCCACTTATATATATGAGAGGTGACCTACATACATAATGTCCGTGTTTTAAGCTTCTCTTGTGACCCAATAATTATAAGAGAGTAAAATGAGGGTTAGTTTCCCCTAAATAATTAGTACACTATTTACTTAAGAGAATAAATAACATAAATAAATGATGGTTAAAAAAATAATTGAACTATATTATGATAAAATAAATATACATTTTTTAATTAGAAAGTTATTAAAATTTTAATATTATTTTTATTAATTAATTATCACTTGAAACTTTATATTTTAAACCTAAGTAACGATGAAATAAGCTAAAACTTACAAAATTTTTTGGCAAATAAAACTAACAACTATTGGTAACTAGGTATTTGTTTTGTTAATATACTATAATTAGGGTCTTTAGATATAGACACCCCAAAGTATTTCCATAGCTTAGTAGGATGTTTAATTTTTCACATGAGATTCGGCTGCCTCCCAACTAAGCGACTCCAAGAACAAAGCTCGAGTTCTTTTTCCTGTGGAAGAGTAGTGTTATCGACTCTAACAACACCATGTTGGTCGATAGGGTCCAACAAAAAATGTAGAGACCATTTTTTTCTGAGAAAAAAAAATACTAATTTGGTCCTCAAAATATCAAATATCAGTCTAATTAGTCTTTAAATAAAGATTAAAATTTCCCTAAAGAATTATCTTGAAAAACTAACTTAACTCATATTTGAGACTTTGACACCAAATTAGTATATTTTTATTTGTGGGAGAATAAAAGTCTCCACATTTTTGTCGTGGACCACGAGGTCCTATTTGGGTATTCCCTTCTGGATTTTTTTAACGTATCTTAAGTTTGCTAACCTTTTACATCAAATATAAATAAATATGGATATTACCATATTATCTGTATTAAATAGATAATTACGTTGTTTATAGTTCAATATCTTATATTGGATATGTGACCTTCTCGTATATACACTTTTTAGTTTTTTCTTATATTTTTATTTTATTTTATGTTTATGACAATAACCTATATATATTGTGTTGAAAACAACAGATAACTCTTTCAAAAAAAAAAACAACAGATAACTAACAGTCCGGTCAAAAAAAAAAGAAAATTGATAGCCAACGGAATGCACATGGGTAAACTTTACTATATCTCTATATATTAAACCAAAATCGTTGACTTCATGATTTTGGTGGGAAATTTTTTTCACACCCTTTACCAATATACCCCTCATTTTGTACCCTACTGTTTACCAATATACCCCCACTCTATATTTTTGGACCAACATACCCCCACTCTATATTTTGTGCCCCACCGTTTACCAATATACCCCTCATTTTGTACCTCACTGTTTACCAATATACCCCCACTCTATATTTTTGGACCGACATACCCCTGACAATTTTTTTTTTTGTCCAACACTCTTTTTTTATCTACTTTTGGTGGGAAAATTTTATTCCCACCATTTACCAATATACCTCTCATTTTGTACCTCACTGTTTACCAATATACCCCCACTCTATATTTTTGTACCGACATACCCTCGATAAATTTTTTTGTCCAACACTCTTTTTTATCCACTTTTGGTGGGAAAATTTTATTCCCACCATTTACCAATATACCCCTCATTTGTACCTCACTGTTTACCAATATACCCCCACTCTATATTTTTGGACCGACATACCCCCACTCTATATTTTGTACCCCACCATTTACCATTATACCCCCTCATTTTGTACCTCACTATTTACCAATATACCCCCACTCTATATTTTTGGACCGACATACCCCTGACAAAGTTTTTTTTGTCCAAGACTTTTTTTTATTATCAAAATGTACCCCTCATTTTGTACCCCACTGTTTACCAATATACCCCCACTCTATATTTTTGAACTGACATTGTTGCCTCATCCCACCAAGGGCTATTGTTGCATCTTCTTCTTATATATATATATATGTGTTGCGTATTTTTATACCCCCTTATAAAATGTTGATGTTTTTTCGAAACTACATCTATAGGCCTGTTAATCATCTCTCCGTGCATCGCACGGGTAATCGTCCTAGTACTAGTATATGGGTAAAGTTTCCACCAAATAAAAAATAAAGAAAGTATATAGTAAAGTTTCCCCAATGCTTTTTTTGTTACCCCACTTTCTTACCAACTGTCCAACTCAATAGCATAATCGATACAAAATATGAAAAAGTCACTTGATTTTCTAAACGATTTTCTCATATTTCATATCCTCTCACCAATATATTCTTTTTAAGCTCAAAATTGTCCTAAAGTTATAAAATATCGATATTAAAGAATCTGTTTTCGAATTTCCATGAAATGCTGTGTCAAACTTTTGACTTGTACGGTGATTTTCTGTTTCCGCTTTTAAAATTTTCAAAAATTAAAATTAATTTCTATTTTGAGTGTTAAAAGCCTTACTTATCGTTAGGCAGGATATGTTCGGTACCGGATGGAGAGGCTAGTGGTGTGGCTTATATTTAGATGTTCGTGGAATTCGGAAAGATGTGGGACCAAAGGAATGCATAAAATAGTTAGAATTTTTTTTTTTTAGATAAGCAAGATATCTAATATCTATCTATTCAATTAAACCACAATTGAACTACCATTAATAGCCTCCATCACTTATTGCCATGTGTTCTTTTACTTACAACCATAAAATCTATAGAAGGATAAACTGGTCATTTGAGGCAACCAATTATTTAAAAATTAGCGGGAACAATTTCAAACAATAGTCACTATTCTCACCTTTCTCTCTGACCTTTCAACTTTATGTCACCTTACATTTTCTTTCAATCAACTCTCACCTCTTTAAAAATGAAGGCTAATATCCTGGTCTTACCAAAATTGAAGCCTTCCCACAACCCTTCTTCCTCCTCTCACTTTCTTTCTCATCACTTTCATCTTCTCTCACAATTTTTTCATCTTTCACTGTGTCTTCTCTCAACATCAGAAAGAGAAAACGAAAGAGAGAAGGAAGAGAAGGGAAGAGGGGTGAGAGAGGGTTGGAGAAGGACTGAGAAACAAAACCTAGAGAGAGTGAGAGCTGCGAATAGAGATGAAGGAGATAAAGACCTTCAAAAGAATAACAAGGATACTTTCATCCCTTCGCTCATGAGCACTTCAGCAAGGTAAAACTTCTAAAATTTCGTTTGTTTCTTCTCCCTTGGCTGATTGCATTTCTTACTAATCCCTTCTTTCTTCCTTCATTTTCATTTCCAGCATTTTCTTTTACCCGTTTTCAAGAAGCATTTTTGAATCATTTGGTTTCCATCATTTCGTTAGGGTTTCTGAATTTTGGGGTTTTTCAATTGTTTTTTCATTTTCCTTTTCTAATCATAAGTTATTAACCCACCTTTTTTTATGAAACTCAGATGTGCATTTGGTTGATTCATCTTGGAAAAGGTAAGGGATTTTTCACATTTCGCTTTTTCTCTTACTAGCGATAATCTATTGCTTTGGTGATAATCTCATGTGTTTCCCTTTGTTCTGTTTTAATACCTAATTTAAGAAGTTTGACCAAATTACACGACACTATAATTTTTAAGATCGCTTTTGTTAACCTTTATTTGCGTATCTGTTTGCATTTGTAGTAAAGCTCTTATATTTGAATATTTTTTTATAGAGTAAAGGTGAGCTTTTGTTAGGTCTGTTATTATTAGAGTTTCTTTATGAAAATTTGATTTTAGAGTCTTCAATTTGGTTATGTAAGTGACATTGTGAGTTTGCAAATAGTTTTCAAAACTAATTGCGGTAATAGAGAATACTAATTAGTACTTGAATGGTGCAACACATATGTAAAGAGGGATGCATATGGAGTTTTCCATTTCAAATGTTAATCTTGGGTTTTTCTGAGTAATAGTTTGATGGATTTGCATGTTGTCATGATTTAGAAGTGTGGACTCATAAGGTGTTTGTCAAAATGTCTCAGAACCGGAAGGTGATACCAAATATTTACTGTTTTTGTTTTTGGGTACTCATGTTTTACTGATTTTTAATATAATGTGTCGTTTTTTGTTTTATGCTATCAATTTTTTTACAAGTTTAGTGCATGGAGGATGTGTGGGAAGACAGTGTCTTCAACAAAATGTATTTCAGCCTCCAACTCTTCTTATTAATCTTATAGTTTTAGCATTTTTTGCATTGTTCTCTTCTATCTTCCTAAGCCTAATTCACATTTACGATCCAAGTTTGAGTTGTTTATGGTTGCAACCTAAGACATTGCTTTTATCATGGGAATACGTGTAGCAAAAAGAATTATTAATTTTATTGTCTAATTAATTATTTTTGTGACATGCTAAACGATAGTTTGTGCACTCGCTTGCCCTTCCTTTCGATTACACAAGTTACGATGGTCTTGAAATATTTACAAGAAACATGGTTTAACTAGAGGATCACTATTGATACCAGAACAATCTTGGCCTACCTTTCGTAAGAGGCTTGTGATCCCTTTATCATGTGGTGCAGACCTATAAAATACCAAAGGTGTGTGTGGATCACTCTTATCTTGAAATCCATGAAGCATACTGAAGCCTTGCCATGCATTATAGTGATCATAAACAACATATTGCTATGGATAAACAAACTTGAGTTCATCTTTGTCTCACACAAAGACTATCTGCTATATACTCTTTACTATTTGATTTGATTGTCAATGTTTAATGAATAATATTAGTTGTCTCTATTCAAATTTAATTTGACTTGCACATGTTATATAGAATATTATATGATATTATATGATGGATTTTTTTTCTTACAGCCTATAACTTATTATTATAATTTATCTCTTCCCCTCTTGATCCACCTACTCTGCTTTTTATTTAGAATCAAGGCTTCTAACTTTTGTTCTGTACCTTTATGTTCTATGGGACAAAGATGCTTTTGGTCTTTATTAAAAAAATGATATTTGGTTTCATCACTTACTTTTTGCAATGCTTTAATTTTGGGTAGACATCATCAAAAAATGATGTTATAATTCAGTTGAATAATGAAGCTAAAACTTTGTTATTATTACCCATATTTGTATTTGATTTTCCAATAAAACAAATGTTCTAAATTTCAAACCGATCTATTTCTTCTTCAAATAGTTATATCTTATATGCTCATCCTTGAATAGGGACACATGACACTAAACTCTGAGGCATTTATGTTCTGCATAAAAGATTTTGGAGTGCCACTTAAACCTATGGACTTATTTGATGAGGGTTAGAAAAGGGGCATTGAAGTGGCATTCATATAGTGATTGGGGAAAAGGTTGCGATGGATTCAACAACACTTCAAAGATACAAACTCTTATCTATTCTTTTAGTAATAGGGATTTTTTACTGTCAACCACTTTCTTGGAGCATCCAAATGAATGTTGCTCTTCACTGTCATACATGCCTACTGCAACTTTTCCCCTAAATAATTGGAAGTAGAAGGCATTAATGAGTGCATTAGTTCCATAGAACCTTATGAGCATAATGCCATTGTTTTCGCATGGAGACTCTATTTTGCTTCTCCCAATCTATGTTCTTCTGCTTCTTCTCAAATCTGGATTTGAGGGATGAACTCATATTACTTTCGGAAAGGTGTTCTCAACGTGCTTTGATACTTATTTTTGTGCATGAGTCTGCTATCCAAGAGCAAAAATAACCTATTAAGGTCATCCTATTAGTTTAAATTGTTTTCAAAATGGTGATCATTTATACCGGTCCATTTAATATCAGTCAATAATGTTCTCTGAAATATTGCATTCAAGTGCTGACTTTTCATTTTAATCTCTTTGAATGATTCAACAAGGTACTATATGCTTATTGTTGCGCCCGAAAAAGTCCCCGAGGGAGAACTTTACTCGTTTACAACTTTTCTAAAAATCAATGAAGCCGCCACTAATATTTATTAAGGGAAATATTAGGAAAACCTTTTTTGGGAGGCAATTGGTCTTTGAAAACTTTGAGATGTAGGTTCGGGGTCGGTTAGGTGTGGGAAGGTATTAGCACCCACACCTCCTTTCTACCGAAAGGGAACCATTAATTCGATGTGTGGTTTGGATTGTTTGATTTGAAAATAGTCGTTCTACTTCTTTTCTTTTCCTTTTTATTTGAAAGAGTTTTTTAGAAAACAAAAGAGAGGAATGAATCTTTCTGTGATTTTTGAAAAGTGAAACTAAACTAAGGTTTTTTGAAAGAGTGCTTGACGGGATATGACCGGTCCTCACGCACCCTCAATGACCGAGGATCAAAGCTACGTAGTTCTTAGTTCTTGATTTTGTGATTTTTTTGAAAGCGAGCTTGACGGGATATGACCCGGTCCTACGTACCCTCAATGACTGAGGGATCAAAGCTACGTAGTTCTTAATTCTTTATCTTGAGAAAATCTGTGTTTTGTCTTATCTTATCTTTTGGCTTTTTTGAAATATGACTCAAGCGTTCATGAATACCAAACAAGCTTCGCGACAGTGGCGTTCACTACTAACTTGAAAGAAAAGTGTTGGAACCGATAATCAATCGAGCAAATACTCAAGTGATTACTAGTCGCAACGTTTTATTATCTTTTTTGAAATTATTTTGGAAAAGGATGAGTATTAGTGATAATTAACACTAATGACTCATATTGTTTTTGAGTTTTTATTAATTTGCTTTTGATTAAGGTGTGGAGCTTTCATGATAGTCAAACAAGCAATGGCTTGAGTGACTACCACTAGTAACTCCATCATTAACGATCAAACAAGCGAAGCTTCGAGTGATGGTTAATGATTTTATTTATGAAAAGAGCCTTAGTTTTTATTTGAAAACATTTGACTTGGGGCTTTGAAAAGAAAGTAGAACATTTGCAAATCCTTTTTATTCTAAACCAAAAGCGCAACAATTGCAAATTCACAAGCAAATAACAATTAGTACACAAGAGTATCATGATATAGGAATCTAAGCTAACATGTGAAATTCCAAAATAAGTCCCAAGCAAGGCATGTATTTATTCAACCTAAAAACAATCTAGCAACCTAAACCTCAAACCTAAACTTTAACCTAAAGGCACACATAGTGGCACCAACCCTAATCCAAACCCTAATTATAGATCAAACAATGGAAGGTATTATTCAATGAAAATAGGCCCATGGCCAAGACTAAACATGCAAGGAAAACTTTGAGTATTAAGCAAAAATCTATGACTATCTTACAAGAATTATTAAGAGATAAAGTAAAGGGTGAAAAGACAACTTGTACAAAATTAAATCTAATGAATCCTTTCTAGCCATCTTCATCACTTTGGATTGAATACTCTAAACACTTTGTGGGAATCATTTGGCAAGATCATCAACCAACAACAACATAATTAAATTACAAGAACATTAAACATTTAAACTATGAGATAGACTTGAATCCTTTCTTGCAATCTTCACCACTTTAAATCAAAAGTACTAGGTACTTAGTGGGAATCCCTTTGCAAGATCATCAAAAATCAAACTAAACCTAATTTATTGCACACAATGTGAAAGGAACATGACATCAAATTATGAAATAAATTTGAATCCCTTCTTGCAATCTTCACCACTTTAAATTAAAAGTACTAAGTACTTAGTGGTGAATCCTTTTGCAAGATCATCAATAGCTAAACCAAGAAACATATCAAAACCAAATGAAACCTAATTTATTAAAGCATATGCGAAATGAACATGGTGTTAAACTCTAAAATGAACTTGAATCCTTTCTTGCAATCTTCACCACTTTAAATCAAAAGTACCAAGTACTTAGTGGTGAATCCTTTTGCAAGATCATCAACAAAACAAATTAAAAATCAAGCAAAACCTAATTTATTCACAATATGCGAAATGTGCATGATATTAAACTATGAAAATAAACTTGAATCCTTTCTTGCAATCTTCACCACTTTAAATCAAAAGTACCAAGTACTTAGTGGTGAATCCCTTTGCAAGATCATCAACAATTAAACCAAGAAACATATTAAAAATTAAATGAAACTTAATTTATTTACATATGCGAAATGAGCAAGATGTTAAGCTATGAAAATAAGCTTGAATCCTTTCTTGCAATCTTCACCACTTTAAATCAAAAGTACCAAGTACTTAGTGGTGAATCCTTTTGCAAGATCATCAACAAAACAAATTGAAAATCAAGCAAAACCTAATTTATTTTGGAGTATGCGAAATGAACATAAGGTTAAGCTATGAAATGAACTTGAATCCTTTCTAGTCATCTCCATCACTCAAATCAAAGTGCCTTAAGCACTAGTGATAGATCATATGACTAGATCATCAACAACTAAACAAGAACAACATTACTACTAAAATAAAATACTCACAATGAAGAAACATAAAATTAACTTGAGCCTATTTTTTTGTTTAGTAAAATGACAACAAAATTAACATAAAGCATCATAAAACCATTTATTAAGGGTGAGATACCAAATCTCACCCACCAACAACAACAAGCTACATTATGAAAAATGAATATGATAGATGTGCTAAATGATGAAGAAAATGCAAAATGAGGAGAAGAAAATAGGTTCTAATGTATAATGCTTGAAGGTGATGCAAAGGGATCAAGGGTTTTTACCTTATTTCTATGAGAGAAAATAAGAGATTGAAAGAAATGGATGAGAGGGAGGAGGAGAATGGCTTCGGCCTTGAAGAGAGAGAGAGGAGAGGAGAATTGTTTTTGTGTTTTTGAAGGGAATGAAAGGCAAAAGTCCTTCATGGGTGAAAAGGAAGAGGTATTTATAGATTTTTGAGGTTTTGGGGTATCATTGTCTTTTTGTTTTTGATGAGCCTCTAGGATTGAGTCTTAAAATTAAATGGAGGGTTGGGATGAATCATCACATGGATTAGGGGTATTTAGAAAACACAAGTGAAGGTGAGTGTGTGAGAGAGAGTGGGCGCAAGCCATAGGAAAAAAAAAGAAAAAGGAAATAAACTTTTATTTATTTTGGGAAAGGAGTGTCTCATGAAATAGGGTTAGGGGTATTTTTGTGATGGGATGTTACCAAAGAAGTAAGTTTGCATTTTTGGGTGGAAGCATTAGTGTAAGTGAGTGAGGTAATTTACCAAAGAGGCAAAGTTAAGGATAGGAATAAATCAAATCTTAGTGAATAAGAAATGAAGTGTGTAGAAACTTCTAGAAGGAGGAGAGGGGGTATGTGGCGCATAATATGCTGAAATGTGAGGGGAAAAATAAAAAAATGATGGTTTTTGGTGTTTTGTCTTATTGAGGACACTTCCCATTTTTGGTTTTTGAAATTTAAATTTTTGGGCATGTAAAATAGAAGTGCACCTATTGGAAATATGTAACATGTTTTTGGGCACCATAAAATAGTCTCCCTAATTATTTTTAGACAACCAAAATTGTCATTTAATAATTTGGGAAATATTAAATGGTCTTTTAATATTTTTATGCAATAAAAATAGGAAAAGTGCATTTTAATTATTTTAGGCTAGGATATTCTCTCTAAAAATTGTACAAAAATTCTCTTGGATAAGAGAAAAATATACTTTTGGTGTGTGCATACTTTTGACGAGAAAATTATCCTGTTGCGTAAAATGACCAAAATGCCCCTTACCCTAAAAAATCCTAACTTGTCCAAAAAGTGCATTTCAACTTTAAAAATGATTTTAGAAACTTTGGAATGACTTTTAGGACCCTAAATGCAATGCATGATGCTATTTCTTTTATTTATTCATTTTTGGGAAAATTAGGTTTTGACCTAAGTTTAGGACAAAATTGGGGTATGATAAATGCCTCTCTTTATCCTGGATTTTGACAAGGAATATGAGTTGGCGAAACATATTCCGAGGCAAAATAGAGATAAAGAATTCAGAAATTGTGCCGATTTTGTCTACTTAGGTCAAAATCCGAATTTCCTTTTTTTTTTTTTTTATTATTTTTTTTTTTTCTGATTCTTGAGTGATCAATTCAAGAATCCTATTGTGATGGTTACATAACCTCCTATATTCGTAAAAGGTAAAAAAAGGGTACCGGGCGTCTTTAAAATCGTAAATGGGCACTTGGCGTCTTTGAAAAGTGTAGATGGGCACTTAGCGTCTTTGAAAGTCAGTAAAATGCACAGTCGCCTTAAAACTCGTAATCCTTAAACGAACCCTTGGCGAATCCGAGTTTGTACGCGGCTTGGAGGAGCACGTTCTTCCCGAAATCTCTCGGTCTTTCGAGCGGCCGGGGATCGTTATCACCCGAATCGATATCTGAGATCAATCTGCGGCGCCCATCGTATCTTAGGCTTGATACAACTATTCCACTATGCCTCGCATGGGGTCGCGGTCCATCGCGCTGCTCGTATACGATGTGAGACTCTCTTTCGCGCACACTTGGGTGCTCTTTTTCTCCTCTCGCACGCTTGACGCTCTCTCTCTCTCTTCACGCCGCGCGCTGACGCGCTTTTTTCCTTTTCTCTTTCTTCCTTCTCGATTTTTCTCTTTTGCGTGCTTGGACGCTCTCTCTTCTCTTCTGCGTGGCCGACGCTCTCTTCTTCTCTTTTTGCGCACTTGGGACGCTCTCTTTTCTCTTCGTCTTTGGGGCGCTCTCTTTTCTCTTTCTTCCTTTCTCGATTTTTCCTCTCTTTGCGTGCTTGACGGCGCCTTTTTTTTTTCCGACCTCTCCCCGAGAGGTTCTTTCTCGAACTTGAAGTTGAACACTAATACTAAGGTATCTATCCATCTTTGTACCGCAAGTGAAATGAAACAAACGCATGCAATGCAAATGCTATGATTGCTATTTTCTTTCTCCTTTCCTCATGATGAATGTGATGCAATGCGAATGCCACGAATGCATGGTTTTATGCTTGATGGATGCGGTCGCGTGTTATGCGAGCGTATGCGATGCGATGATTTAATGGAATGATGAATGCAATGAGATGCCATTTTTAATTTTCTTTGGTCAGCTTTCTTTTTTCTGACGCTTTTTTTTATTATTATTTTTTTATTATTATTTTTTTTTATTCTCTTGCTCTTTTGCCCTCGTTGGCTTATCTTCTTCTTTGGTTCACCCAATCCGCAACATTCGTGGCATGAGACCGAGGAATATATTGAACTTGTGGGGCTCTGGCCGGTGCAAGTGGGCTTTAGCTTTGTCGCTCAAGCAATCATGGGCTCGATCACTTCCTCTTGCATGACTAACTTGTTTTGGGGGGAATTGCCTCCTTCCGTGACCTTTAAGAACTTCATAATGATTTGCAATGCTATATGATGTATGCACATGTTTCACAGTTCAAGATCACCATCATCATAAAACGTTTATTTTGAGCAGAAGAAGCGAAAAATAATCAACAAACAGACATGAAAAAGTTTGAGTCTTATTTTTTGTTTTGTTTTTTTTTGACGTGAAGCCGATCGCATGCGAATGTTACGACGATCGCTCAATACATTTGAAAGTTTTTAAACTACAAAAAGACACGAAAAACAAGAGAAAGTTGAATCTCGATCGTCCGTCTCTGTGGAGCAAGTGCCAACATTTGTGTCCTTGACCTTGATCACTCCTCATCCAAGTCTTCGGGGAGTTGTATGCCTTTCTTTACTTTTCATGCTCAAGTTTTTCGACCTAATTTTTGCCTGGATCGCCCTTTGCGGGTTTTCAATCCACCGGGTCGCTCTGATTTTGCCTAGGCCGCCCTTTGCGGGTTTTCAACCTAGCGAGCTAGTTCTTACTTGGCTTGTCTTTCTCTTTTTTTTTGTCTATTTCTTTCAGGCATAATACTTCTTCACTGAGTCTGCATTGACTGGGTTCCTTGAGATCTTCGCCGCTCATGTTGGTAAGTATCGGTGCTCCTCCGAGAAGGCTTTTTGACAACGTATGGCCCATCGTAGCACGGAGTCCACTTCCCATGGGATCGATCACCGATAGGCAAGATCTTCTTAAGCACCAGATCACCTTGCTTGAATTCACGGGGTCGGACTTTCTTGTCGAAAGCCTTTCTCATTCTCTGCTGATATAATTGCCCCTGACACAAAGCTGCAATCCTTTTTTCTTCAATGAGGTTTAGCTGATCCAGACAGGCTTGAACCCATTCTGCTTCTTCTAACTTGGTTTCCATCAAGACCGCAGGAGGGTATCTCAACCTTAATAAGGAGGACTGCCGCCCACCCATATACCGAGAGAAGGATTTGCCCGGTTGAAGTGCGTGCATCAAGTACGCAGAGCCATGCGAAGCAAAGGGAAGCATTTCGTGCCGGTCCTTGTAGAGTTACCACCATCTTTTGCACAATCTTCTTGATGTTCTTGTTGGTCGCTTTGATCGCCCCATTCATCTTTGGACGGTAGGGAGAGGAATTATGATTTCGATTTTGAACTCGCACACGTGTCCTTCATCCTTTTCTTTGCTCAAAGTTGTCGCCATTATTAGTGATGATCTTGCTTGGAAGATCATAACGGCAAATCGATCTTTCTTCACAAATTTGGCAACCATCGAATGGTTATATCGAGTATGAGGCGCTTCAACCCACTTGGTGATCTCTAAAACTTTGCCTTGATATAATTGTGACTGAATGAATCTTGGAGTGCAAGCCTTTTGATTTTCCTTTCCTCCTTTTTTTTGATATTTTTTTGAGCGACTTTCTTTTTTCTCGCTTGTTTGTTTTTTTTTTCTTTTTGGGCAAACATATTTAAATAAATAAACTTATTTGTCCTAAAGCTAAAATTTGGGAAAACAAAAGCAATCGATCATTGATCGGAATGGAATTTTGGAGATTGTGGGTTTTTGTGGAGGAAGGATGACTGGTTTATGAAGTGCTTGAAGCTTAACGGTGGGATGATTTTCATTCGGCGTTGTATCGACGTTTGATGATTTAGGATGGTTATTTGGCTTGATGAGGTGTTTGGAAGTTTTATTCTGGCTAAAGGGGTGGTGGAGGCGGGATGCCGAGGTCAAAGGAGGTATTTGCGTTTATTGAGACAAGGATCTCTTGTGTTTTTTGTAACGTGTATCACCACCACTTACATTTCTTTTGTATTTTTGGGGTTTTCATTTTTTTTTTTTTTTTTTTTTGATATTTGAGGTGATCCTTGTCTAGGGTGATTTTTTGGATTTTTTGGCTTGCAGTGGGTAGCATAGGTTCTTCGAGAATATGGGAAAATGGTCAAACTTTATTTCAAATCACGATTGCTCGTTTTCTCAAGGACAATAATTTATTTATTCCTATATGTTTGCTTTTTTTTTTTTTGTTTGATTATTTTCTGACCAGCTTTCTTTTTTCTGGATCATTTGTTTTTTGTGTTTTTTTTTTTTTGAAGGAGAAAATCATCTTTGGGCTTAGCACGATCCGCATCTCTCTGTAGTTAACACACATTCTAACTTTTCCATCCTTTTCGGCCCGGGATGATGTTGGCAACCGATCATGTGGTACTTGGCCACCGCTAGGAACCTTGCATCACATCACTTCTTCACCTCATCTCTCGATTTTGAGGACATCTCGCTTCATCCTTCTCAAACTCGCTGACAAAGGGCATTCAGACTTGACCCAAGAACTTGTGTACCACAATGTCGGCGTGGCCCAACCCTGCATATCTTGGTAGGACCATGCAAACACATCCACATAATCGTGCAACGGATGAACCAAATTCATGCGAGTTTCATCACTCGTGGTGATACTCACTGGACCTCTTTCTTGCTCTCATTTGTACTCCAAGTTGATCACTTCAAGATATTCCCGTGAGGTGAATAACTCTTTCTTTTGTTTTATTAACCTCATGATTTCAGGGGAGTTTCCCGGTCTTCCTCAACATCCCCTCACTTGATTGATAGGGTAATCAAAGTCAAAATACGGATCGCTTCAAGATCGTTGTTGTTTTGTAAACTATTGCTATGGATCCGCTTTTTGCCGGCTTAAAAAGCGAGAATGAAAAACGAAACAAACAAGCAAACAATAATAAAACAGAAAGAGGACACATGAAATATGGAGAAATGATTTTTATTGATGGAAATTCAAAACAAACGTTTTTATTGATGATGATGATTCTCGAAAATAAAAACATGCGTTCCCTAACAACTTGTCCTATGGCCTTGGCGTAACCACGTGGTTGCATTATAATCATTATTTTGAACTAAAAGTCACGGAAAATTGGCAGCCTTACGGTTCTTTAATTCTTTCATCAACATCGCAAATGACGCACTGGACTTGCACCATCCTCTTCAACCTCAGATCCATCCTCGATGACAAAGAACCGAATTGTAATCAAACAATCCAAGCGCTCACAAAAGCTTTGGCGGATATCACAAAACAGGATGTTCGGGAAGGATCATGAATAGGACCCTCCTCCGCATTAGTGCCCGCTCTCAAGCTTAGCTAGCCTCTTTTCTTGTTTTTCCTCTCACCATTCTCTTCCTATCACCAAGCGGGCGGGTGATATCCTAACCCACGCCTATCCCTCGCACTGCACACTGTTTGGGTTACCCGACGATCCAATAAGTTTTGCAAGACTGTCTTGAAGGCCTCACATGCCCCAAATAAGCAATTAACATTAACACAGCACTTCTTCCCGAGTGCAACCCCTCTTGATGACTCGAATTTGCACATCTCTCGCATGAATGACCTCTAAGGAGTCTTAACCTTCCCAACCTTCCTTACCAATTGTCCACCAGGATCTCACCGCCTTTAGTGATTGTCTTTTCGTGGCCCGGTAGTGAATTGATTGTTGTATTCGGACCATTCGAGATCCGGCCAAAGATCTACCGTGTCTTTCACCACCACCGCTTGAAGACTCGTGCATTCTTCTACAAAGATGACCAACCCCGCCTTCATGAAAACTGCGGTGGCATTAGCGTTGTAACCTCGGGAAATGGCGGTGACGGGCTTTCATTGGCCGAGTGTTGATCAAGTTTTCGAAGCGTGTGATTGAACAATTCATCAGTATGTCATCGATGTTGGATCAAAGTTAATTTGCCCCTCAGACCGATAACTCCGAGCCCCTCGACCGTCATTGCCTGCTGGGGACGGCGCGAGAATAGCGGATGGAACCGCTTTCTTTGTGGAGGAGTACCAAAGACCGGATTTTCTTACGAGATTACATTCGTTTCCCCTTTCTTCTCGCTTCGAGAAAGGGGAGTGGTGCTTTCTTGATTGTGGTAACACCCCATACCGAGTAGGGTTTTCCACGTGATAAACTACTTTTCTCGGGATTCACAAAGCAATTTCGGGGTAGGACTAGATGAACTTCTTGGCAAAGATAATACCGGGACCGGGAGTATGAATTTGTGGTCCAAAGAGTAACTCCTCTAGGTGTAACCGTGGCAAGTTGACTTGACCCCACGGGACCGCTTTAGTCTTGGATAACTCGTCATGCATCTACCCCCGGATGATGGGTGAAATGCTTGTCTCCTTGTCCATGAGAAATGGGAGTGGTTGTAACCAATGGATCTGGGAGAAGAAGCAGTAAGTGACAACTCCTTCGGGATTTACAACAATGATAGCCCCAAGAACGCCCCCCCCCTCGATCCTGCAAAGATACTCATTTCTTCGACCATTTGTGCTTCCATTTCAGCCTTTGAGCCGATCTTCACGAACTAATCGCTCAGGGTGAGCCCTTCCCAACTTTCTTATCTCGACTCGAGGGTCTTCATTCTCGAGATCCCGATTGCTAGCCATCGGTCTTGCTTGTAGACGGGTGTAATATCGGTGATGAGAGAACCAGTAGCGCCTTTTCCTTTTATTTAGACATTTATTGTATAAGAATCAAGATGAATGCATGAATGATTATGTGAATGCATGTACAATGTTTGCTTGATGCCGGGAACCACGGGATGCCTTATCTTGTCATAAGCGCAAAAACTTTCTCTTTGATTTTGGAAGAGATAAACGAGGAATCGAAATAGCAAATCGACATACTTCCTTCTTCATAATTGGGAAGCGAGAAGTAAGTGAAGCTTTGCTACTTGATTCCATTTTGATACACCTATGACAAGATGGTGCATTATTCGGTGGTCCTCGACAAGCAAATGCAAATGGGATGCACTATGGATGCGTGAGTTGCAGAAACTTAAGTTTTATGCAATGCGGGAATGTATGCAAATGACGATGATGCTTTATGCAAATGCGGGGTTAGAAAAACTTTATTTGCAATAACTCGGGTTTCCCTTTTTGAAAATACGGACCGTATAATCGCTTCATATATACCTTCCAGTAGGAAAAAGCTACTGAAGTATAACTCTTTCTTCTTCTTTTTTTTGAAAAGTGGGTTATATGTCACTTTTTAGACGGACCGGCAAAAGAAAAGGCTACAATGCAACCCTTTCTTTTCTTTTCTCTTTTTTTGAAATTTTTTTTTTTTTAAGAAAGACATGTCTAAACTACAATGCAACACACAATTTGTATGTCCTCGTGTCCTACAAAGGTGGGGATCCTAAGTTCTAGGGCAACTTCAAAGGTTCCTTCCATGTAGTTCTAATTCACACCTCACAATGGCTACAGAGCTATAGAATCCTCATGGCGACATCCACAAATGTAGCGAACTACCAAGTGTGAAGCGCCATGAGAAAGTGTACTCTGGTTGAGACTTTCATGAGTATCGCATGCAGGAGAGGTCTCGAATGACGATCACTAATCGTCTCCACTCTCCTAGGTGTTTTTGGATCCGGGTATAGGAGCCCACTCATAACATACAAAATGTAAGGTGTGAAAGTGTGTGATTGAGGACATACTTTTCTAAAATCTACCCTCCCCCACCGCAAGGAAAAAAGCAGACAGTCACCTGCATGAAGCAAACAAATAATATGTCGTCTACCCTAAGGTTTAGCATCACTTCAAAACAAATGAACTAACCTAAGGTGTCATCAACAACCATATAGAGCTTACCTCAAGAAAGGGAGCAGAGAAGAAGGGATTATGATAGAATTGGGGAGATGCATGTCTTACCTTAAGAAAGGGAGCAAAGAAGAGGGAACATGGGGATTGGAGGAATGCATGCATAATCATATAAGCATATAAAGAAAGAAAAGAAAAAGGTAAGGAATTGAATAAGTAAAACGAAAACTAATTCAAATCAAACACTTTGAACCACACATCGGATTAATTAGGTTTGACCCTCTTAAAAAAGTTTTTTTTGTCCCCAGTGAAGTCGCCAGCTGTTGCGCCCGAAAAAGTCCCCGAGGGAGAACTTTACTCGTTTACAACTTTTCTAAAAATCAATGAAGCCGCCACTAATATTTATTAAGGGAAATATTAGGAAAACCTTTTTTGGGAGGCAATTGGTCTTTCGAAAACTTTGAGATGTAGGTTCGGGGGTCGGTTAGGTGTGGGGAAGGTATTAGCACCCCACACCTCCTTTCTACCGAAAGGGAACCATTAATTCGATGTGTGGTTTGGATTGTTTGATTTGAAAATAGTCGTTCTACTTCTTTTCTTTTCCTTTTTATTTGAAAGAGTTTTTAGAAAACAAAAAGAGAGAAATGAATCTTCTCGTGATTTTTGAAAAGTGAAACTAAACTAAGGTTTTTTGAAAGAGTGCTTGACGGGATATGACCCGGTCCTACGTACCCTCAATGACTGAGGGATCAAAGCTACGTAGTTCTTAGTTCTTGATTTTGTGATTTTTTTGAAAGCGAGCTTGACGGGATATGACCCGGTCCTACGTACCCTCAATGACTGAGGGATCAAAGCTACGTAGTTCTTAATTCTTTATCTTGAGAAAATCTGTGTTTTGTCTTATCTTATCTTTTGGCTTTTTTGAAATATGACTCAAGCGTTCATGAATACCAAACAAGCTTCGGCTTCGAGTGGCGTTCACTACTAACTTGAAAGAAAAGTGTTGGAACCGATAATCAATCGAGCAAATACTCAAGTGATTACTAGTCGCAACGTTTTATTATCTTTTTTGAAATTATTTTGGAAAAGGATGAGTATTAGTGATAATTAACACTAATGACTCATATTGTTTTTGAGTTTTTTTATTAATTTGCTTTTGATTAAGGTGTGGGAGCTTTCATGATAGTCAAACAAACAATGGCTTCGAGTGACTACCACTAGTAACTCCATCATTAACGATCAAACAAGCGAAGCTTCGAGTGATGGTTAATGATTTTATTTATGAAAAGAGCCTTAGTTTTTTATTTGAAAACATTTGACTTGGGGCTTTGAAAAGAAAGTAGAACATTTGCAAATCCTTTTTATTCTAAACCAAAGCGCAACAATTGCAAATTCACAAGCAAATAACAATTAGTACACAAGAGTATCATGATATAGGAATCTAAGCTAACATGTGAAATTGCAAAATAAGTCCCAAGCAACGCATGTATTTATTCAACCTAAAAAACAATTTAGCAACCTAAACCTCAAACCTAAACTTTAACCTAAAGGCACACATAGTGGCACCAACCCTAATCCAAACCCTAATTATAGATCAAACAATGGAAGGTATTATTCAATGAAAATAGGCCCATGGCCAAGACTAAACATGCAAGGAAAACTTTGAGTATTAAGCAAAAATCTATGACTATCTTACAAGAATTATTAAGAGATAAAGTAAAGGGTGAAAAGACAACTTGTACAAAATTAAATCTAATGAATCCTTTCTAGCCATCTTCATCACTTTGGATTGAATACTCTAAACACTTTGTGGGAATCATTTGGCAAGATCATCAACCAACAACAACATAATTAAATTACAAGAACATTAAACATTTAAACTATGAGATAGACTTGAATCCTTTCTTGCAATCTTCACCACTTTAAATCAAAAGTACTAGGTACTTAGTGGGAATCCCTTTGCAAGATCATCAAAAATCAAACTAAACCTAATTTATTGCACACAATGTGAAAGGAACATGACATCAAATTATGAAATAAATTTGAATCCTTCTTGCAATCTTCACCACTTTAAATTAAAAGTACTAAGTACTTAGTGGTGAATCCTTTTGCAAGATCATCAATAGCTAAACCAAGAAACATATCAAAACCAAATGAAACCTAATTTATTAAAGCATATGCGAAATGAACATGGTGTTAAACTCTAAAATGAACTTGAATCCTTTCTTGCAATCTTCACCACTTTAAATCAAAAGTACCAAGTACTTAGTGGTGAATCCTTTTGCAAGATCATCAACAAAACAAATTAAAAATCAAGCAAAACCTAATTTATTCACAATATGCGAAATGTGCATGATATTAAACTATGAAAATAAACTTGAATCCTTTCTTGCAATCTTCACCACTTTAAATCAAAAGTACCAAGTACTTAGTGGTGAATCCTTTGCAAGATCATCAACAATTAAACCAAGAAACATATTAAAAATTAAATGAAACTTAATTTATTTACATATGCGAAATGAGCAAGATGTTAAGCTATGAAAATAAGCTTGAATCCTTTCTTGCAATCTTCACCACTTTAAATCAAAAGTACCAAGTACTTAGTGGTGAATCCTTTTGCAAGATCATCAACAAAACAAATTGAAAATCAAGCAAAACCTAATTTATTTTGGAGTATGCGAAATGAACATAAGGTTAAGCTATGAAATGAACTTGAATCCTTTCTAGTCATCTCCATCACTCAAATCAAAGTGCCTTAAGCACTAGTGATAGATCATATGACTAGATCATCAACAACTAAACAAGAACAACATTACTACTAAAATAAAATACTCACAATGAAGAAACATAAAATTAACTTGAGCCTATTTTTTTGTTTAGTAAAATGACAACAAAATTAACATAAAGCATCATAAAACCATTTATTAAGGGTGAGATACCAAATCTCACCCACCAACAACAACAAGCTACATTATGAAAAATGAATATGATAGATGTGCTAAATGATGAAGAAAATGCAAAATGAGGAGAAGAAAATAGGTTCTAATGTATAATGCTTGAAGGTGATGCAAAGGGATCAAGGGTTTTTACCTTATTTCTATGAGAGAAAAGAAGAGATTGAAAGAAATGGATGAGAGAGGAGGAGGAGAATGGCTTGGCCTTGAAGAGAGAGAGAGGAGAGGAGAATTGTTTTTGTGTTTTTGAAGGGAATGAAAGGCAAAAGTCCTTCATGGGTGAAAAGGAAGAGGTATTTATAGATTTTTTGAGGTTTTGGGGTATCATTGTCTTTTTGTTTTTGATGAGCCTCTAGGATTGAGTCTTAAAATTAAATGGAGGGTTGGGATGAATCATCACATGGATTAGGGTATTTAGAAAACACAAGTGAAGGTGAGTGTGTGAGAGAGTGGAAGTATGAAGCCATAGGAAAAAAAGAAAAAGGAAATAAACTTTTATTTATTTTGGGAAAGGAGTGTCTCATGAAATAGGGTTAGGGGTATTTTTGTGATGGGATGTTACCAAAGAAGTAAGTTTGCATTTTTGGGTGGAAGCATTAGTGTAAGTGAGTGAGGTAATTTACCAAAAAGAGGCAAAGTTAAGGATAGGAATAAATCAAATCTTAGTGAATAAGAAATGAAGTGTGTAGAAACTTCTAGAAGGAGGAGAGGGGGTATGTGGCGCATAATATGCTGAAATGTGAGGGGAAAAATAAAAAAATGATGGTTTTTGGTGTTTTGTCTTATTGAGGACACTTCCCATTTTTGGTTTTTGAAATTTAAATTTTTGGGCATGTAAAATAGAAGTGCACCTATTGGAAATATGTAACATGTTTTTGGGCACCATAAAATAGTCTCCCTAATTATTTTTAGACAACCAAAATTGTCATTTAATAATTTGGGAAATATTAAATGGTCTTTTAATATTTTTATGCAATAAAAATAGGAAAAGTGCATTTTAATTATTTTAGGCTAGGATATTCTCTCTAAAAATTGTACAAAAATTCTCTTGGATAAGAGAAAAATATACTTTTGGTGTGTGCATACTTTTTTGAGAAAATTATCCTGTTGCGTAAAATGACCAAAATGCCCCTTACCCTAAAAAATCCTAACTTGTCCAAAAAGTGCATTTCAACTTTAAAAATGATTTTAGAAACTTTGGAATGACTTTTAGGACCCTAAATGCAATGCATGATGCTATTTCTTTTTATTTATTCATTTTTGGGGAAAATTAGGGTTTTGACCTAAGCCGGACAAAATTGGGGTATGACAGCTGCCCCTCTTTATCTGGATTTTGACAAGGAATATGAGTTGGCCGAAACATATTCCGAGGCAAAATAGAGATAAAGAATTCAGAAATTGTGCCGATTTTGTCTACTTAGGTCAAAATCCGAATTTCCTTTCTTTTTCTTTTATTATTTTTTCTTTTTTCGGATTCTTGAGTGATCAATTCAAGAATCCTATTGTGATGGTTACATAACCTCCTATATTCGAGAAAAGGTAAAAGGGTACTGGCGTCTTTTAAAATCGTAAATGGGCACTTGGCGTCTTTGAAAAGTGTAGATGGGCACTTAGCGTCTTTGAAAAGTCAGAAATGCACAGTCGCTAAAAAACTGTAATCCTTAAACGAACCCTGGCGAATCCGAGTTTGTACGCAGCGGCTTGGAGGAGCACGTTCTTCCCGAAATCTCTGGTCTTTCGAGCGATCGGGGATCGTTATCGACTCCGAATCGATATCTGAGATCAATCTGCGGCGTCCATCGTATCTTAGGCTTGATACAACTATTCCACTATGCCTCGCATGGGCTGCGGTCCATCGCGTTGCTCGTATACGATGTGAGACCTCTCTTTCGCACACTGGGGTGCTCTCTTTCTCTCTCTCGCACGCTTGACGCTCTCTCTTCTCTTCGCGCGCGCTGGACGCTTTTTCCTTTTTCTTTCTTCCTTTCTCGATTTTTCCTCTTTTGCGTGCTTGGACGCTCTCTCTTCTCTTCTGCGTGCTGGGACGCTCTCTTCTTCTTCTTTTGCGCACTTGGACGCTCTCTTTTCTCTTCGGCGTCTTTGGGACGCGCTCTTTTTCTTTCTTTCTTCCTTTCGATTTTTCCTCTTTTGCGTGCTTGGAGGCGCTCTCTTTTTTTCTCGACCTCTCCCCGAGAGGTTCTTTCGAACTTGAAGTTGAACACTAATACTAAGGTATCTATCCATCTTTGTACCGCAAGTGAAATGAAACAAACGCATGCAATGCAAATGCTATGATTGCTATTTTCTTTCTCCTTTCCTCATGATGAATGTGATGCAATGCGAATGCCACGAATGCATGGTTTTATGCTTGATGGATGCAAATGCGTGTTATGCGAGCGTATGCGATGCGATGATTTAATGGAATGATGAATGCAATGAGATGCCATTTTTAATTTTCTTTGGTCACTTTCTTTTTCTCGACGCTTTTTTATTATTTTTTTATTATTATTTTTTTATTCTCTTGCTCTTTTGCCCTGTTGGCTTATCTTCTTCTTTGGTTCACCAATCCGCAACATTCGTGGCATGAGACCGAGGAATATATTGAACTTGTGGGGCTCTGGGCAGTGCAAGTGGGCTTTAGCTTTGTCGTTCAAGCAATCATGGGCTCGATCACTTCCTCTTGCATGACTAACTTGTTTTGGGGGAATTGCCTCCTTCCGTGACCTTTAAGAACTTCATAATGATTTGCAATGCTATATGATGTATGCACATGTTTCATGAGTTCAAGATCACCATCATCATAAAACGTTTATTTTGAGCAGAAGAAGCGAAAAATAATCAACAAACAGACATGAAAAAGTTTGAGTCTTATTTTTTTGTTTTGTTTTTTTTTTTGGCGTGGAAGCCGATCATGCATGTAATGTTACGACGATCGCTCAATACATTTGAAAGTTTTTAAACTACAAAAAGACACGAAAAACAAGAGAGAAGCTGAATTCTGACTGTCCGTCTCTGTGGAGCAGTGCCAACATTTGTGTCCTTGACCTTGATCACTCCCTCATCCAAGTCTTCAGGGGAGTTGTATGCCTTTCTTTACTTTTCATGCTCAAGTTTTCTGACCCTAATTTTTGCTGGATCGCCGCTGCGGGTTTTCAATCCACCGGGTCGCTCTCGATTTTGCCTAGCCGCCTTTGCGGGTTTTCAACCTAGCGAGCTAGTTCTTACTTGGCTTGTCTTTCTCTTTTTTTTTGTCTATTTCTTTCAGGCATAATACTTCTTCACTGAGTCTGCATTGACTGGGTTCCTTGAGATCTTCGCCGTTCATGTTGGTAAGTATCAGTGCTCCTCCAGAGAAGGCTTTTTGACAACGTATGGCCCATCGTAGCCTGGAGTCCACTTCCCATGGGGATCAGTCTGGATAGGCAAGATCTTCTTAAGCACCAGATCACCTTGCTTGAATTCACGGGGTCGGACTTTCTTGTCGAAAGCCTTTCTCATTCTCTGCTGATATAATTGCCCCTGACACAAAGCTGCAATCCTTTTTTCTTCAATGAGGTTTAGCTGATCCAGACAGGCTTGAACCCATTCTGCTTCTTCTAACTTGGTTTCCATCAAGACCCGCAGGGAGGGTATCTCAACCTTAATAAGGAGGACTGCTTCCGACCCATATACCAGAGAGAAGGGAATTGCCCCAGTTGAAGTGCGTACTGAAGTACGGTAGCCATGCGAAGCAAAGGGAAGCATTTCGTGCCAGTCCTTGTAGGTTACCACCATCTTTTGCACAATCTTCTTGATGTTCTTGTTGGCTGCTTTGACTGCCCCATTCATCTTTGGACGGTAGGGAGAGGAATTATGATCTTTGGATTTTGAACTCGCACTACACGAGTCCTTCATCCTTTTCTTTGTTCGAGTTCTTTGCCATTATTAGTGATGATCTTGCTTGGAAGATCATAACGGCAAATCAGATCTTTCTTCACAAATTTGGCAACCACTGAACTGGTTATCCTTGGAGTATGAGGCGGCTTCAACCCACTTGGTGATCTCTAAAACTTTGCCTTGATATAATTGTGACCTGAATGAATCTTGGAGTGCAAGCCTTTTGATTTTCCTTTCCCCTCCTTTTTTTTGATATTTTTTTTTTGAGCAGCTTTCTTTTTTCTGCTTGTTTGTTTTTTTCTTTTTTGGGCAAACATATTTAAATAAATAAACTTATTTGTCCTAAAGCTAAAATTCTGGGAAAACAAAAGCAATCGATCATTGATCGGAATGGAATTTTGGAGATTGTGGGTTTTGTGGAGGAAGGATGACTGGTTTCTTGAAGTGCTTGAAAGCTAACGGTGGGATGATTTTCATTCGGCGTTGGCTGACGTTTGATGATTTAGGATGGTTATTTGGCTTGATGAGGTGTTTGGAAGTTTTATTCCTGGCTAAAGGGTTGGTGGAGGGCGGGATGCCGAGGTCAAAGGGAGGTATTTGCAGTTTATTGAGACAAGGATCTCTTGTGTTTTGTGGTAACGCATGTATCACTCACCACTTACATTTCTTTTGTATTTTTGGGGTTTTCATTTTTTTTTTTTTTTTTTTTTGATATTTGAGGTGATCCTTGTCTAGGGTGATTTTTGGATTTTTGGCTTGCATTGTTGGTAGCATAGGTTCTTCGAGAATATGGGAAAATGGTCAAACTTTATTTCAAATCACGATTGCTCGTTTTCTCAAGGACAATAATTTATTTATTCCTATATGTTTGCTTTCTTTTTTTTTTGTTTGATTATTTTTCGACTGACTTTCTTTTTCTCGATCATTTGTTTTTGTGTTTCTTTTTTTTTTTGAAGGAGAAAATCATCTTTGGGCTTATACGATCCAGATCTCTGTAGTTAACACACATTCTAACTTTTCCATCCTTTTCGGAACTGGGATGATGTTGGCAACCGACTGCGGGTACTTGGCCACTGCTAGGAACCTTGCATCACATCACTTCTTCACCTCATCTCTGATTTTGAGGACATCTCGGCTTCATCCTTTCAACTTACGCTGACGGCGGGCATTCAGACTTGACCGAAGCAACTTGTGTGTACAACAATGTCGGCCCAACCCTGCATATCTTGGTAGGACCATGCAAACACATCCACATAATCGTGCAACGGATGAACCAAATTCATGCGAGTTTCATCACTCGTGGTGATACTCACTTGGACCTCTTTCTTGCTCTCGGTGTACCCAAGTTGATCACTTTCGGTATATTCCCCCCGTGAGGTGAATAACTCTTTCTTTTGTTTTATTAACCTCATGATTTCCGGGAGTTTCCCGGTCTTCCTCAACATCCCCTCGGCTTGATTGATAGGGTAATCAAAGTCAAAATACTGATTCGTCAAGATCGTTGTTTTCGAAACTATTGCTATGGATCGCGCTTTGCGCGGCGAAAAAGCGAGAATGAAAAACGAAACAAACAAGCAAACAATAATAAACAGGAAAGAGGACACATGAAATATGGAGAAATGATTTTTATTGATGGAAATTCAAAACAAACGTTTTTATTGATGATGATGATTACGAAAATAAAAACATGCGTGCTCCCTAACAACTTGTCCTATGGCCTTGGCGAGAACCACGGTGGTTGCATTATAATCATTATTTTGAACTAAAAGTCACGGGAAAATTGGCGCCTTACGGTTCTTTAATTCTTTCATCAACATCGCAGCGACGCACTGGACTTGCACCATCCTCTTCAACCTCAGATCCATCTTGATGACAAAGAACCGAATTGTAATCAAACAATCCAATAGCTCACAAAAGCTTTGGCGGATATCACAAACAGGATGTTCGGGAAGGATCATGAATAGGACCTCCTCCAGATTAGTGCCCGCCTCTGAAGCTTAGCTAGCCTCTTTTCTTGTTTTTCCTCACCATTCTCTTCCTATCGGCCAGGGGGTGATATCCTAACCCACGCCTATCCTCGTACTCTGTACCCTGTTTGGGTTACCCGACGATCCAATAAGTTTTGCAAGACTGTCTTGAAGGCCTCACATGCCCCAGCGCAATTAACATTAACACAGACCCCTTCACGAGTGCAACCCCTCTTGATGACTCGAATTTGCACATCTCGCATGAATGACCTCTAGCGGAGTCTTAACCTTCCCAACCTTCCTTACCAATTGTCCACCAGGGATCTCAGCTGCCTTAGTGATTGTCTTTTCGTGGCCTGGTAGTGAATTGATTGTTGTATTCGGACCATTCGAGATCCAGCCAGCATCTACCAGGTCTTTCACCACCTGCTTGAAGACTCTGCATTCTTCTACAGTATGACCAACCCCGCCTTCATGAAAACTGCAGGTGGCATTAGCGTTGTAACCCTGGGGAAATGGCGGCTGACGGGCTTTCATTGGCCGAGTGTTGATCAAGTTTCTGGAAGCCAGGTGATTGAACAATTCATCGTATGTCATCGATGTTGGATCAAAGTTAATTTGCCCCTTGTACTGATAACTCCGAGCCCTCTGACCGTCATTGCCCTGCTGGGACGGCACAGGAATAGCGGATGGAACCGTTTGCTGTGGAGGAGTACCAAAGACCGGATTTTCTTCTGAGATTACATTCGTTTCCCCTTTCTTCTGCTTCGGGAAAGGGGAGTGGTGCTTCTTGATCGTGGTAACACCCCCATCTTGAGTAGGGTTTTCCACGTGATAAACTACTTTACGGGATTCGGCAATTCGGGGTAGGACTAGATGAACTTCTTGGCGGCATAATACCGGGACTGGGAGTATGAATTTGTGGTCCAAAGAGTAACTCCTCTAGGTGTAACCAGTGGCAAGTTGACTTGACCCCACGGGGACCGCTTTAGTCTTGAGATAACTCTGCATCTGTCTACCCCACGGATGATGGGTGAAGTAATCGTCTCCTTGTCCATGAGAAATGGGAGTGGTTGTAACTTCAATGCGGATCTGGGAAGAAGCGAAGTGACAACTCCTTCGGGATTTTACACAATGCGATAGCCCGAGAACGCCCCACCCCTCTCCGATCCTGCAAAGATACTCATTTCTTCGACCATTTGTGCTTCCATTTCAGCCTTCGTGAGCTCGATCTTCCTGAACTAATCGCCAGGGTGAGCCCTTCCCAACTTTCTTATCTCGACTCGGGGTCTTCATTCGAGAGATCGATTGCTAGCCATCGGTCTTGCTTGTAGACGGGTGTAATATCGGTGTGTGAGAAACAGTAGCGCCTTTTCCTTTTATTTAGACATTTATTGTATAAGAATCAAGATGAATGCATGAATGATTATGTGAATGCATGTACAATGTTTGCTTGATGCCGGGAACCACGGGATGCCTTATCTTGTCATAAGCGCAAAAACTTTCTCTTTGATTTTGGAAGAGATAAACGAGGAATCGAAATAGCAAATCGACATACTTCCTTCTTCATAATGGGGGCGAGAAGTAAGTGAAGCTTTGCTACTTGATTCCATTTTGATACACCTATGACAAGATGGTGCATTATTCGGTGGTCCTCGACAAGCAAATGCAAATGGGATGCACTATGGATGCGTGAGTTTGCGAAACTTAAGTTTTATGCAATGCGGGAATGTATGCAAATGACGATGATGCTTTATGCAAATGCGGGGTTAGAAAAACTTTATTTGCAATAACTCGGGTTTTTCTTTTTGAAAATACGGACCGCATAATCGCTTCATATAGACCAGGTAGGAAAAAGCTACAGAAGTAACTCTTTCTTCTTTTTTTTGAAAAGTGGGTTATATGTCACTTTGTACGGACCGGCAAAAGAAAAGGCTACAATGCAACCCTTTCTTTTCTTTTCTCTTTTTTTTGAAATTTTTTTTTTTTTTTAAGAAAGACATGTCTAAACTACAATGCAACACACAATTTGTATGTCCTCGTGTCCTACAAAGGTGGGGATCCTAAGTTCTAGGGCAACTTCAAAGGTTCCTTCCATGTAGTTCTAATTCACACCCTCACAATGGCTACCAGAGCTATAGAATCCTCATGGCGACATCCACAAATGTAGCGAACTACCAAGTGTGAAGCGCCATGAGAAAGTGTACTCTGGTTGAGACTTTCATGAGTATCAGACAGACAGAGGTCTCGAATGACAGTCACTAATCGTCTCCACTCTCCTAGGTGTTTTTTGGATCCGGGTATAGGAGCCCACTCATAACATACAAAATGTAAGGTGTGAAAGTGTGTGATTGAGGACATACTTTTCTAAAATCTACCTCCCCCCACCGCAAGGAAAAAAGCCGGACAGTCAGGCATGAAGCAAAGCGAGTAATATGTCGTCTACCCTAAGGTTTAGCATCACTTCAAAACAAATGAACTAACCTAAGGTGTCATCAACAACCATATAGAGCTTACCTCAAGAAAGGGAGCAGAGAAGAAGGGATTATGATAGAATTGGGGAGAGGAATGAATCTTTCTGTGATTTTTGAAAAGTGAAACTAAACTAAGGTTTTTTGAAAGAGTGCTTGACGGGATATGACCCGGTCCTACGTACCCTCAATGACTGAGGGATCAAAGCTACGTAGTTCTTAGTTCTTGATTTTGTGATTTTTTGAAAGCGAGCTTGACGGGATATGACCGGTCCCACGTACCCTCAATGACCGAGGATCAAAGCTACGTAGTTCTTAATTCTTTATCTTGAGAAAATCGTGTTTTGTCTTATCTTATCTTTTGGCTTTTTGAAATATGACTCAAGCGTTCATGAATACCAAACAAGCTTCGGCCGAGTGGCGTTCACTACTAACTTGAAAGAAAAGTGTTGGAACCGATAATCAATCGAGCAAATACTCAAGTGATTACTAGTCGCAGCGTTTTATTATCTTTTTGAAATTATTTTGGAAAAGGATGAGTATTAGTGATAATTAACACTAATGACTCATATTGTTTTTGAGTTTTTTATTAATTTGCTTTTGATTAAGGTGTGGAGCTTTCATGATAGTCAAACAAGCAATGGCTTCGAGTGACTACCACTAGTAACTCCATCATTAACGATCAAACAAGCGAAGCTTCGAGTGATGGTTAATGATTTTATTTATGAAAAGAGCCTTAGTTTTTATTTGAAAACATTTGACTTGGGGCTTTGAAAAGAAAGTAGAACATTTGCAAATCCTTTTTATTCTAAACCAAAAGCGCAACAATTGCAAATTCACAAGCAAATAACAATTAGTACACAAGAGTATCATGATATAGGAATCTAAGCTAACATGTGAAATTCCAAAATAAGTCCCAAGCAACGCATGTATTTATTCAACCTAAAAAACAATCTAGCAACCTAAACCTCAAACCTAAACTTTAACCTAAAGGCACACATAGTGGCACCAACCCTAATCCAAACCCTAATTATAGATCAAACAATGGAAGGTATTATTCAATGAAAATAGGCCCATGGCCAAGACTAAACATGCAAGGAAAACTTTGAGTATTAAGCAAAAATCTATGACTATCTTACAAGAATTATTAAGAGATAAAGTAAAGGGTGAAAAGACAACTTGTACAAAATTAAATCTAATGAATCCTTTCTAGCCATCTTCATCACTTTGGATTGAATACTCTAAACACTTTGTGGGAATCATTTGGCAAGATCATCAACCAACAACAACATAATTAAATTACAAGAACATTAAACATTTAAACTATGAGATAGACTTGAATCCTTTCTTGCAATCTTCACCACTTTAAATCAAAAGTACTAGGTACTTAGTGGGAATCCCTTTGCAAGATCATCAAAAATCAAACTAAACCTAATTTATTGCACACAATGTGAAAGGAACATGACATCAAATTATGAAATAAATTTGAATCCCTTCTTGCAATCTTCACCACTTTAAATTAAAAGTACTAAGTACTTAGTGGTGAATCCTTTTGCAAGATCATCAATAGCTAAACCAAGAAACATATCAAAACCAAATGAAACCTAATTTATTAAAGCATATGCGAAATGAACATGGTGTTAAACTCTAAAATGAACTTGAATCCTTTCTTGCAATCTTCACCACTTTAAATCAAAAGTACCAAGTACTTAGTGGTGAATCCTTTTGCAAGATCATCAACAAAACAAATTAAAAATCAAGCAAAACCTAATTTATTCACAATATGCGAAATGTGCATGATATTAAACTATGAAAATAAACTTGAATCCTTTCTTGCAATCTTCACCACTTTAAATCAAAAGTACCAAGTACTTAGTGGTGAATCCTTTGCAAGATCATCAACAATTAAACCAAGAAACATATTAAAAATTAAATGAAACTTAATTTATTTACATATGCGAAATGAGCAAGATGTTAAGCTATGAAAATAAGCTTGAATCCTTTCTTGCAATCTTCACCACTTTAAATCAAAAGTACCAAGTACTTAGTGGTGAATCCTTTTGCAAGATCATCAACAAAACAAATTGAAAATCAAGCAAAACCTAATTTATTTTGGAGTATGCGAAATGAACATAAGGTTAAGCTATGAAATGAACTTGAATCCTTTCTAGTCATCTCCATCACTCAAATCAAAGTGCCTTAAGCACTAGTGATAGATCATATGACTAGATCATCAACAACTAAACAAGAACAACATTACTACTAAAATAAAATACTCACAATGAAGAAACATAAAATTAACTTGAGCCTATTTTTTTGTTTAGTAAAATACAAAATTAACATAAAGCATCATAAAACCATTTATTAAGGGTGAGATACCAAATCTCACCCACCAACAACAACAAGCTACATTATGAAAAATGAATATGATAGATGTGCTAAATGATGAAGAAAATGCAAAATGAGGAGAAGAAAATAGGTTCTAATGTATAATGCTTGAAGGTGATGCAAAGGGATCAAGGGTTTTACCTTATTTCTATGAGAGAAAAGAAGAGATTGAAAGAAATGGATGAGAGGGAGGAGGAGAATGGCTTGGCCTTGAAGAGAGAGAGAGGAGAGGAGAATTGTTTTTGTGTTTTTGAAGGGAATGAAAGGCAAAAGTCCTTTCATGGGTGAAAAGGAAGAGGTATTTATAGATTTTTGAGGTTTTGGGGTATCATTGTCTTTTTGTTTTTGATGAGCCTCTAGGATTGAGTCTTAAAATTAAATGGAGGGTTGGGATGAATCATCACATGGATTAGGGGTATTTAGAAAACACAAGTGAAGGTGAGTGTGTGAGAGAGAGTGGAAGCGCAAGCCATAGGAAAAAAAAGAAAAAGGAAATAAACTTTTATTTATTTTGGGAAAGGAGTGTCTCATGAAATAGGGTTAGGGGTATTTTTGTGATGGGATGTTACCAAAGAAGTAAGTTTGCATTTTTGGGTGGAAGCATTAGTGTAAGTGAGTGAGGTAATTTACCAAAGAGGGCAAAGTTAAGGATAGGAATAAATCAAATCTTAGTGAATAAGAAATGAAGTGTGTAGAAACTTCTAGAAGGAGGGAGAGGGGGTATGTGGCGCATAATATGCTGAAATGTGAGGGGAAAAAAAAAAAATGATGGTTTTTGGTGTTTTGTCTTATTGAGGACACTTCCCATTTTTGGTTTTTGAAATTTAAATTTTTGGGCATGTAAAATAGAAGTGCACCTATTGGAAATATGTAACATGTTTTTGGGCACCATAAAATAGTCTCCCTAATTATTTTTAGACAACCAAAATTGTCATTTAATAATTTGGGAAATATTAAATGGTCTTTTAATATTTTTATGCAATAAAAATAGGAAAAGTGCATTTTAATTATTTTAGGCTAGGATATTCTCTCTAAAAATTGTACAAAAATTCTCTTGGATAAGAGAAAAATATACTTTTGGTGTGTGCATACTTTTGTGAGAAAATTATCTGTTGCGTAAAATGACCAAAATGCCCCTTACCCTAAAAATCTAACTTGTCCAAAAGTGCATTTCAACTTTAAAAATGATTTTAGAAACTTTGGAATGACTTTTAGGACCCTAAATGCAATGCATGATGCTATTTCTTTTTATTTATTCATTTTTGGGGAAAATTAGGGTTTTGACCTAAGCCGGACAAAATTGGGGTATGACACTTATCTAAAAAAAAAAAAAAAAAAACAAGGTACTATATATATATATACACTTTTGGAAAGGACCATCAGGCATATGAGTTGCTAAGTGTAATGAAGATGAAGTGATTCTAACCCCAACATATAGCATTTTCAGAATTAGATTATACTTACTGAGTTGCTCTTGATTGCTATTGTGCTCACCGATTTGTGCTCATTGATTTGTGCTCATTGACTTCTTTGAATTGGCTTACTACTTCTTTTGAGTGCCTTGAGTAATTTCTTGAGTGTTTTTTGGATTTTCGAACTAGAATATGATATCAATCAATATTGGTTCATTACCATTTATAAATTGTAACTGCTATTATGTTTTAGTATAGCATTTCAGATCATGGTTACCATTGACCCCAAAAAAAAGATCATGGTTACTAAATCGCGTTGACTTGATTGTTTCACTTTCACCACTTGCTTGAGAAAAGTCTACTATTTTTTATTACTTCGATTTGCTCAAAGCTTTCCTTAATTATAATTAAATGTTGTTCTTAATCTCAAAAAAAATGTTGTTCTACTAATTGCCATATGGACATGTAATTTGTTAAAAGAAAATTGCGTATGCCCTCTTTATGTACAAAAATAAGTTGCTTAGGTTTTTGAAATCAAAGACACAACGTGAAATTAAAGACATCATCATACTGTTAATAAAATTACTTAAATCTTATCATTTATGTCTCCTACTCATATTGTCATATGCCATCCGTCTTACTTGCAATCTTCATTTTGCTTATATTCATTTACTTCCATTTTTATAACACTAAGCTTTCAAAATTAGAATTTCTGTTTGAGCACTAATCATACTACGTAATGCGATTGTCCCGTGCGGATGCACGGGTATGTTACTAGTATATATTGAAACATAGCACTAGTCGTGCCCAAAAGTTACAATGGTAAGGGGAGGGCCTCCTCAAAACCTCCCAGAGCCAAAACCCCCTTGGGAAAAAGACCCTGGTAGGAAAAAGAGTACCTCACACAAAGAAGATGTGCAACAATGGGAATAAATTGTCCTAGCCCATTGCTTCTCCCCTTTCTAAAGCAAAAGTCAAGATTATTGCTAAAACCTTACATTGAATTACAACATAAAAAAGCACCCAATTGGGCAATTGAACCACTCCGCCCAAGACGCCTTGCAATTCCTCCCCTTCCTTGCCTTGAACCAACTCCAGGCCAAGACCTTCGCCCCCAACACAATGCTTGTAGCTGATGCGACCTCCCCGTTGAATATTACCTTGTTTCGTGCCATCCAAATGCACCAGATTACCGCCATCCAGATAAGATGTTTAACCCCTTTTTGCCTTTTGCCTTTTACCAACCTCCCAAAATCCACGAAGTGAGACACCACATCATCTGCTTCATCAACCGAAGACCCCATCCAAGTGAAAATATTTCTCCAAATGCGCTTAGCCACCCCACAAGACACAAACAAATGATCCACCGACTCCTCTTCCCTAAAGCACAAAACACAGCTGAGCTCAAGTTGTGACTGGATAATTCCCCTTCGATGCAGAGCAACTCTAGTAGCAATCCGCTTTAGCAAAACCCTCCACGCGAAAATTTGAATTTTGGACGGAACGTCGCACTTCCAGATTTTCCTGCACGCTGAAATCGTGGCGGGCTGCTGCAAATTTCCTCTACCTGCAGAAAAAATCAGCAAACAATCATAGCATTTTCTCACCGAAAAACCTCCCGAAACATCTGGTACCCAGGACCATTTATCCGCACACTGGGATAGCTCAACGGGCAAGCGACGCCGCATGAATCGCTGCAATTCTCAGGCGCCGCATCATCGCGCAACCGATCGATCTGCAGAAAATTGCGGTGGGCCATCGGATTGAATCAACAAGAAAGCACTATTGTGCGCTGTTTGATCCTTTAAAAGAATCCTTACATTTTATCATTTCTCACGATGCTAAAGCTATCCCAACTCCGTGCTTAATCCAAATATAAATGTTTCACCTAGAGTAGTCAATGATATATGATGACAGAATGAAGTTCATAGTGATGCACCCGAAAAATCCGGTTTGGGTTTCTCGATGTACAACGTGGAAAAATTATGAAGCCGCCACCAATATTTTAATTTTAAGACCAAAACATTGAAAAAGGTCTTTTGAAATAAGGCGGATGGTCTTTCGAAAACTAGAGATATGGGTTGGGGGTCGGTTACGTGCGGGGAAGGTGTTAGCACCCACGCGTCCTCTCTGCGAGAGGAACCTTTAATTAAGTGTGTGGTTTTGAGTGTTGATTTGGAAAATACTTCAATTTGCCTCTTTATTGAAAAAAAAGGATGAAAAGACTTAATGAAAATTTTTATTTTTGGCGCTTGACGAGAGTTAGCCTCTCGCTCCTACGTATCTCCCGGGCGATGGAGAATTCAAAGCTACGTAGTTCTTGTTCTTTATATTTTTTTGAAAGTGTGCTTGACGGGACATGAACCCGGTCCTCACGTATCCCCACCGTGTGATGAGGAATCAAAGCTACGTAGTTCTCGTTTGTCTGAAAAAGGGTTTTGTTTTTAATCTTTTTAGAGTTTTCCGCAAAGGGGTTGAGCGTTCGCGGTAACCAAACAACAACGATTTAGAGTGGTCACGCTACTAACTCTTTTGAAAATGAAATTATCATTAACAACCAACGGCAAGCGCGCGCGAGTGATGATTAATGACAATCGGTTTTTATTTTGATCATTGAAAAGGTTTTCGCAATTGAAGGGAGCGTTTGTGAAGACCAAACAACAACGGTTTAGAGTGGCGCACTACTAACTCCCATGGGAATGAAATCATCACCCACAATCAAAGCGGCAGCGGCGCGAGTGATCATCAATGACAATTAGTTTTGATTTTGATGTTTTTAAGATTCGTTTTTGAAAAGTGTTTCGTTGGTTTGATTTGGGAAAATGTTTCGATAACTTGGAAAAGGGTTCGCAATTGGGTTGGCGTTCGCGATGACCAAACAACAACGGTTTAGAGTGGTCATACTACTAACTCTTTTGAAAATGAAATTATCATTAACAACCAAGCGGCAATGGCGCGAGTGATCATTAATGATAATTGGTTTTGTTTTAGGTTTTGATGCAAAGAGGTTTTTGAAATGGAGATTGTCACTAACGAGTAACAACTCATGCAAGTTACAAATGCATACTCACAAACATCCAAGAACAAGCATACCAATTCAAGCCAATTGATCAAATCATTTGTGATTCAAATCAAATTCTAAAAATGCGATTGTGTGTGTGTGGAATGGGATGGGAATTGTTACTAACGAATAACAATCTCTTGTGATAGCATATGTTCTTGTAATGAAGGATATTACTACTGAGTAATCCTTCATTATATGCTTGTGGAAATCCTATAATGAGAGTCACCACTAACGAGTAGCGATCTCACGTAAGAAGCAAAGTATTGGAAGAGGAATGCACACAATCAACTTGAGAACATGCGGGCATCATAAACAATTTAATGCAATGTGACTAGAGGTATAGAATGATCTAGGTTGCATGAATAAGTAAGCAAGAAACAAAATGCATGATCAGAGGCGATGTCTTATTTAGGTGCGCGTTTTCGCAATAGGAGTGAGGTTCGCGATGACCAAACAACAACGATTTAGAGTGGTCACACTACTAACTCTTTTGAAAATGAAATTATCATTAACAACCAAGCGGCAACGGGCGCGGTGATCATTAATGATAATCGGTTTTGCTTTTGATTCGAGTGTTCGCGGCGACCAAACAACAACGGTTTAGAGTGGCGCACTACTAACTCTTTTGAAAATGAAATCATCATTATCAACCAAGCGGCAGCGCGCGAGTGATCATTAATGATAATTGGTTTTATTTAGGTTGGAATGTTCGTGAAGACCAAACAACAACGGTTTGGAGTGGTCCCACTAATGACCCATTTGAAAACTAAAGCTATTACTAACGATCAAACGAATAAAACCCAGAGGGACCGTTAGCAAGAAATTATATATTTTTTTTACGAGAGTTTGGTTATTCAAAAAGGAGTTGTTTGAAGGGGTATACTAGCAAAAGTGAGAGTTGTAATTAGTTGCAGGGGGTTGTATCATTAAATAGGGAGATGTAAAAAAAAATACAAGCCCAGATCGCATTTGGGCTGGAGCTGCGAATGGGCCTAAATGATAGGATGTGCACATGAATTGTGGGGCGTTAATATTAAACAGATTAATAAACACAGAGGGGATTACATAACCAAAAGGGAGGGGGTGTAATTATTAGATTGATTAAAAAACAAACAAACAAAACAAGGGGAGGGGAGGCGTTGAAATAGGGGTGTGAAACATAGGAATAATGTTGACCCAAAAAAACATGGAATTAAAAAAAATAAATGAAAAAAATAAATAAATGATAACATGACAGAAATTAAAAGGGAAAGGGACGTTTGAATCCCTAATATTCCTCACCTCACGCCTTTCGTTCTTCAGAGAGAGAAAATGAGCCTCACGCCTTTCGTTCTTCAGCGAGAGAAAATGAGAGAGAGAGAGTGAGAGGGAGAGACGGTACCGTGAGAGGGAGGCTGCGGCGTTGGCGCGAGAGATGGAGAGCCACGGCGGGGTGCTCACCGTGAGGGGTGGACGCTGGAGAGAGGGAGGTATTTACCGGCGTATCGCGGTGGAGATGGGTGGTCCGGTTCTGTGAGGCGGTGGAGAGAGGCGCCGCGAGAGAGAGAGAGAAGCGGCGAACGACGGTGGCGTGGTGGTTAACAACGACGACGGTTCGTGTCGTGCCGGCGATGGTGACGCGCGACGGGGATGACGGCGGTGGTTTTGAGGTTGTATGAATGGTGGTTGCTGCCTTGCTGAAGATGGAGGAGAGTTTGTGTTTTTTTCTGGTTCTGGGTTTGTTAGTTCGGTTCTCAGTTTATGTTTACCGTCTCTGTTTTTTGCTTTCATTTCTTCTCCCTTTGTTCTGTTCGTTTTTCCTCCTCCAATCTCAGTTCTCCCTTTCTGTATTCGTTCTCTCTGTGTGTATGCCTGTGTGTGTTTTCTGCGTGTGTTTCTGTGTGTGTTTGTGTTTGTGTTTGTGTGACTGTGTGTGTTTGTGTTTGTGTGTTTGTGTGACTGTGTGTGTTTTCTGTACATCAATTCTGCTTATTTTCTACATTGTATCCTCTCCTTTCTTTCTTTGTGTGCTGTGTGTATTTATAGTGGGTTTGTGTGTGATATAGGTGTCTTTGAAGTGCATAATACCAAGGCTGTTGGGAGACAAGCAGCAGCAAGGCAGTAGCAAGGACAAAGGACAAAGGAGACTTTGCCAGAAAAGCTCAAAGCCAAGGGACAAGCTGAAAACACCATTACCTTCTAGCCTAAAGTGCACATAACGTATACGTGATCAAAACGACAAATGTTGGCGATGAGAATAAGTTGTGCGAAATCAATGTCTAATGCGAGTTAAACGCGCGAGACAACAATCAAACGCTCTCAACCCTTTTTCCAGCAAGATTTCAAATTAGGCGGACAAAATTGGGGTATGACAGCTGCCCCTCTTTATTTGGATTTTATCAAGAAATATGAATTGGCCGAGACATATTTCGAAGATAAAATAGAAATAAAGAAATCAGAAATTATACCAATTTTGTCCACTTGGGAAATCCGAATTTTCTTTTTTTCTTTTGAATGGGTGTCACTTTGGCCAACAAAAGCGAGAAAATAAGCTTGGTGCCAGCCCTCAGTAAGCTAGCGAAAGCGATAAAGAAAGCGGGAAATCAATTGGTGCTAGCCCTCAGGCAGCAAAAGCAGGAAACAGATTGGTGCTAGCCCTCGGGCAGCAAAGGCAGGGAATAAAACAGTAAAGAAAGCAGTCAAGAAAGCAGTAAAGAAGGTACCGGCCCTCAGTAAGCCGATACTGGCATGAAACAAATTGGGAAAAGCGGTAAATTGGGAAAAGCGGTAAATTGGGAATTCGGAGGTTGCCTAAAACCTTCTAACGGACTCTTGTCGAGTCCGAGCTCTGGGGTGGCCTTTTCGAGCGGCCGATCAACATCGGTCCGAATCGATTTGATCAATGGATTTACTGTTGTGCCTTAGGGCCGCACAACTAATCCGAAGGACTTAACGGTTCGATGGATCCATCGGCGTGCTCGCATAACGATGTTGTGATCTCGTGGAAGGAGTTCACTAACTCGTGGGAGTTCACTAACTCGGGTTGATGGAGTTTACGAACTGCGGATTGATGGAGTTTACGAACTCGGATTGATGGAGTTTACGAACTCGGGGTGGCCTTTTCGAGCGCCGATCAACATCGGTCCGAATCGATTTGATCAATGGATTTACGCCGCGCCCAGGGTGGCACAACTAATCCGAAGGACTTAACGAAGTCGATGGATCCATCGGCGTGCTCGCATGCGATGTTGTGATCTCGTGGAAGGAGTTCACTAACTCGCGTGGGAGTTCACTAACTCGGGTTGATGGAGTTTACGAACTCGGATTGATGGAGTTTACGAACTCGGATTGATGGAGTTTACGAACTCGGGGTGGCCTTTTCGAGCGCCGATCAACATCAGTCCGAATCGATTTGATCAATGGATTTACTGCTGTGCCTTAGGCCGCACAACTAATCCGAAGGACTTAACGGTCGATGGATCCATCGCGTGCTTTCGTAACGATGTTGTGATGCGTGGAAGGAGTTCACTAACTCGTGGGAGTTCACTAACTCTGGGTTGATGGAGTTTACGAACTCTGGATTGATGGAGTTTACGAACTCTGGATTGATGGAGTTTACGAACTCTGGGTTGATGGAGTTTACGAACTCTGGGTTGATGGAGTTTACGAACTCTGGGTTGATGGAGTTTACGAACTCTGGGTTGATGGAGATTTTCTAAAAATGAGATTTTTGGGACTCTCTGGCCCGAAGTAACTTTTCTCTTGGATGGTGCATGAAATGCATGCACTTGGGTATTTGGGTGCATATGAATGCAATGATTGATTTTGGTGGGATGCTTCTTCTGCGCATATGCTTTGATGTTTGAATGCAAGTGTATGCGGTGATTGATACTTTGATGAATGGAATGCCCCTATTCTAACTTCTGCTTGTTTCTTTTTGCTTCTTCTATGAAATGCAAACATTAATATGATGCAACGCTCTGATGTTTGATGCAATGATTTTTGTTCTTTTTCTTTTATGGAAATGCTAACATTAATACGATGCCAATGTAATGAAAGGATTCCTTCTTTTTCTTCTTTACTATTTTCCTCTATGAAATGCAAGTATTAATATGGTGCAACTGACATGGAACGTTTTTTTTTGCTATGTGATGAATGCACAAAATGTGAAGATGCAAATGTAATGCTTTGATGCATATGCCACAATGAATAGAATGAAATGTCTAGATGCATGAGGTAAACATTTTTGTGATGATGAGATGCGAGATTTTGGATGCAAGGAATTGAGATGATTATTGACCATTCTGTTGAAAAATTGAATTTGATTCAAACTCCGGTGTTCTCAAGGTTTTTATTTACAAACAAGCTCACTTGTTTTCTCTTCCTTCCAATGACGACTGAATGCATGACTAACTTGTGTTCTCTCTTTGAAGCATTGTCTAGTAAGCATGCATAGGAGTGCAAATGTGAATGAGTGAGTCAGTTAACTTGGGATTGGTTTAGAACATGTATGATAAGTGAAGGGATGACATACATGATTATTGTCGACGCTCATGAGGGACCAAGGGATATAAGATTGCCCCAATTAGAATGACAGGGCCTTGTTTAGAATATTGAGTTGAGAGGTTGCCCCGGTGAGGTTTTATGGGAATGAATGAGGTGAAGGAATGGGAATTCACTTGCCCCACTTTGGAATGACATTTCAAACGGTTTCTTTGAGTGAGGTTGTGAAAGGTGACAGAGTTATGGTGACGGTTATGAACAGAGGGTGGTATGTGAATGGGATAGACGATGAACAGATCTCCCCATGGTTGAGTGGAGTGAGAGGTGAAGGAAATGCCCCCTAGTACAAATCTTTGGTTCTCTTTTAGAAAAACTCAAAGGCAATGAAAGTTTTGACTTTTAGTATGAAAGAAGCCTCACTTGGTGATCACTAAACCTTGTTTTAATGCAACTTGAATGCATTTTAGAGTCCAAGTCTTTATTGTTTTGTCAGCTTTCTTCTTTTTTTTTTGATTTGCTTTTTTTTTACGAGGGTTTTCTTGATCGGCTTTCTTTTTTCCGATCGTTTGCTTTTCTTTTGAGCAAACTCATCGTAAATAGATAAACTTATTTGTCCTAGGGTTAAAATTTGAGAAAAAAAGCAATCGGTTATTGATCAGGATGGACTTTTCAGGATTGGGGTGATTGAGTTTAATGAAGTGTTTGAGGCTGATGGGCTGTTGGGTCTTATTCGGCATTGGCCAATGGTTAATGATTTATGAAGGAAACGGTTATTAGGTTTGATGAGGTGCTTGGTTCTTATTAGGACAAGTTTGTGTTTCATGGTAGAATGGCTGAGGGTTTATGGAGGGTTAGATGTTGAGGCCAAAGAAAATGTTTGCGGTCTTTATGGAAGGAGAGATGATTATGTACAATGTGAGTGTTGGAAAGTTTATGGAGACAAGGATCTCTGGTGTTTCATGGTGAAATATATATCTTCATAATTTGTACTTCTTTTGTTTCTCTTTTTCTTGGTCTTTTTTTTTTTTTTTTTGAGATTTTCATTTTTGAATCTTTTTGTTTGATTGTGTTCTTTTCCTTTTGACCTCTTTCTTTTCTTTGGACTTGGGTGAGTGATAAAGATGATGTAGAATTTGATCCTTGTCTAGAGTGATGGAGATATCCGGGACTTTCTTGACTTAAGGTGGGTAGGGGGATTTTTTCCTTCTCTTTGGGATTTTCTTGGTTTAAGGTGGGCAGGAAAGGGAATTTTTGGATTTTGGATTTTCTTGCGGTTGTGGGGAGGCGGCCAAACTTCATTTCAAATTGCTTATTTTTCGTAAAACCCGACAACAATTTATCTATCTACATGTGTTTGCTCTTTTCTTTGCATTTTCTTTTATGTCCTAATTTTTGCCTGGACCGCTCTTTGCGAGTTTTCAATCCACCGGGCGCTCCTTTTTGCCTAGGCTGCCCTTTGCGGGTTTTCATCCTAGCGAGCTTGTTCTTCTCATTTATCTCTTTTTTTTTTCTTGGAAAGACTTGCACTAAAGGAATATAATGTCGATAAAGAAAGTTAGTGATCACAGAATTGCCCCAGCATGGAGGACTTAGAGTGTTAGTGAGAATGAACCAAAAAGTCAAGTATGCACTGATGTGAGAGAATATGCGCTTTATGGGTGGACGGGGCGGGATTAGACTCGGATGGTGATGATGACAGGAAAGAAACCGACCGACTCAAACAAGAGAAGCGCGCGTGTCGCACGCGTTCACTATAGGAATGCTTCACGAGAGAGTCAACATTAGTTAGAACAATGAAATTTTCTTCTTCATCTTTTTTTTTGAGCTGCTTCAGTCTTTTGTCATGGAATGGATGGGATGCAGTGCTTTTGGAAATGAGCTATTGATTTGAAAAAAAAAAAACTGAGTGCCTAGGAACACCTTGAGTTTGCAACCAAGTAAGGATAAACTTTTTCAAAAAGGATGATTGTTTTGCAAGAACGTCTCGCTTCTCATCACAACTTTTATTTTATGCAATGAATGAACGAACAAATTATGATATGCAAGTATGATGCAAAGGCGTGAAGAATGACCACTCGAAAAGTGTGGCTTATTTTAAATAATTTTGTTGTTTTTAATGCAAGACAAAATATGGAATGCCAATGCGAATGATGCAAGAATGATGCCCCCTTATTTTCAAAAATGATTTTTTTTAGTTTTTTTAGAGACGAGACAAGATACGGAATGCCAATGCCCCTTTTTTGAATGATGAGGGATGCAAGAATTGTGATATGAGGCAACCGATTGTCGTTACCCTGAGTAACCTGCATGAAACATTGAGTGGATCCTGACTCAATACTTCACACAATATACTGAAACGTTTCGACAATTAGTTGACTCAATTTAATTTCCTACTTGAAAATAAAACACATGTGACTGGGTCAAAGTGCCCTGACATCGTGGAGTAACATCTCAAATTTGTAGTCGACAAACAAATTTGAGATATTACCCTTCGTCGTTCAAAGGTGCACTTCTACCCATTAAGCCATCACACATGAGGAAATTTTTCTTTGTTGTTTCGAAGGGATGCATGCAGGGAGAAATGATGTATTCGAACAAAGTGATGAGGTTAACGAAATGATGCATGAGTGCTACATTTGACGCGATGTCTGCATTATTTGATGATGATTTTTTGTATATGCACCCAGATGAATGTGATACTTATGCAATGCGGATGATAATTGCTTCTTGCTTTATTTTGTTTTTATGCAATGAAATGAAATGCATGATACTCACAATTATTTTTAACGCGTGGAAATGCATGCAAAATGAAACGTTCAAGTGCTTATGTCATGAAAAAGGGAAAAGGGGTACATGCGATGCATTTTCTAAAATCTAGTAGAAAACATACATTTTGGATTTTTGTTTATTTGTTATGACATGAAAGAGAAAAATAATAATGCATGCAAAAAATGGCGCGTTTGAGCTAAAGCTATATGAATAAGCGGGATGATATATGCATGCGATATTGATGTGATGCCCACCTTCATTTGATGGCGGTTTTGCATAATTAAGGATGAATGAAATGCGATATGGATGGTAAGCGCTTACGGTTTTCATTCTTCTTATGCAATGAAATGAAATGAGTGATGCTTAGAATTACTTTCCTAATGCATGGGAGATATTGAATGGAGATGCATGTGAAATGAGGCGTTAATGTTTATTTTTGATTTGCGACACAAAAAAAAAAGTATTAAGGCGATGATGTGATATGAATGGACGACGGAATGAGTGGGTGAATGAATGAGCGAATGTGCATTTTGAATGAGGATGCAAGTAAATTGCATCACTTGATGATTTTTCATGATTATGAACGAATGAAATACCATAGGGATGATAATTGTATTTTTCAAAATTTTGTTTTATGTAATGCATGGATGTATGCAAATGATGATGACGCTCTATGTGCATGCAGGATAAATGAAAGAGTTTTTATTGGCAATATTGATTCAAGTTTTTTTTTTTTTGGAAAATGCGGGCTGTACATTATTTCATATGGACCAGTAAGAGAAAGGCTACAACGGTAACTCTTTCTCCTCCCTTTTTCGAAAATAAAGTGGGTCATATGTCACTTCGTACAGACCGGCAAAAGAGAGGCTACAACGGCAACTCTTTCTCTATTTTCTCTTTTTTTTGAAAATCTTCTTCTTTTTCTTTTAGGAAAGACATGCCTAAACTACAATGCAACACACAATTTGTATGTCCTTGTGTCCTACGAGGTGGGTAACCTAGGTTCTAGGGCAACTCAAAGGTTCCTCCCATGGGGTTCTAGTCACTTCCTCACTGTGTTACAGAGCTAGTTCTCTCTCACAATAGCACCCACAACGATGGAACGCCACACCGTGTGAGGCATCATGAAAGAGCATACTCCGTTTGAAACTTTCGTGAGAGTCGGAAGGACAACGGTCCAATTGCCAGTCACTACTCGTTTCCAATCTCCTAAGTTTTGTCAGACCTTGGGTTTTAGGCCCCTCTCAAAGCACGATAAGCATAAGGTGTGCGTGTGTGTAGCGAGGACATATCGCCTAAAACTACCCACATATACCCCCACCTGCGAAGGAAAACCTGGAACAGTCCGGACAATAGCAAGTAATAACATGTCGTCTACTCTAGGGTTCAATATCAAGTAAGCTAGCCTAGGGTTTCAACAACAATCAAGTGCATTGCTTACCTCAAGAAAGGAGCCAAGAAGAAGGGATCATGATAGAATTGGGGAGAAATGCATGAGCTTACCTTGAAGAAAGGAGCAAAGAAGAAGGGAACATGATTGGGATTGGGAAATGCATGAGGGAACTAAGCATTTAAGCAAAGACGTAACTATCTATTACTTTAAACAAAAGCAAACACAGAAGAAGCATGCACATGAATGCAACATGCTTATGAAACAGAAGAAGAATGGAGGCAAAGCAAGATATTCAAATCAATCACACAAACCACACACTTAATTAATTAGGCTTGACCCACTTTTGAAGAAAATGTTTTTAGTCCCCAGTGAAGTCGCGGTGATGCACGAAAAATCCGGTTTGGGTTTCTCGATGTACAACGTGGAAAAATTATGAAGCCGCCACCAATATTTTAATTTTAAGACCAAAACATTGAAAAAAGGTCTTTTGAAATAAGGCGGATGGTCTTTCGAAAACTAGAGATATGGGTTTGGGGTCGATTCACGTATGGGAAGGTGTTAGCACTCCCACGCGCCCTCTCTCACCGAGAGGAACCTTTAATTAAGTGTGTGGTTTTGAGTGTTGATTTAGAAAATACTTAATTTTGCCTCTTTATGAAAAAAAAAAAAGGATGAAAAGACTTAATGAAAATTTTTATTTTTGGCGCTTGACGAGAGTTAGCCTCTCGCTCCTACGTATCTCCCAATGCGATGGAGAATTCAAAGCTACGTAGTTCTTGTTCTTTATATTTTTTTTGAAAGTGTGCTTGACGGGACATGAACCGGGGCCCTACGTATCCCCACCGTGATGAGGAATCAAAGCTACGTAGTTCTCGTTTGTCCTGAAAAGGGTTTTTGTTTTTTAATCTTTTTAGAGTTTTCCGCAAAGGGGTTGAGCGTTCGCGGTAACCAAACAACAACAGTTTAGAGTGGTCACGCTACTAACTCTTTTGAAAATGAAATTATCATTAACAACCAAACCAAGCAGCGACGCGAGTGATGATTAATGATAATCGGTTTTATTTTGATCATTGAAAAGGTTTTCGCAATTGAAGGGGAGCGTTTGTGAAGACCAAACAACAACGGTTTAGAGTGGCGCACTACTAACTCCCATGGGAATGAAATCATCACCCACAATCAAGCGGCAAGAGCGCGCGGTGATCATCAATGACAATTAGTTTTGATTTTGATGTTTTTAAGATTCGTTTTTGAAAAGTGTTTCGTTGGTTTGATTTGGGAAAATGTTTCGATAACTTGGAAAAGGGTTCGCAATTGGGTTGGCGTTCGCGATGACCAAACAACAACGGTTTAGAGTGGTCATACTACTAACTCTTTTGAAAATGAAATTATCATTAACAACCAAACGGCAATGGCGCGAGTGATCATTAATGATAATTGGTTTTGTTTTAGGTTTTTGATGCAAAGAGGTTTTTGAAATGGAGATTGTCACTAACGAGTAACAACTCATGCAAGTTACAAATGCATACTCACAAACATCCAAGAACAAGCATACCAATTCAAGCCAATTGATCAAATCATTTGTGATTCAAATCAAATTCTAAAAATGCGATTGTGTGTGTGTGGAATGGGATGGGAATTGTTACTAACGAATAACAATCTCTTGTGATAGCATATGTTCTTGTAATGAAGGATATTACTACTGAGTAATCCTTCATTATATGCTTGTGGAAATCCTATAATGAGAGTCACCACTAACGAGTAGCGATCTCACGTAAGAAGCAAAGTATTGGAAGAGGGAATGCACACAATCAACTTGAGAACATGACAGGCATCATAAACAATTTAATGCAATGTGACTAGAGGTATAGAATGATCTAGGTTGCATGAATAAGTGAGCAAGAAACAAAATGCATGATCAGAGGCAGTCTTATTTAGGTGCGTTTTCGCAATAGGAGTGAGGGTTCGCGATGACCAAACAACAACAGTTTAGAGTGGTCACACTACTAACTCTTTTGAAAATGAAATTATCATTAACAACCAAACGGCAACGGCGCGAGTGATCATTAATGATAATCGGTTTTGCTTTTGATTCGAGTGTTCGCGACGACCAAACAACAACGGTTTAGAGTGGCCGCACTACTAACTCTTTTGAAAATGAAATCATCATTATCAACCAAACGGCAACGGCGCGAGTGATCATTAATGATAATTGGTTTTATTTAGGTTGGAATGTTCGTGAAGACCAAACAACAACGGTTTGGAGTGGTCCCACTAATGACCCATTTGAAAACTAAAGCTATTACTAACGATCAAACGAATAAAACCCAAAGGGACCGTTAGCAAGAAATTATATTTTTTTTTTACGAGAGTTTGGTTATTCAAAAAGGAGTTGTTTGAAGGGGTATACTAGCAAAAGTGAGAGTTGTAATTAGTTAGTTGCGAGGGGTTGTATCATTAAATAGGAGATGTAAAAAAATACAAGCCCGGATCGCATTTTGAAATGGAGTCGCGAATGGGCCTAAATGATAGGATGTGCACATGAATTGTGGGGCGTTAATATTAAACAGATTAATAAACACAGAGGAGATTACATAACCAAAAGGGAGGGGGTGTAATTATTAGATTGATTAAAAAACAAACAAACAAAACAAGGGGAGGGGAGGCGTTGAAATAGGGGTGTGAAACATAGGAATAATGTTGACCCAAAAAAACATGGAATTAAAAAAAATAAATGAAAAAAATAAATAAATGATAACATGACAGAAATTAAAAGGGAAAGGGACGTTTGAATCCCTAATATTCCTCACCTCACGCCTTTCGTTCTTCAGAGAGAGAAAATGAGCCTCACGCCTTTCGTTCTTCAGCGAGAGAAAATGAGAGAGAGAGAGAGTGAGAGGGAGAGACGGTACCGTGAGAGGGAGGCTGCGGCGTTGGCGCGAGAGATGGAGAGCCACGGCGGGGTGCTCACCGTGAGGGGTGGACGCCGGAGAGAGGGAGGTATTTACCGGCGTATCGCGGTGGAGATGGGTGGTCCGGTTCTGTGAGGCGGTGGAGAGAGGCGCCGCGAGAGAGAGAGAGAAGCGGCGAACGACGGTGGCGTGGTGGTTAACAACGACGACGGTTCGTGTCGTGCCGGCGATGGTGACGCCACGCGGCGAGGATGACTGGCGGTGGTTTTGAGGTTGTATGAATGGTGGTTCTTTGCCGCCTTGTGAAGATGGAGGAGAGTTTGTGTTTTTTCTAGTTTCAGGTTTGTTAGTTCGGTTCTCGTTTATGTTTACCGTCTCTGCTTTTTTGCTTTCATTTCTTTCTCCCTTTGTTCGCATTCGCTTTTTCCTCCTCCAATCTCGTTCTCTCACTTCGTATTCGTTTCTCTCGTGTGTGTATGCGCTGTGTGTGTTTTCTGCGCGTGTGTTCGTGTGTGTTTGTGTTTGTGTTTGTGTGATTGTGTGTGTTTGTGTTTGTGTGTTTGTGTGATGTGTGTTTTTTCAGACATCAATTCTCGCTTATTTTCTACATTGTATCCTCTCCTTTCTTTCTTTGTATCTGTGTGTATTTATAGTGGGTTTGTGTGTGATATAGGTGTCTTTGAAGTGCATAATACCAAGGTTTGTTGGGAGACAAGCAAAGCAAAGAAGGCAAAGAGTAAGGACAAAGGACAAAGGAGACTTTTTGCCGTAAAAGCTCAAAGCCAAGGGACAAGTGAAAACACCATTACCTTCTAGCCTAAAGTGTCAAAAATGAAGCAGAGCAGCTGTGGGATCAGGCAAGGCATGAACGGCTCCCTGCTAGTTGTATTGTTTTAGTTCTCTTTGCCTTTTATTTTATTCTGTTTTTATTTCTCTTTTGTATCTATGTACTTGAATAGAAAGTTGACTTAGGTAGTCATATGATTCATTGTAAAAGAAACTGATTAATGAATAATAATAACCACATTTTGAAATCAGATTTTTGTGTAAAGCAATTTAGCAAATACAACTGCTAAAAATAAATCACGCATGCAATGAGATGCTAATGCGACGAGACGAGCAACACACATGACTAGCGTGTGCACATAACGTATACGCGATCAAAACGACAAATGTTGGCGATGAGAATAAGTTGTGCGAAATCAATGTCTAATGCGAGTTAAACGCGAGACAACAATCAAACGCTCTCTCAACCCTTTTTCCGGCCAAGATTTCAAATTAGGCGGACAAAATTGGGGTATGACAGCTGCCCCTCTTTATTTGGATTTTATCAAGAAATATGAATTGGCCGAGACATATTTCGAAGATAAAAAAGAAATAAAGAAATCAGAAATTATACCAATTTTGTCCATTTGGGAAATCCGAATTTTCTTTTTTTCTTTTGAATGGGTGTCACCTTCTCGCCAACAAAAGCGAGAAAAATAAGCTTGGTGCCGACCCCATTAAGCTAAGAAAGCGATAAAGAAAGCGGGAAATCAATTGGTGCTAGCCCTCAGGCAGCAAAAGCAGGAAACAGATTGGTGCTAGCCCTCGGGCAGCAAAGGCAGGGAATAAAGCAGTAAAGAAAGAAAGCAAGAAAGAAAGAAAGAAGGTACCGCCCTCGAAGCCGTCATCGGCATGAAACAAATTGGGAAAAGCGGTAAATTGGGAAAAGCGGTAAATTGGGAATTCGGAGGTTGCCTAAAACCTTCTAACGGACTCTTGTCGAGTCCGAGCTCTGGGGTGGCCTTTTCGAGCGGCCGATCAACATCAGGTCCGGAACTGATTTGATCAATGGATTTACGCTGTGCCTTAGGCTGGCACAACTAATCCGAAGGACTTAACGGTTCGATGGATCCATCGCGTGCTCGCATAACGATGTTGTGATGCGTGGAAGGAGTTCACTAACTCTGTGGGAGTTCACTAACTCTGGGTTGATGGAGTTTACGAACTCTGGATTGATGGAGTTTACGAACTCTGGATTGATGGAGTTTACGAACTCTGGGTTGATGGAGTTTACGAACTCTGGGTTGATGGAGTTTACGAACTCTGGGTTGATGGAGATTTTCTAAAAATGAGATTTTGGGACTCTCTCGCCCAAGTAACTTTTCTCTTGGATGGTGCATGAAATGCATGCACTTGGGTATTTGGGTGCATATGAATGCAATGATTGATTTTGGTGGGATGCTTCTTCTGCGCATATGCTTTGATGTTTGAATGCAAGTGTATGCGGTGATTGATACTTTGATGAATGGAATGCCCCTATTCTAACTTCTGCTTGTTTCTTTTTGCTTCTTCTATGAAATGCAAACATTAATATGATGCAACGCTCTGATGTTTGATGCAATGATTTTTGTTCTTTTTCTTTTATGGAAATGCTAACATTAATACGATGCCAATGTAATGAAAGGATTCCTTCTTTTTCTTCTTTACTATTTTCCTCTATGAAATGCAAGTATTAATATGGTGCAACTGACATGGAACGTTTTTTTGCTATGTGATGAATGCACAAAATGTGAAGATGCAAATGTAATGCTTTGATGCATATGCCACAATGAATAGAATGAAATGTCTAGATGCATGAGGTAAACATTTTTGTGATGATGAGATGCGAGATTTTGGATGCAAGGAATTGAGATGATTATTGACCATTCTGTTGAAAAATTGAATTTGATTCAAACTCCAGGTGTTCTCAAGGTTTTTATTTACAAACAAGCTCACTTGTTTTCTCTTCCTTCCAATGACGCATGAATGCATGACTTACTTGTGTTCTCTCTTTGAAGCATTGTCTAGTAAGCATGCATAGGAGTGCAAATGTGAATGAGTGAGTCGATTAACTTGGGATTGGTTTAGAACATGTATGATAAGTGAAGGGATGACATACATGATTATTGTCGACGCTTCATGAGGACCAAGGATATAAGATTGCCCCAATTAGAATGACAGGGGCCTTGTTTAGAATAGTGAGTTGAGAGGTTGCCCGGTGAGGTTTTATGGGAATGAATGAGGTGAAGGAATGGGAATTCACTTGCCCCACTTTGGAATGACATTTTCAAAGCGGTTTCTTTGAGTGAGGTTGTGAAAGGTGTGAGTTATGGTGACGGTTATGAGCAGAGGGTGGTATGTGAATGGGATAGACGATGAACAGATCTCCCCATGGTTGAGTGGAGTGAGAGGTGAAGGAAATGCCCCCTAGTACAAATCTTTGGTTCTCTTTTAGAAAAACTCAAAGGCAATGAAAGTTTTGACTTTTAGTATGAAAGAAGCCTCACTTGGTGATCACTAAACCTTGTTTTAATGCAACTTGAATGCATTTTAGAGTGCAAGTCTTTATTGTTTTGTCAGCTTTCTTCTTTTTTTTTGACTGTTTCTTTTTTCTGAGGGTTTTTCTTGATCGGCTTTCTTTTTTCCGATCGTTTGCTTTTCTTTTGAGCAAACTCATCGTAAATAGATAAACTTATTTGTCCTAGGGTTAAAATTTGAGAAAAAAAGCAATCGGTTATTGATCAGGATGGACTTTTCAGGATTGGGGTGATTGAGTTTAATGAAGTGTTTGAGGCTGATGGGCTGTTGGGTCTTATTCGGCATTGGCCAATGGTTAATGATTTATGAAGGAAACGGTTATTAGGTTTGATGAGGTGCTTGGTTCTTATTAGGACAAGTTTGTGTTTCATGGTAGAATGGCTGAGGGTTTATGGAGGGTTAGATGTTGAGGCCAAAGAAAATGTTTGCGGTCTTTATGGAAGGAGAGATGATTATGTACAACAGAGTGTTGGAAAGTTTATGGAGACAAGGATCTCTGGTGTTTCATGGTGAAATATATCAGCTCGCAATTTGTACTTCTTTTGTTTCTCTTTTTTCTTGGTCTTTTTTTTTTTTTTGAGATTTTCATTTTTTGAATCTTTTTGTTTGATTGTGTTCTTTTCCTTTTGACCTCTTTCTTTTCTTTGGACTTGGGTGAGCTGATAAAGATGATGTAGAATTTGATCCTTGTCTAGAGTGATGGAGATATCCTGGGACTTTCTTGACTTAAGGTGGGTAGGAGGGGGATTTTTTCCTTCTCTTTGGGATTTTCTTGGTTTAAGGTGGGCAGGAAAGGGAATTTTTGGATTTTGGATTTTCTTGCGGTTGTGGGGAGGCGGCCAAACTTCATTTCAAATTGCTTACTTTTCAGAAACCCGACAACAATTTATCTATCTACATGTGTTTGCTCTTTTCTTTGCATTTTCTTTTATGTCCTAATTTTTGCACCGACCGCTCTTTCATGAAGTTTTCAATCCACAGGCGCTCCTTTTTGCCTAGGCGCCGCTTTGCGGGTTTTCATCCTAGCGAGCTTGTTCTTCTTCTCATTTATCTCTTTTTTTTTCTTGGAAAGACTTGCACTAAAGGAATATAATGTCGATAAAGAAAGTTAGTGATCACGCACTGCCCCAAAGCATGGAGGACTTAGAGTGTTAGTGAGAATGAACCAAAAAGTCAAGTATGCAATCGATGTGAGAGAATATGCGCTTTATGGGTGGACGGGCGGGATTAGACTCGGATGGTGATGATGACAGTGGAAAGAAACCGGACCGACTCAAACAAGAGAAAGCGCACGTGTCCGCACGTTCACTATAGGAATGCTTCACAGAGAGTCAACATTAGTTAGAACAATGAAATTTTCTTCTTCATCTTTTTTTTTGAGCTGCTTCAGTCTTTTGTCATGGAATGGATGGGATGCAGTGCTTTTGGAAATGAGCTATTGATTTGAAAAAAAAAACTGAGTGCCTAGGAACACCTTGAGTTTGCAACCAAGTAAGGATAAACTTTTTCAAAAAGGATGATTGTTTTGCAAGAACGTCTCGCTTCTCATCACAACTTTTATTTTATGCAATGAATGAACGAACAAATTATGATATGCAAGTATGATGCAAAGGCGTGAAGAATGACCACTCGAAAAGTGTGGCTTATTTTAAATAATTTTGTTGTTTTTAATGCAAGACAAAATATGGAATGCCAATGCGAATGATGCAAGAATGATGCCCCCTTATTTTCAAAAATGATTTTTTTTAGTTTTTTTTTAGAGACGAGACAAGATACGGAATGCCAATGCCCCTTTTTTGAATGATGAGGGATGCAAGAATTGTGATATGAGGCAACTGATTGTCGTTACCGAGTAACTGTGTATGAAACATTGAGTGGATCCCGACTCAATACTTCACACAATATCTTTCAAACGTTTCGACAATTAGTTGACTCAATTTAATTTCCTACTTGAAAATAAAACACATGTGACTGGGTCAAAGTGCCCTGACATCGTGGAGTAACATCTCAAATTTGTAGTCGACAAACAAATTTGAGATATTACCCTTCGTCGTTCAAAGGTGCACTTCTACCCATTAAGCCATCACACATGAGGAAATTTTTCTTTGTTTCGAAGGGATGCATGCAGGGAGAAATGATGTATTCGAACAAAGTGATGAGGTTAACGAAATGATGCATGAGTGCTACATTTGACGCGATGTCTGCATTATTTGATGATGATTTTTTGTATATGCACCCAGATGAATGTGATACTTATGCAATGCGGATGATAATTGCTTCTTGCTTTATTTTGTTTTTATGCAATGAAATGAAATGCATGATACTCACAATTATTTTTAACGCGTGGAAATGCATGCAAAATGAAACGTTCAAGTGCTTATTTTTTATGTCATGAAAAAGGGAAAAGGGGTACATGCGATGCATTTTCTAAAATCTAGTAGAAAACATACATTTTGGATTTTTGTTTATTTGTTATGACATGAAAGAGAAAAATAATAATGCATGCAAAAAATGGCGCGTTTGAGCTAAAGCTATATGAATAGCGGGATGATATATGCATGCGATATTGATGTGATGCCCACCTTCATTTGATGGCAGTTTTTGCATAATTAAGGATGAATGAAATGCGATATGGATGGTAACTGCTTCTGGTTTTCATTCTTCTTATGCAATGAAATGAAATGAGTGATGCTTAGAATTACTTTCCTAATGCATGGGAGATATTGAATGGAGATGCATGTGAAATGAGACGTTAATGTTTATTTTTGATTTGCGACACAAAAAAAGTATTAAGGCGATGATGTGATATGAATGGACGACGGAATGAGTGGGTGAATGAATGAACGAATGTGCATTTTGAATGAGGATGCCGTAAATTGCATCACTTGATGATTTTTCATGATTATGAACGAATGAAATACCATAGGGATGATAATTGTATTTTTCAAAATTTTGTTTTATGTAATGCATGGATGTATGCAAATGATGATGACGCTCTATGTGCATGCAGGATAAATGAAAGAGTTTTTATTGGCAATATTGATTCAAGTTTTTTTTTTTTGGAAAATGCGGGCTGTACATTATTTCATATGGACCAGTAAGAGAAAGGCTACAACGGTAACTCTTTCTCCTCCCTTTTTCGAAAATAAAGTGGGTCATATGTCACTGCATGCACCAGGCAAAAGAGAGGCTACAACGGCAACTCTTTCTCTATTTTCTCTTTTTTTTGAAAATCTTCTTCTTTTTCTTTTAGGAAAGACATGCCTAAACTACAATGCAACACACAATTTGTATGTCCTTGTGTCCTACGAGGTGGGTAACCTAGGTTCTAGGGCAACTCAAAGGTTCCTCCCATGGGGTTCTAGTCACTTCCTCACCGAGGTTACAGAGCTAGTTTCTCTCACAATAGCACCCACAACGATGGAACGCCACCGGTGTGAGGCATCATGAAAGAGCATACTACCGTGAAACTTTCGTGAGAGTCGGAAGGACAACGGTCCAATTGCGACCACTACTCGTTTCCAATCTCCTAAGTTTTGTCGGACCTTGGGTTTTAGGCCCTCTCAAAGCACGATAAGCATAAGGTGTGCGTGTGTGTAGCGAGGACATATCGCCTAAAACTACCCACATACCCCCCCACTGCGAAGGAAAACCCGCAGCAGTCCGCATAATAGCAAGTAATAACATGTCGTCTACTCTAGGGTTCAATATCAAGTAAGCTAGCCTAGGGTTTCAACAACAATCAAGTGCATTGCTTACCTCAAGAAAGGAGCCAAGAAGAAGGGATCATGATAGAATTGGGGAGAAATGCATGAGCTTACCTTGAAGAAAGGGAGCAAAGAAGAAGGGAACATGATTGGGATTGGGAAATGCATGAGGGAACTAAGCATTTAAGCAAAGAAGTAACTATCTATTACTTTAAACAAAAGCAAACACAGAAGAAGCATGCACATGAATGCAACATGCTTATGAAACGAGAAGAAGAATGGAGGCAAAGCAAGATATTCAAATCAATCACACAAACCACACACTTAATTAATTAGGAACGACCCACTTTTGAAGAAAATGTTTTTTTAGTCCCCAGTGAAGTCGCCAGCTGATGCACCCGAAAAATCCGGTTTGGGTTTCTCGATGTACAACGTGGAAAAATTATGAAGCCGCCACCAATATTTTAATTTTAAGACCAAAACATTGAAAAAAGGTCTTTTGAAATAAGGCGGATGGTCTTTGAAAACTAGAGATATGGGTTCGGGGGGTCGACACGTGCGGGGAAGGTGTTAGCACCCCACGCGTCCTCTCTACTGAGAGGGAACCTTTAATTAAGTGTGTGGTTTTGAGTGTTGATTTAGAAAATACTTAATTTTGCCTCTTTATTGAAAAAAAAGGATGAAAAGACTTAATGAAAATTTTTATTTTTGGCGCTTGACGAGAGTTAGCCTCTCGCTCCTACGTATCTCCCAGTGCGATGGAGAATTCAAAGCTACGTAGTTCTTGTTCTTTATATTTTTTTTGAAAGTGTGCTTGACGGGACATGAACCCGGTCCTACGTATCCCCACTGTGATGAGGAATCAAAGCTACGTAGTTCTCGTTTGTCCTGAAAAGGGTTTTTGTTTTTTAATCTTTTTAGAGTTTTCCGCAAAGGGGTTGAGCGTTCGCGGTAACCAAACAACAACAGTTTAGAGTGGTCACGCTACTAACTCTTTTGAAAATGAAATTATCATTAACAACCAAACTAAGAATAAATGCGAGTGATGATTAATGATAATCGGTTTTTATTTTGATCATTGAAAAGGTTTTCGCAATTGAAGGGAGCGTTTGTGAAGACCAAACAACAACGGTTTAGAGTGGCGCACTACTAACTCCCATGGGAATGAAATCATCACCCACAATCAAAGCAAGCAACGCGCGCGAGTGATCATCAATGACAATTAGTTTTGATTTTGATGTTTTTAAGATTCGTTTTTGAAAAGTGTTTCGTTGGTTTGATTTGGGGAAAATGTTTCGATAACTTGGAAAAGGGTTCGCAATTGGGTTGAGCGTTCGCGATGACCAAACAACAACGGTTTAGAGTGGTCATACTACTAACTCTTTTTAAAATGAAATTATCATTAACAACCAAACGGCAATGGCGCGAGTGATCATTAATGATAATTGGTTTTGTTTTAGGTTTTTGATGCAAAGAGGTTTTTGAAATGGAGATTGTCACTAACGAGTAACAACTCATGCAAGTTACAAATGCATACTCACAAACATCCAAGAACAAGCATACCAATTCAAGCCAATTGATCAAATCATTTGTGATTCAAATCAAATTCTAAAAATGCGATTGTGTGTGTGTGGAATGGGATGGGAATTGTTACTAACGAATAACAATCTCTTGTGATAGCATATGTTCTTGTAATGAAGGATATTACTACTGAGTAATCCTTCATTATATGCTTGTGGAAATCCTATAATGAGAGTCACCACTAACGAGTAGCGATCTCACGTAAGAAGCAAAGTATTGGAAGAGGGAATGCACACAATCAACTTGAGAACATGACAGGCATCATAAACAATTTAATGCAATGTGACTAGAGGTATAGAATGATCTAGGTTGCATGAATAAGTGAGCAAGAAACAAAATGCATGATCGAGGCGATCTTATTTAGGTGCGTTTGCGCGCAATAGGAGTGAGGTTCGCGATGACCAAACAACAACAAGCGGTTTAGAGTGGTCACACTACTAACTCTTTTGAAAATGAAATTATCATTAACAACCAAACGGCTTAGCGCGCGAGTGATCATTAATGATAATCGGTTTTGCTTTTGATTCGAGTGTTCGGCGACCAAACAACAACGGTTTAGAGTGGCGCACTACTAACTCTTTTGAAAATGAAATCATCATTATCAACCAAACGGCAACGGCGCGAGTGATCATTAATGATAATTGGTTTTATTTAGGTTGGAATGTTCGTGAAGACCAAACAACAACGGTTTGGAGTGGTCCCACTAATGACCCATTTGAAAACTAAAGCTATTACTAACGATCAAACGAATAAAACCCGGAGGACCGTTAGCAAGAAATTATATTTTTTTACGAGAGTTTGGTTATTCAAAAGGAGTTGTTTGAAGGGGTATACTAGCAAAAGTGAGAGTTGTAATTAGTTGCGTGGGGTTGTATCATTAAATAGGGAGATGTAAAAAAAATACAAGCCCAGATCGCATTTGGGCTGGAGCTGCGAATGGGCCTAAATGATAGGATGTGCACATGAATTGTGGGGCGTTAATATTAAACAGATTAATAAACACAGAGGAGATTACATAACCAAAAGGGAGGGGGTGTAATTATTAGATTGATTAAAAAACAAACAAACAAAACAAAGGGAGGAGGCGTTGAAATAGGGTGTGAAACATAGGAATAATGTTGACCCAAAAAACATGGAATTAAAAAAATAAATGAAAAAATAAATAAATGATAACATATGAGAAATTAAAAGGGAAAGGGACGTTTGAATCCCTAATATTCCTCACCTCACGCCTTTCGTTCTTCAGAGAGAGAAAATGAGCCTCACGCCTTTCGTTCTTCAGCGAGAGAAAATGAGAGAGAGAGAGAGTGAGAGGGAGAGACGGTACCGTGAGAGGGAGGCTGCGGCGTTGGCGCGAGAGATGGAGAGCCACGGCGGGGTGCTCACCGTGAGGGGTGGACGCCGGAGAGAGGGAGGTATTTACCGGCGTATCGCGGTGGAGATGGGTGGTCCGGTTCTGTGAGGCGGTGGAGAGAGGCGCCGCGAGAGAGAGAGAGAGAAGCGGCGAACGACGGTGGCGTGGTGGTTAACAACGACGACGGTTCGTGTCGTGCCGGCGATGGTGACGCGCGACGGGGATGACGGCGGTGGTTTTGAGGTTGTATGAATGGTGGTTGCTGCCTTGCTGAAGATGGAGGAGAGTTTGTGTTTTTTTCTGGTTCTGGGTTTGTTAGTTCGGTTCTCAGTTTATGTTTACCGTCTCTGTTTTTTGCTTTCATTTCTTCTCCCTTTGTTCTGTTCGTTTTTCCTCCTCCAATCTCAGTTCTCCCTTTCTGTATTCGTTCTCTCTGTGTGTATGCCTGTGTGTGTTTTCTGCGTGTGTTTCTGTGTGTGTTTGTGTTTGTGTTTGTGTGACTGTGTGTGTTTGTGTTTGTGTGTTTGTGTGACTGTGTGTGTTTTCTGTACATCAATTCTGCTTATTTTCTACATTGTATCCTCTCCTTTCTTTGTTGTGTCTGTGTGTATTTATAGTGGGTTTGTGTGTGATATAGGTGTGCTGAAGTGCATAATACCAAGGCTGTTGGGAGACAAGCAGCAGCAAGGCAGTAGCAAGGACAAAAGACAAAGGAGACTTTGCCAGAAAAGCTCAAAGCCAAGGGACAAGCTGAAAACACCATTACCTTCTAGCCTAAAGTGTCAAAAATGAAGCAGAGCAGCTGTGGGATCAGGCAAGGCATGAACGGCTCCCTGCTAGTTGTATTGTTTTAGTTCTCTTTGCCTTTTATTTTATTCTGTTTTTATTTCTCTTTTGTATCTATGTACTTGAATAGAAAGTTGACTTAGGTAGTCATATGATTCATTGTAAAAGAAACTGATTAATGAATAATAATAACCACATTTTGAAATCAGATTTTTGTGTAAAGCAATTTAGCATATACAACTGCTAAAAATAAATCACGCATGCAATGAGATGCTAATGCGACGAGACGAGCAACACACATGACTAGCGTGTGCACATAACGTATACGCGATCAAAACGACAAATGTTGGCGATGAGAATAAGTTGTGCGAAATCAATGTCTAATGCGAGTTAAACGCGCGAGACAACAATCAAACGCTCTCAACCCTTTTTCCAGCAAGATTTCAAATTAGGCGGACAAAATTGGGGTATGACACATAGGTTTCTAGTAAGCCTTATCTTTCTAGGGAAGCTGTTATGTCTCAAACGTGAAATCCTTATTGTCTAGACCTTCTCATACTAGTAGACTCATTTCAAAAGGATAAAAGTTATAGAGTTCCAGCGGAGGTTTTCTTGAAGGAAAGTTGGTTTTGGAAAAGTCGTTTGACTTATAAGTTTCTAAAAAGTCGTACCCCGTATAAGGCTATTAGGTATTACAGTTATATTCCAAAGGTCAATTCATGAGGATTGAAGACACACGTCGCTAGGTTTGTGATGAGACCGACTCCTATGGGTATGTGAGAAAATTATTTTATATCCAAACGTTTTCAGGAAAAAAAATCTATAAACCTTACCCAGTTGTGAGTCAGTCATGAACAGTGTTGTGCCGAATCTATCCCAAAGCACTAGTGGTGCCTCTAAGAAAACCGAAAGATGATGTCGCACAGTTTACTACCGTAAGGGGTGGAATGCGGAACGAGTATGCTAGCGTAGTTCCTTAGCCCTTATGTTACACAAGTATCCACTACGGAGGTAAGACTTTAGTTGTTAACCTCGGGTTTGTGAAGGTTAACAATAATTTGTTTTAGACTCGGGTCAGTTTGACAAGACAAAGTAATGTTCCTGTCTTGTAGAGTTCTATTGAAGTTATGTCAGTGGCACTAGTATGTGCATGATTGAGCAGTGTTTTTCAAGATTTCATTGGATAACTTATGGATTAAATGCTTCGTGTAGATATTTTTTAGATGTGTTGACTGAATTAAATGGATTGATAATAATTAATTGAGTGCTACATACTATGGAGAAAGAGATATGGATATGACTATATGATTGGGCGGTGAGTGTATAGCACATGAGCTTTTGATAGTGAATTCCTTTCCCACTTTTGTTATTGTTTTGTCTTGATTTGGGGTCCAAGAATGTAAATTGTGTTGAAATTATGATTTTGCATATGGGTTCTGAAGTGGGGATATGTTTTGACTTTAGTGTGCTAAAGCTAATGTATTTTGATTGAAAGGGGTTAAGTCCTTAAATTGGTAGCCGATGCTTGGCACTAACTTGATTGATAATGGATTAAAGTTCTGTTGTTGACTTAGATTAAGTTAAGGTTGGATCGTGAAAGAAATCGAATCGAAAGGAGCAATGGCATCCGACAAAACAAAGTTTTGGAAAAACTCGATGAAGGAACCCGATCCATGCGCCCTAGGGCCTGGACGGTACATTCCCTTCCGTCTCATTTTATAAAAACTTTGATTACGTTCTCCGTTCGACGCGAATTCCTCCCCAATCATTTCCCCTAATTTAACCTAAATTACTTTTACCTTAATATGACTTCACATTTTCTTGAAAAGTAAATGACGTTAAGTAGGATTGAATTAAGTTGGAGTGAGTATAAAGTTCAGGTTGAGTAAGGATCATGAAACCACTAATAAGTTTTAAAACGTTTTTACAAGGACTGCATGAAAGGTTTTAACTAAAAGTGTTTGTGATATGTACTCGCCCGGAGTAACCAACCCCCGATTAACTCAATCTGATACACGGCGTGTAGGTATGAAGATAAGTGAACAGATGATGCTTAAAGATTTAAGTTCATTAAATAAAATATATGTATGCCCATGATTACCTATGTTTGGGCCAGAAATCCATGTGTAGTCGAGTGATCGACGAACTGTCAATTTCGTGCTTAGCACACGAAATAAATTTGTTCAATTTTGAGGACAAAAATTTTCAAGCCCCAATGCCACTAAGTCATGTCAATTGTTATGATAATTAAGCCAACTTTTAGGATATAATACATTGATGGGATTTGAGTTTGAGATCCATTACAAGGAAGGGAAAGAAAACAAGGTTCTTTGATGCACTCTCTAGAATGGAGGAGCAAAACTATTAACACTCACACTTAACAATGGAGAGCATGACTGTTGCATAAGATCGAGACTCTTGGCAGCATGATTCACACATCCAGAAAATCATAGAGGAGTTAAAGGCAAACCCAGTCTCTCACTCAAAATTTTCATGGAAAAATAATGTGCTCAGGAAGAATGGTAGGATTTGGCAATGACCCCTGGTTAAGAGTTTTATTCTACTGGTGGCTTCATAATTCTTCCACCGGAGGTCATTCAGTAGAAACAATATTATGGCGAATTTGATCTTCGCTCCACTAGAATGTCATCAACAAAGAAGGGAATTCGAGCAACCCTCCTAGACTCATCGCCAGCAAGTGATTACGAGCAACCATAACATTTAACATCATCTTTTAAGACACCGATGTTAAATGTGTGTTTTCGAATAGTCAAAATAATTATGAAACAACATTTCAAATCGGGTTTTTTAACACCCGATGTTAAATGTAGATGTATTTGTTATTTTGGGCCTAACTTATAATCACCAATAATATGCTTAGATTTAGTTGATTTGCCACACACAAATGTCAACGTATTTTGTGTAATTTTTGGCGAACGTGATAGTGAACTCTTTGTGTCTGATTTAGACGTGTTTCGTCTTCGTTCTAACTCAGAACTAGAAAGTTTTTGTTTTAAGTCAGGTGCATAACTTAACCGACTTAAAATGTTATGCACGTTTGTGCTGAAACCCTCTTATCTCCTAACGCTCTTTGCCTGTAAAAGCCAGAAGTAGAGTTTGTGCAATCACCTTAGGTCTCAGCGAAAGCTGATAAAACAATTTTAGAGATCAGATGAGTGTGTGATAGAAGGTGAAAGGGACTGCGAGACCAAAAGGGGTCTGAAGCTTTGGCCGATGTGGTTCAGCTGCGTCTTTGTTGTTTCTTCAAGTATTGCAGCTACTGTAGCAACTGGAATTATAGCTTAGAATTCCACATTTTCTAATGCAACTTTGAGGTCTTGAATTGCAGCTTTTGAGTTTTCTAAGTGGCTTTTAGCTTGTCGTGACCTGGATCTCGACGTTGACGGCTCAAATATATAATTATTAGGAGTCGCCACCCAATTTATTAAAATAGGAAAAATTGAGAAAAACCTAATTGAAAGAATTAATGGTCTGCGTAACTAGGTTGGATTCGGGAGTCGGTTATGCGAAGGGAAGGGGTGAAAACAAGTTTCACTGCACCCCTAACACATCGTCCTAAGACAGAGTTACCTAAATTTGATTTGTGCAATAATTACTAAGTCGTTTAATTATTTGTTTACCCTAAATAAGACTTAATAAAATTTAGTAGAAATATAATTATTTACAAATGACTAATTTAAGAAAATTTTAGTTTGACTTGACAGGGAAACCTGCTCCTACGTACTCTCCGTTGCAATGAGAGACTCAAAGTCACGTAGTTCTTCCTGAAAATTTGTTTGTTGGTTGATTTTAGTTTTGAAGGGGTTTAAGATCTAAGTCGTACGACTCGAGTCTCTTAAAACGGGATTGACAAGATGTACATCTCGGCCAAACCCATATTTTTTTGTATTTTTGAAAATAGATGCTACATAGAAATAAACTGATTGGGGATTTTTCGGAAAACGTATCATTCGGTTTTAGTTTTAAGGTGGTTTAGGACCAAGTTGTACAACTCGGGTCTCTTAAACCGGTGTTGCGGGTTTGATAAGATGTACATCTCGACCAAACCCATTTTTTATTTTTTTTAGTTTTTGAAGAAAAATAATAAATAAATAATTTGTGTATTAAAAAAATGATAAAACTAATAAATAAATAAATAGAAAACCATATACATAAATAAATAAGTATACACAAAAATAAATAAATAAACAATAAATAAATGACATAAATAAACAAATATGTACATAAACAAAAAAAAAAAGATAATAATAAAAATAAATAAATACAAGACCAACCTTAACACGATGAATGCCGAACCGACCAAGCGATCGACCAGTCAACCGTGAACAGGCTCCCGTCTCGGTCCATTTTGACCCAAAACCGCAATAAAAATCGCTTTGAGAACCGGAAAACCGACTCAAAACATACTAAATGATCAAAGATAGGCTTTTAGTGAAATGGGCCGCAAAGGCTTGACCCAAAATATCACTTAATCCGCCAATGATCTCCCCATAAACCTTCACCTCTCAACCTCTTTTATAGTCAATTGCTATGGGGTTTATGTTTCTTGCAAACGATGTGGGACTAAAACAAGATAGAAAAAAACAATTCCCACTTGGAGAACACAATTCCCGTTTTTCTCAAACCTATTGTTGCACCCCGAAAAATCCCGGTTTGGGTTTCTCAATGTACAACTTGGAAAAATTATGAAGCCGCCACCAATATTTTAATTTTAAGACCAAAACATTGAAAAAAGGTCTTTTGAACAAAGCGGATGGTCTTTTGAAACTAGAGATATAGGTTCGGGGGTCGACACGTATGGGAAGGTGTTAGCACTTCACGCGCCCTCTCATCGAGAGGAACCTTTAATTAAGTGTATGGTTTTAACGCTTGATTTGAAAAATACCTAGATTTGCCTATTTATTTCTTGTTTGATGCGAATGGAAAGACTTAATAAATTTTTTTATTTTTGGCGCTTGACGAGAATTGGCTTCTCGCTCCTACGTATCTCCTAGTGCGATGGAGAATTCAAAGCTACGTAGTTCTTGGTTGTCATGAAAAGGTTTTTGTTTTTTATCTTTTTAGTGACTTTTCGAAATATGACGAGTATTCAGCGAATGATTAAACTAACAAAGGTTATGGATAATCACCGCTAAGTACTCTTGGAAAAATGGGAGTCACCGCCACTAGTCGACGAACAAAGGTTACGATTGACCGTTAGTAGCGACTCGCTTTTTCGGTTGATCTTCCGAAAATGGTTTTGAAAGAGATTAATTGGCACGAATGATCAAACTAACCAAAGTTATGGATAACCATCGTTTATTGTTCTTTTGAAAAGACATTGCCACCAATGACTAGACGAAACAGAGGTTACGATTAGCCATTAGCAACAATGGGTTGAAAAATGATTTTTGTTATGAAAAATACTAACGCTTATGGTTGCGAAAAGGATTCTTATTCGCTGCGAAAAATGATAATGTTTATGATTGCGTAAAAAAGTTTTTATTTGTTGCGCTGACGAGAACGTGGCTCGCTCCTACGTATCCCAAATAGGAATCAAAGCGACGTAGTTCTAATTTGAAGATGAAAATGTTTTGAAAGGGTTTTGGAGAAAGGAAGAGCTTTCATAATGACCAAGCAAGCAAAGGCTTTGAGTGATCATTACTAATAACTCTTGATAGCGTTCATGACAATCAAACAAGCCAAGGCTTTGGGTGATAGTCACTAATAACTTGCATTAATTACAAAAGAGTTTGAATGATTTTGGGAGACAAGGGTGAAGTTATTATCAATGATTGGTTACAAATTTCAAGTGCATTCAATAATTAAATAATCATGCATATGTCACACATCAACTAGGACTAAACATGCCGATACAATCAAAGATTCAATTGTCAAGGATGCAAGGCGAATTTCTCAAAAATAAATGTGTGTGCGTGAGGAGAAGTGCATTTACCCTAATGACTCTATGCTACAACAGGCATGTAGGCTTACGTCTTCATTAGGAGGTCATACACATTGAGGGAATGACACACAGTTAAATCAAGACAATTTAAGTAGCATCAAAAACAAATAAACAATTGATCGTAGGCATAGAATGATCTTAGTTAAACTAATGAACATGTGAGCAATGATTTCTCAATAATATGAACAAAAGGAATTGCATCAAGGCTAAGGTAAGCCTATCCTTTGCCATATCTCACGAACCCTAAACCCTAACATACAATCTCCCTTGTTATTAACTAAGAAATTAAAAGGGGAAGGCTGAATCACATAGAGCAATCCTCTCACTTTGAGAAAAGTGCACTAGGCACTAGTGAGAATCAACTTGCCTATCATCAACAACTAACAATAAGCAAACTAAAACAAGATAAACACAAAAACTAGGTTGAATCACATAGAGCAATCCTCTCACTTTCAGAAAAGTGCCTTAGGCACTAGTGAGAATCAACTTGTCTATCATCAACAACTAACAATAACTAAAGTAAAACAAGAATACATAAACAAAGTTGAGTCCTTTCTAGCAATCTTCACCACTTAGATCAAGGTGCACTAGGCACTAGTGGGAATCATATTGCTAGATCATCAACCAACAACAAAAATAACATTTAACTCTAAAATGAAATACTAACAACAATATTAAACATCATCAAGCAAAGAACAACAACAAAATCAACTTGACAATGTTTTTAATCATAAGTATGTGAACCAAAAGAAAAAAAGGTTGTAATCAAAACGTGGGGGGGTGTAGTTAACAATCAGGAGTAAAAATAAAAATAAAAAAAAACTTAAAAAGAATGAGGCCCAACACCATATACACTAAAATAGAAAACCTAAGCTCACTCCCTCCTCCTGCGCCGTTTACGTTCTTATTTGACAGAGGGAAGAAAAAGAAATGGAGGAATGCAAAAATGGTCAAAAACAAAACAAGAGAGAGAGGGCGAACCAGAGAGAGAGGAAAGGGAGAGCACCGCGCGAGAAAGAGAGAGTACCGCGCGAGAGAGAGAGAGAGAGAGAGGCGGCCGCGCGAGAGAGAGAGGTGTTCGGGAAGAGCTCGCCGGCGACGTCCTCGGTGGTTTGAGCGGCGTGGTAGCGACGGCTTGTGGTGGTTCTCCGACGACGGCCGAGGTGCGGTGGTTTTGAAGTTGTATGAGTGGTGGTGGCGGCGGATACGACGACGTGCGGTTGTTGTTGAAGTGGATGATGGAGGTGGGTGTGGTTGTTGTGGTGTTGGTGTTTGTGAAGAGAGGATGATGGAGGTGGGTGGTGGTATTTATTATCATGGAATGGTTTTGAGATTGGGTGAGTTTTGAGGTTGAGGAAGGAAAAGGATGGTGATGAATATGGTGAGGAGAGGAGGTAACATGAGTGGTGGTGAATATGTGAGGTAGTGAGGTGGTTATGGTTGTTTGAGTGGTGGTGGTTATGGTGAGATAGTGAGGTGGTTATGGTTGTTTGAGTGGTGGTGTATCTTTTTCTTTTCTTTGTGTCTGTGTATCTTTTTTTCCTCCCTCTGTGTTCTTTGTGTTTTTGTTTGCTCTCCTACCTCTATTTTCAGTATTTGAGGAAGGTGAAAGCTTCCATGGTAGGAAGAGCCACGTATACGTATATGTCCAGGAATAATAGTGAGTGGGATGATATTAAAGTGTTATTTTCTCTTGAGATAAAGAAGTTTCAAGGATGGATGGAGGGAAGGGGTTTGGCCATGGTTTTTTTTTTTAGTCTGTGTAAAGGTAGGTAAGGGAGAAGTTAAAACCGTGAGAGAGAATGGAAGGGGAAATATTTTGTTTTGTTTTTTTTTTTTTTGTCGGTTTGCTTGGTTGGTGGTGTAAAGGCAGACAAGTAATGGTTCATTTTGGTGAAAAATGGGAAAACATGTTGAAAGATATATCACCAATTAACTCAAATTGGAAGATGCTCTATAGGAGTGGAATAGTAGTGCCAGCAAAGCTACTATGCTTGCACAAAAATGAAAAATAAAAATAATAAAAAAAAATGACAAAGAACTTGAAGGGAGATGCTTTAGCTAAGGTAAAAAAAAAGAACCAAAGTAGGCGCATGCATGGTATCTGCTTCCTTTTATTTATTTATTCATTAAATTTTTGTAACTTTGTATTATTTGTCTAAATAAAATAAACAACAATACTAACATAACGAGTGCCCAAAACAAACACGCTGCGTATACGATTAGAACAAACACGCAAGTGCAAGAATAAAAGCAGTTTGAGGTCATTAAAATAACACAAACAAGATCATTAAAAAAAAAAAAAACACTCGTGACGTTAATCGGTTCTTTTTTGAAAACGAGAAAAATACTCGTTAAAATCAGGTGTTCACATAAAATACTTTTTTTGTTTTTTTAATACATTTTGAACTAGTCGGACAAAATTGGGGTATGACAGCTGCCCCTCTTTATTTGAATTTTATCAAGAAATATGAATTGGCTGAGACATATTTCGAAGATAAAATAGAAATAAAGAACTCAGAAATTATACCAATTTTGTCCACTTTGGGAAATCCGAATTTTCTTTTTTTCTTTTTCTCTTTCTCTTCTTTTTTGTTTTTTTGTGTTTTTTTTTGAATGGGTGTCATCCTTCGGCCAACAAAAGCAGAAAATAAGCTTGGTGCCATCCCTCAGTAAGCTAGCGAAAGCCGTAAATGAATTGTCAGCCCTCAGTAAGCCAACAAAACTGGAAATAGATTGGTGTCGACTTCTGGCAAAGAAAAGCAGGAAATAAAGCGAAGAAAGCGATAAAGAAAGTAAGAAGAAGGTATCGGCCCTCGATAAGTTTAAAAACACAGAAATAAATTGTTGCCAACCTCGATGAAGCCAAACAAAACAGAAATGAATTGGCGCTAGCCCTCAGGCAGCAAAAGCATGAAATGAATTAGTAAAGAAAGCGATAAAGAAAGCGATAAAAAAAGGTAGGCCTCGATGAAGTCGAAAAAGCAGAAATAAATTGGTGCCAACCCTCAGTAAGCCAGCAAAACAGGAAATAAATTGGCGCTAGCCCTCAGGCAGCAAAAGCAGGAAATGAATTAATAAAGAAAGCGATAAAGAAAGCAGTAAAGAAGGTACCGGCCCAAGAAGTTCGACACTTAATCGAGGTCGCTTAAAGCCTTTTAACGAACCGCGAACGATCCGAGTTTGCACTTGGGCATGGTGGTCTTCAAGAGCGACCGGGGACAATATCAAGTCTAGATCTCGATACTTCTCAGATTGCGCCATGTCTTAGGCCAACACACTATCCTTTTCATTTGGACCCAATGGGGTCGAAGGACTTACCCGCGGCTCGAATACGAGGTGAAGTCGCTTTTGAAGGGACGCCAGGTCCCGGGCGGATTCACGAATCCTGTTGGTTGATTGATTGAAATAGCCAATGCTGCCGCATCGGATCGAGGTACCTGCATACGTCAGTTGATGCAAGGAATGATGCATGGAACATGGGTGCATGCTATGCAAGGGCATGTTATGCAAGTGCATGTAGTGCTATGATTTTGGTGTAATGATGAATGTGGTGGAACATTCCTGAAGTTTTTCTTTTGGTCTGATTGTTTTTTCTTCGATCAACCTTCTTTTTCTGATCGTTTGTTTTTCTTTGCTTGTTTTCTTTTGCTCTTTATGAAATGTGAATATACAAATGTAGTGCTTTGATGTTTGATGCAGAGATTGATACTTGTAATGCAAGCAAAGCGATGCAATGACAATGTGATGATTCATGTTTTGATGAATGAAATGCTCTTGTTTTATTTTCTGCTCATTTCTTTCTCTTTTCATGAAATGCGGGCATGCGAATGCAATGATGTTGAATGTTACGGAGTGCTTGTGTTTTTGCTTCTTCTTTCTTCATGATACAGTGCTTTGATGCTTGATGGAATGAGATGGAAGATTTTTTTTGCTTTTATCCGTTGCTTCCTTTTTTGTTGCCTTTCATGAAATGATGATGTCGGCACGATGCAAATGGGACACTATGATAAACAAAATGGAACGCCTAAATGTATTAGGCGAAAAATAAGATATGAATGATTGGGGTACTTAAACATTTTTGTGATGGTGAGATGCAAGACTTTGAATGCAAGGAATTGAGATGATTATTGACCATTCTGTTGAAAAAAAATTGAATTTGATTCAAACTCCGGTGTTCTCAAGGTTTTTATTTACAAACAAGCTCACTTGTTTTCTCTTCCTTCTAGTGACGACTGAATCTTAGATATCACATGACTAACTTGTGTTCTCTCTCTTTGAAGCATTGTCTAGTAAGCATGCATAGGAGTGCAAATGTGAATGAGTGAGTCGGTTAACTTGGGATTGGTTTAGAACATGTATGATAAGTGAAGGGATGACTGACATGATTATTGCTGACGCTCATGAAGGACCAAGGGATGCAAGACTGCCCCGGTTCGGGCTTTTGATGAGTGAATAAGCTTGCCTCTGCCTGGTGGTGATAATGACTAGGGGTGTGGGAGATGATGAATTGGGAACACTTAGGCTCTTCGGATGAAAGGTGGAATGAAAGGGGTTTTGTCTCAACCCACAGAGTTTGGTGTTGCCCCAGTCATGACGAGACAAAGTTGCCCCAATTTAGAATGACGAGGCCTTGTTTAGGATAGTGAGTTGAGAGATTGCCCCGGTGAGGTTTTATGGGAATGAATGAGGTGAAGGAATGAGAATGCACTTGCCCCACTTTGGAATGACATTTCAAACGGTTTCTTTGATTGAGGTTGTGAAAGGTGGCAGAGTTATGGTGATGGTTATGAACGGAGGGTGGTATGTGAATGGGATAGACGATGAGCAAATCTCCCCATGGTTGAGTGGAGTGAGAGGTGAAGGAAATGTCCCCTAGTACACATCTTTGGTTCTCTTTAAGGAAAACTCAAATGCAATGAAAGTTTTGACTTTTAGTATGAAAGAAGCCTCACTTGGTGATCACTAAACCTTGTTTTAATGCAACTTGAATGCATTTTAGAGTGCAAGTCTTTATTGTTTTGTCAGCTTTCTTTTTTTATCGATCGCTTTTTCTCGAGGATTTTTCTTGATCGGCTTTCTTTTTTTCCCGATCGTTTGTTTTTCTTTTGAGCAAACCCATCGTAAATAGATAAACTTATTTGTCCTAGGGTTAAAATTTGAGAAAACAAAAGCAATCGGTTATTGATCGGGATGGACTCTTTAGGATTGTGATGTTTTGTGAAGAAGGGATGATTGAGCTTAATGAAGTGTTTGAGACTGATGGGTTGTTGGGTCTTATTCGGCATCGGCCAATGGTCAATGATTTATGAAGGAAATGGTTATTAGGTTTGATGAGGTGCTTGGGGCTTTATTAGGACAAGTTTGTGTTTCATGGTAGAATGGTCGAGAGGTTTATGGAGGTTAGATGTTGAGGCCAAAGAAAATGTTTGCGGTCTTTATGAAAGGAGAGATGATTTTACACAATGAGTGTTGGAAAGTTTATGGAGACAAGGATCTCTCTCGTGTTTCATGGTGAAATATATCACTCACAATTTGTACTTCTTTTGTTTCTCTTTTTCTTGGTCCCTTTTTTTGGATCTTTTGTTTGATTGGGTTCTTTTCTTTTTGACCTCTTTCTTTTCTTTGGACTTGGGTGAGTGATAAAGATGATATACCATTTTCGATGTGGAATTGATCCTTGTCTAGAGTGGTGGAGATATCCCGGGACTTTCTTGACTTGAGGTGGGCGGGAAAGGGAATTTTTGGATTTTCTTGAGGTTGTGGGAGGCGCCAACCTTCATTTCAAATTACGATTGCTTATTTTTTCAGAAACCCGACAACAATTTATCTATCTATATGTGTTTGCTCTTTTGTTTGCATTTTCTTTTATGCCCTAATTTTTGCACTGGACCGCTCTGCGAGTTTTCAATCCACCCAGGCGCTCCTTTTTGCCTAGCTGCCCTTGCGGGTTTTCAACCTAGCGAGCTTGTTCTTCTCATTTATCTCTTCTTTTTCTTTTTCTTTTTGTTTTGGAAAGACTTGCACTAAAGGAATATAATGTCGATAAAGAAGGTTAGTGATCATGCAATTGCCCAGCATGGAGGACTTAGAGTGTTAGTGAGAATGAACCAAAAAGTCAAGTATGCAACTTGATGGGAGAGAATATGCGCTTTATGGGTGGACGGGCGGGATTAGACTTGGATGGTGATGATGACAAGGAAAGAAACTGACTGACTCAAACAAGAGAAATTGCACGTGTCAGGCACTTTCACTATAGGAATGCTTCACAGAGAGTCAACATTAGTTAGAACAATGAAAATTTCTTTCTTCTTTTTTTTTTTTTTTTTTTTTTTCGAGCCTTGATCTTTTGTCATGGAATGGATGGGATGCGAGTGCTTTTGAAAGAAATGCAAATGAGCTATTGATTTGAAAAGCGAGTGCCTTGGAACACCTAGAGTTTGCAACCAAGTAAGGATAAACCTTTTCAAAAAGGATGATTGTTTTGCAAGAACGTCCCGCTTCTCATCACAACTTTTATTTTATGCAATGAATGAATGAACAAATTATGATATGCAAGTATGATGCAAATGCGTGGAGAATGACCACTCGAAAAGTGTGGCTTATTCTAAATAATTTTGTTGTTTTTAATGCAAGACAAAATATGAATGCCAATGCGAATGATGCAAGAATGATGCCCCCCTTTTTTTTTTCAAAATGATTTTTTTTTTATTTTTTTAGTTTTTTAGAGGCGAGACAAGATACGAAATGCCAATGCCCCTTTTTTGAATGATGAGAGATGCAAAAATGGTGATATGAGACAACTGATTGTCGTTACCCTGAGTAACATGCATGAAACATTGAGTGGATCCTGACTCAATACTTCACACAATATATTTCAAACGTTTGAAAATTAGTTGACTCAATTTAATTTTCTACTTGAAAATAAAACACGTGGATCGGGTCAAAGTGTCTCGACATCGTAGAGTAACATCTCAAATTTGTAGTCGACAAACAAATTTGAGATATTACCCTTCGTCGTTCAAAGGTGCACTTCTACCCATTAAGTCATCACATGAGGAAATTTTTCTTTGTTTCAAAAGGATGCATGCAGGGAGAAATGATGTATTCGAACAAAGTGATGAGGTTAATGAAATGATGCATGAGTGCCACATTGACGCGATGTGTGCATTATTTGATGATGATTTTTTGTACACGCACCCGGATGAACGTGATGCTTATGCAATGCTGATGATAATTGCTTCTTGTCTTATTTTGTTTTTATGCAATAAAGTGAAATGCACGATAACGCGTGGACATGCATGCAAAATGAAACGTTCAAGTGCTTATTTTTTTATGCCATGAAAAAGGGAAAAGGGGTACATGCGATGCATTTTCTAAAATCTAGTAGAAATCATACATTTTTGGATTTTTGTTTATTTGTTATGATATGAAAGAGAAAAATAATAATGCATGCAGAAAATGGCGCGTTTGAGCTAAGGCTATATGAATAGCGGAATGATATATGCATGCAATATTGATGTGATGTCCACCTTTATTTGATGACAGTTTTTGCATAATTAAGGATGAATGAAATGCGATATGGATGATAACTGCTTCTGGATTTTTTTTTTTTTTTGAGATTAAAACTGCTTCTGGTTTTCATTTTTCTTATGCAATGAAATGAAATGTGTGATGCTTACAATTACTTTCCTAATGCATGAGAGATATTGAATGGAGATGCATGTGAAATGAGACGTTAATGTTTATTTTTGATTTGCGACACAGAAAAGTATTAATGCGATGATGTGATATGAATGGACGACGAAATGAGTGGGTGAATGAATGAACGAATGTGCATTTTGAATGAGGATGCCGTAAACTGCATCACTTGATGATTTTTCATGGTTATGAACGAATGAAATACCATAGGGATGATAATTGTTTTTTTTCAAAATTTTGTTTTATGTAATGCATGATGTCATGATGCAAAGTGCGGATGATGATTGTTTTTTGTTTTATTTTTAAACAATGAAATTGAATGCATGATACTAACAATTATTTTTAGTGCGTGGAAAGATATGATTCTTATGAAAATGCATGCAAAATGAGATGTTTGCATATATGATATGAAAAAGCATGTGATATGTTTCTAAAAAAAAATTATGCGAGAAAGTGCATGATGCTCGCAAATGATTTTTAATGCAAGGGGAAACATGATTTATTTTGAATGGAAATGAATGCAAAACGAGATGGTCACATGTTCATTCTTCATGATATGCAAAAAGCAATAATGCATGAGACACGTCCCTAATATGTTTTTTTGACTTTTTGACAAAATTAGGAAAAAGCTTAGTGAATGGAAACGCACCCGCGTGGGGAATGCGCTCCCGACAAACCTAAATGAGATAGAGAAAAATGCGCGTATGTATTTTTATTTAGTTTTCCCATGTTATGCAATGCAAAGATGCTTTTTGTATGAGAATGAGGTTGATGATGCTACTTTACATGCATGTGAAAAGCAAAGTAAAAAGGTTTTTTTTTGTTTGGTGATTGAATTTTTGAGAAAATACAAGATATATGTCACCTCATATAGATGTTTATGAAAATAAAAAAAAAAATACATTTTTTGATTTTCGAAAATTCTTGAGGGAAAAATGACTGAACTAGATGCAACAATGCAACACACAATTGGGAACGCCCTTGTGACCTAAAAAAGGGGGGAAAACCTACGATTTAAGGCAATTTAAAGGTAATCCTCCCATGTAGCTCTGTTCACTCCCTCACAAGGCCACCAGAGCCACAGTCCCTTTCACAAAACTCCCACAAATGCAAAGAAACTGCTAGGTGTGAGGCATCATGAAAAAGAGCACAACTGGTTGAAACTTTCGCAAGTAGCCAAGCGGACAAAGGTCCTGATGGGCTCTCACTACTCGAATCCACTCTCCTAAGTTTTTGCGGACCTGGGTTATGGTCTCTCTGTCAAAGCATATTATCTCAAGGTACAAGTGTAGTGTGTGTCAAGGGCATACCACTTAAAGCTACCCAACACATATCACCCCACCTGCAAATGAAAGCCCAGAACAGTCCAGACAATAGCATGTTGTCTACCCTAGGGTTCAATAGCAATCCAATATAAACTAGCCTAGGGTGCCAACAACAATGCGCTTCTTACCTTAAGAAAGGGAGCTGAGAAGAGAGGAACATGATAAGAGAGGGGGAAATGCATGAGCTTACCTTAAGAAAGGGAGCAAAGAAGAAGGGATCATGGGGATTGGAAGAATGCATGGGCATAAACAATAAAAGAGAAGGAGTAGAAGAGGAGATAGAGAATAAACATAGAAGAAGACAAATGCATATGCCTACAATCAATGATAAGAAAGAAAGGAAAAAAGAATGAAGGCAAACAAGGTATTAGTCAAATCAACAATACATTAAACCACACATTTTAATTAGTTAGGCTTGACCCTCGTCTTTTAAAAAAAGTCCCCAGTGAAGTCGCCAGCTGTTGCACCCCGAAAAATCCCGGTTTGGGTTTCTCAATGTACAACTTGGAAAAATTATGAAGCCGCCACCAATATTTTAATTTTAAGACCAAAACATTGAAAAAAGGTCTTTTGAACAAAGCGGATGGTCTTTTGAAACTAGAGATATAGGTTCGAGGGTCGATTACGTGCGGGGAAGGTTTTAGCACCCCACGCGTCCTCTCTACTGAGAGGGAACCTTTAATTAAGTGTATGGTTTTAACGCTTGATTTGAAAAATACCTAGATTTGCCTATTTATTTCTTGTTTGATGCGAATGGAAAGACTTAATAAATTTTTTTATTTTTGGCGCTTGACGAGAATTGGCTTCTCGCTCCTACGTATCTCCTAGTGCGATGGAGAATTCAAAGCTACGTAGTTCTTGGTTGTCATGAAAAGGTTTTTGTTTTTTATCTTTTTAGTGACTTTTCGAAATATGACGAGTATTCAGCGAATGATTAAACTAACAAAGGTTATGGATAATCACCGCTAAGTACTCTTGAAAAAATGGGAGTCACCGCCACTAGTCAGACGAACAAAGGTTCTGATTGACCGTTAGTAGCGACTCGTTTTCTGGTTGATCTTCTGAAAATGGTTTTCGAAAGAGATTAATTGGCACGAATGATCAAACTAACCAAAGTTATGGATAACCATCGTTTATTGTTCTTTGGAAAAAGACATTGCCACCAATGACTAGACGAACAGAGGTTCTGATTAGCCATTAGCAACAATGGGTTGAAAAATGATTTTTGTTATGAAAAATACTAACGTTTATGGTTGCGAAAAGGATTCTTATTCGTTGCGAAAAATGATAATGTTTATGATTGCGAAAAAAGTTTTTATTTGTTGCGCTTGACGAGAACGTGGCTCGCTCCTACGTATCCCAAATAGGAATCAAAGCGACGTAGTTCTAATTTGAAGATGAAAATGTTTTGAAAGGGTTTTGGAGAAAGAAAGAGCTTTCATAATGACCAAGCAAGCAAAGGCTTTGAGTGATCATTACTAATAACTCTTGATAGCGTTCATGACAATCAAACAAGCCAAGGCTTTGGGTGATAGTCACTAATAACTTGCATTAATTACAAAAGAGTTTGAATGATTTTGGGAGACAAGGGTGAAGTTATTATCAATGATTGGTTACAAATTTCAAGTGCATTCAATAATTAAATAATCATGCATATGTCACACATCAACTAGGACTAAACATGCCGATACAATCAAAGATTCAATTGTCAAGGATGCAAGGCGAATTTCTCAAAAATAAATGTGTGTGCGTGAGGAGAAGTGCATTTACCCTAATGACTCTATGCTACAACAGGCATGTAGGCTTACGTCTTCATTAGGAGGTCATACACATTGAGGGAATGACACACAGTTAAATCAAGACAATTTAAGTAGCATCAAAAACAAATAAACAATTGATCGTAGGCATAGAATGATCTTAGTTAAACTAATGAACATGTGAGCAATGATTTCTCAATAATATGAATAAAAGGAATTGCATCAAGGCTAAGGTAAGCCTATCCTTTGTCATATCTCACGAACCCTAAACCCTAACATACAATCTCCCTTGTTATTAACTAAGAAATTAAAAGGGGAAGGCTGAATCACATAGAGCAATCCTCTCACTTTGAGAAAAGTGCACTAGGCACTAGTGAGAATCAACTTGCCTATCATCAACAACTAACAATAAGCAAACTAAAACAAGATAAACACAAAAACTAGGTTGAATCACATAGAGCAATCCTCTCACTTTCAGAAAAGTGCCTTAGGCACTAGTGAGAATCAACTTGTCTATCATCAACAACTAACAATAACTAAAGTAAAACAAGAATACATAAACAAAGTTGAGTCCTTTCTAGCAATCTTCACCACTTAGATCAAGGTGCACTAGGCACTAGTGGGAATCATATTGCTAGATCATCAACCAACAACAAAAATAACATTTAACTCTAAAATGAAATACTAACAACAATATTAAACATCATCAAGCAAAGAACAACAACAAAATCAACTTGACAATGTTTTTAATCATAAGTATGTGAACCAAAAGAAAAAAAGGTTGTAATCAAAACGTGGGGGGGTGTAGTTAACAATCAGGAGTAAAAATAAAAATAAAAAAAAACTTAAAAAGAATGAGGCCCAACACCATATACACTAAAATAGAAAACCTAAGCTCACTCCCTCCTCTCCGCGTAGTTTACGTTCTTATTTGTGAGAGGGAAGAAAAAGAAATGGAGGAATGCAAAAATGGTCAAAAACAAAACAAGAGAGAGAGGGCGAACCAGAGAGAGAGGAAAGGGAGAGCACCGCGCGAGAAAGAGAGAGTACCGCGCGAGAGAGAGAGAGAGAGAGAGGCGGCCGCGCGAGAGAGAGAGGTGTTCGGGAAGAGCTCGACGGCGACGTCCTCGGTGGTTTGAGCGGCGTGGTAGCGACGGCTTGTGGTGGTTCTCCGACGACGGCCGAGGTGCGGTGGTTTTGAAGTTGTATGAGTGGTGGTGGCGGCGGATACGACGACGTGCGGTTGTTGTTGAAGTGGATGATGGAGGTGGGTGTGGTTGTTGTGGTGTTGGTGTTTGTGAAGAGAGGATGATGGAGGTGGGTGGTGGTATTTATTATCATGGAATGGTTTTGAGATTGGGTGAGTTTTGAGGTTGAGGAAGGAAAAGGATGGTGATGAATATGGTGAGGAGAGGAGGTAACATGAGTGGTGGTGAATATGTGAGGTAGTGAGGTGGTTATGGTTGTTTGAGTGGTGGTGGTTATGGTGAGATAGTGAGGTGGTTATGGTTGTTTGAGTGGTGGTGTATCTTTTTTCTTTTCTTTGTGTCTGTGTATCTTTTTCCTCCTCTGTGTTGCTGTGTTTTTGTTTGCTCTCCTACCTCTATTTTCAGTATTTGAGGAAGGTGAAAGCTTCCATGGTAGGAAGAGCCACGTATACGTATATGTCCAGGAATAATAGTGAGTGGGATGATATTAAAGTGTTATTTTCTCTTGAGATAAAGAAGTTTCAAGGATGGATGGAGGGAAGGGGTTTGGCCATGGTTTTTTTTTTTAGTCTGTGTAAAGGTAGGTAAGGGAGAAGTTAAAACCGTGAGAGAGAATGGAAGGGGAAATATTTTGTTTTGTTTTTTTTTTTGTCGGTTTGCTTGGTTGGTGGTGTAGTGCAGCAAGTAATGGTTCATTTTGGTGAAAAATGGGAAAACATGATGAAAGATATATCACCAATTAACTCAAATTGGAAGATGCTCTATAGGAGTGGAATAGTAGTGCCAGCAAAGCTACTATGCTTGCACAAAAATGAAAAATAAAAAAAATAAAAAAAAAATGACAAAGAACTTGAAGGGAGATGCTTTAGCTAAGGTTAAAAGAACCAAAGTAGGCGCATGCATGGTATCTGCTTCCTTTTATTTATTTATTCATTAAATTTTTGTAACTTTGTATTATTTGTCTAAATAAAATAAACAACAATACTAACATAACGAGTGCCCAAAACAAACACGCGCGATATCTGATTAGAACAAACACTAAAAGCAATAAAAAAGCAGTTTGAGGTCATTAAAATAACACAAACAAGATCATTAAAAAAAAACACTCGTACGCAATCAGTTCTTTTTTGAAAACGAGAAAAATACTCGTTAAAATCAGGTGTTCACATAAAATACTTTTTTTGTTTTTTTAATACATTTTGAACTAGTCGGACAAAATTGGGGTATGACACCTATCATCATAAAAATGCGATTCTGGATTCGTTAACCGTCGGATCGTCTTTATTTTTGGACAGTAGGTTCGTGAGACATATATCTTTACTTCCACCGTTTGGATCGTCGAAACGAGGTCTGAGGAGAGAGAAATTACTTTCGCAATAGCTGCAGTTTTGGGCCATTTTTTCTCAAACCTCTCACCAGTAAAAGTGCGATTCGGATTGGTTAACCGTTGGATCGTCTTCGTTTTTTGACAGCAGGTTCGTGGCACATATGTCTTCACTTTTACCGTTCGGATCGTCAAAAAGAGGTCTGAGGAGAGAGAAATTACCTTCGCATAGTAGCTAAAAACTAAAACCCGAAAATACGCAAAAAGTGACTATTTTTTGTAATTTTTTCGAAAAAAAAGTGAAAAACACCGGAAAAAATTGAGTGTTCACATAGCTATTGATGGGTGTGTCATTGTTTTTATTGATAATGATATTGCATTTAGTGTTTTGTATGATTATGAACTCATCTTTGTGTGCATGGTTCTTGAACTTTACACTTGAATTCTAAAGAAGCATGTAGTAACCATTGTACAACAAATGAACTGCACTTTGTTGGTTGGGAATGTTATTTTGGAGTTGTTTGATGTTTTGAATTTGTTGGTAAGAAGCTTTACTATGATTGTAGGAGCTGGAATTGGCTTTGTGTTTTATTTGCTCTTGGATGTCCCTATCAGAGGCGCTATGAGGTTGTGGGGGACTAGGAAGTAGTCATTGAATATTTGATTTTCCATATGAATCTTGGCAATTATTGTGCTATGATTCATCTCTATCAATAATGGTCTTTGTTTTTGTTTTTCAGTGCTACCATTTGGGGTGATATATGGTTTTTTTAGATAAGATGGGGTGATATATGGTGTAATGCTTTTATTTTGCTCTACTTAGCTGCTAATGATTTTGGCCAAGTTATAAATACCATGATAGTTGTATCACATGTTCCTATATAATACTTACATGTTATGAAAGTCAGTGTTTTTCATTCAAGGCATATTAAGTTTGTGTTTTTGTTACTACATGAGAAATTTTAGTTTGATTGTGATTCGTCAATTTTAAATTCTTAATTTAAGGGGTCTTTCGTCGAGCAGAGCAGTCTTTGAGGCTACTAGAATCGAACCCTCCTAATTTCTTACTCACATTCCAGTTTTGAAAATAAACACAAACACTAGAGAGAAAGAGGGAGCTCGAGTGTAGAGGAAGGAGAGCAAAATGGAGGAGCTTTCATGCTAGTTCCACTCACGTCCATGAACCAAACCAAAATTACCTTCATTATATCTCTCATCCTACTTCCTCTCCCTCAAACTTTGAAACCCATTGATATCACAATCCTCATAAACCTGGAACTTTTCACATCAACCATTTTTCCTCCTCCCATTCGGGTTGCATTTCATTGTGAGAGTTAGAAGTTGATTTTGAAGTTTGCATGTAAGTGGTGGGAGCTAGAATAGAGCTGGGGTTTGTTGCATGTTAGTTTGAGAGCTAGATTAGAGCAAATGGGTAGCTACATTGGAAGTTTTGGGAGCTAATCGGAGTCCTAGGGAGCTTGAAGTTGTTGGTGTCTTAGTGGTGTTCAATATTGTGCTTGTTTAGACCCATTTGTTGTAAATGTGAGTTCCATTTCTTCCCATTTTCACATGTTCTTGATTTTGAGTATGAATATATTTAAAGTCCACTTGATTGTTAGAGTATGGAGTCGATTATAAGTCACCAACTCTGTTTTTCAAAAATGGTGTTGTGTGTTGAGTTCAAATTGCAATGTTATTGGTAATGCATGTTGATTGGATTATTGTTTGGATGATGTTTGAGTTGGAACATGATTGATAATGAAATTGATGTTTAATTGTATGTTAATTTGTGTATTTTGGGATTAGTGAGGTTTTAGGGTGGAATTGGTACCATTGGGAGACTCAAAGTGCATTAAAAATGTGGAAAAAAAACACTGTCCAGCGCACAACTCGTGTGTATGTCTGGAAGTAGGTGCACATTTCAAATTTTTCAAGCCCGGCCCGTGCGCCCCATCTGTGCAACATTTTAAAAACTAAATTTTCTCACTCAGTTGGGTACCAATTGCATTCCAAGTCCTTCCCTAACTCAAGTAACATTAGTTACCATATAATTAGACCTTTGTATGACTTGTTTATGATGATTGAGTGTCTAAGATATCATTTCGTGAGATGAGTAAGGAATAACTATATGTCTAAGTATACAATTGTAAATGAATTAAAGAATTATTGATGTACTTGAGGTGGGTGTATGAACCTAATCCCAAGGCCTAGAGGTTTAGCTCAAATAAAATGTTGAGTAGGGGTTCCCCAAAGTGTACGTTATAGCATTCAGATGTGTAAGTCTATAGCGTTAGGGAGATGCATCATCAGTAAATATATTAAAAAATATCGTGAGTATACATATAGTGAGGTAACGTTGAGGAACTCATTGAGATTATTGTAATCTCATTTCGTATTACATGGTGTTTTTACAGATAAGCAGGTGAAGAAGATAAAAATTAAGAGGAAGCTCATTGAGCTTAGATTAATGAGAATTCCCTTGAGGATATTAAGATGATGTATTTGACTTGTTTATGTAAATGAAGTTTATGGTATCTTGTACGCTTTAGGGTTTATGTACTCGTTTACTTTTGGATTGAGAAATTGTATTTAACTCATTTGATGGAAAATTTTCAAGTTGGAGGTTTATGAATTTGCAGTTTATTGGTATTTTATTTCCGATGTTGATATTGAGTTAAGGCACCAAATCCTTTTTCATTGATTGAGTCACTAGCAGAATAATTTGAGGGGAAATCGAGTTTGATTGCGATTGGGGATGAGAAGTTGGGTCGAGCTGGACTTTGCAAGGTCTGGGCCTAACATACATTGAAAGTGTTCGGCCTAAGCCTGGGTTGTGGCCTGTCATAGGCCCAACTTATAAGCGTGACATGGCCTTTGTGAAAAGCGACAAAGTCGGGGGAAATTTGTTTAAAAGCCAATTTTGCAATTTTTTTCAAGAGTCTACAATCTTTAAGTGATGTATGCTTTTGTAAATAGACTAAGAAGTTAATAGATCAGTAACATTAAGTTTATTTTATATGATATTCAATTTAAATTCTATTTTATTATAATAGGTTTAAATATGTCAAAAATGGATGTATGTCAACATATTTAAATTAATGAGAAAATATTAGCAAATTTATGACTTAACACGAAGTAAAAAAATTAATAGAATAATAATAATAGTAATAAAAATATTATTTATTTTTACTTAAGCATGCCAGCCTAATAGACCTAAAAGGTTTTTCAAATGACTTGTATCATGGACTTTTTAGCCAAATATGCTTTTAAAAAAACCTAAACCTTATCTGCTTAAAAAAAGACCCATAATTCCTATAACCCCCTACTTGGACACTCCCAACACTCAAATATTTTGAAAATACTCTCACATGAAACGCCTCCCCCCATGTTGAATTTTGACTTGGTTTGGAACTATACTTTAGAACTTGGTTCGGAAGTAAACTTTTGTATTTGCTAAAAATCTAGCAAATATGGGTGCCTGCTTGGTTCGAAACTGTACTTCAGAACCGGCATAATCCCAAAAAAAATAAAAAATACGCGAGCGCATTTCATTAATAGTATTTTAGTCTTTTCGTAGGGTTTAGGGTGTCCAATGAGTGACTGGAGTTGTAGGAAGTATGACCTAAAAATACTAGTCCTAGCTTGACTAAGCTGAGCCATAGGCTGTCGATCAACTTCGTCTATTCCCACCCCAACCCGTAGTTGCTACTAACCCGGCATGTAAAATTTTTCCAAATACAAAGGGAAAAAAACAAAACAGTCCGACAACTACAATTGTTTAAATAATAATCAAATCTGTTATGGAGAAATTACACACATACTATTCGCACCCCCTCCACTCAAAAGGCCATCTAATTGGGCCTTCAACAGTCAGAGCCCACCTTCACATATCAAAGGGCCCATGATGCACCTCCACAATGAACGGACCAGATCATCACACTTAATACCTCTTAAACCTATAAATACCACATTTATGAAGAGAAGAAGGTACGCATTAATTACTACTTATTTGCATTAACTCCATGTTTCATCGACTTTAGCATCGGTGTGGTATCAAGGAGTACACCCCACCTCAGCTCGGAATATCAACTCGGACGTGACCCTTATTGATCAAATCTTCATTACCTACCAACTATCTCGGACTTATAATATCCTTAGATACGGTACAGAACATTGGCGACCACAGTAATAGGATCGGCAGGGGTAATAAGTGCTGCAGCAGAGGTCCCTTCAGCTGCGACCCCGCTACCAGTTCCGACATTTGGTACCGCCGGTACGATTTGTTCAAGCGCCAGGGCTTTCAAAGCCGCCATGTTTCTTTTTGGGGCCATACTATCTGCAAAAGAAAAGATTCAGTTAGAAAAAGAAAAATTTATAAAAGCAAGATCGGAAACAGAATGCCGAAAAATGAGTTAGAACCGACCTAAAACTTTCTCGACGTGCGCAAACTTAACAGTTGCTACCAATAACTTAGTATCGAAACCCCATTGATTCGCTCTATGTTCATTATTGGTAACAATCCGATCTGCAATAAACGTTAGCATCTTCAAGGTTTTCCGATCTTCAGTATTTAAATTGTTCTTGTCAACAGAATGTTTTATAGATTCATCTCGATGGGTCCAGCCTAGAGGAAATTTGGTCGTAAGAACGATATTGTTCTCAGCATTAAAGGTACCAACCCGATCTACTACTGCTGGCAGCACCGGCTCTACCCAGAAAAACTTGTTTTTCCACTCATATTTTAAACTCTCCGAATACTACGAAATACCACGATACACCTACTAGATCGGAGGGTATAATGCTCTAAACGAGTGGGCCTACCGCTGTTCTTTTCAGTCTGTGTGTTCACCAAAAACATGTGTAAGAAAAGCTGAAGGGAGAGGGGCCGATCTAAGTGAATACATACGAGCTCAAAAGCACGTACGAAGGCCCAACCATTGGGATGAAGTTGAGAAGGGGCTACCTCTAATCTCGCCAATACCGACTGCTGGAAAGCCGTGAATGGAGGTCGGATGCGCATGTGAGCTAAAGTCGTCCAATAAATAATAAACTTAAGAGAATCAGGATAAGTAGCCACATGTTCGCCCTTTTCCATTCCATAAACACGCCAGCACTCGGGATCTTTTGCATAGAGCCTTTTTGAAAAATTGTTGATATCGGACTTCGAAGTCAGTAGCGAGTCTACCTGGCGAAGTGCTTCGGACACCCAAGTATAATCTCGAGGCGTACCCAAAGGAGGAATTACGGGAAGATCGACGTTGTTACTCCCGGAATCTTCGTACCCATATAGTAACTCAAAACTTCCGGTGTCTTCTGGTTCTTCACCCCTTTTCTCTCCATCAATGTTTTCTTCTTCCGGATCAACAGACGGATCGTCACCCTTTCTTCCATCTGATTCCGTCTCGGATTCAGAATCATTTGAAGAGCTCGGATCCAAATCAGCATCTACTTGAGCTCCAGGGGTCGGGATGTTATGCGCAGAAGGAGTGGACGATTCTTCATCGGAAGCTCTTCTAGTATCACTTCCTCTCGGCCCTGAAGGCATTTCTTCTTGTATCTCAGGGGCAGCCACTCTTTCCCTATCTGTAGGGTTAGAATCATCCGTGATCTAGATGCCATTAGCTTTCCAATATCAGGACCTCTGGATTTGCGAGCTTGCTCGGCTTGGTCTATAAGTCGGAGTGTTTCGGCGCGTGTTGTTTGTTTTGTTTTCGCCAGTTTTTCACCTACAGGAATGGGGGCAAGTTATCAGGATAAATCAAAATATGTTGGGTTCACGAACAAGATCGGAACCCGACCTGACAACCCCCATCCTGGCAAAAAAGATTGCAGGCTGAGGGCTAGATCTCAGCCCGGCAGAATTGAAAAACAAAACACAGCAAAAAAGTAAGTTCAAGGAAAGTACTAACCTCAGAAGAAAGCCTTGATGAAAAACAGAAGGAATTGATGCCAGAGATAAAAGGAGCGAGGTCGGAAAACGAAGATTCACGAAGTCGGTAGCTCTGAATAAGCAAGGAACTAAAAAAGATGAATGAGTTACCCTTACTTGTATTTATAGGGTTTAGGATAAGACCGTTGCTGTTCATTCGAAGCGACGCACTCAATCGAATCAAAGCAACACGAAAATCGAGGAGTCATCATTAAAAAGACGCCTCGAGTCCCGCGAATCGGGCCACATCCATCAACGCAAGCATTAAATGCTCATTCGAAAAAGAATAAATATCAAAACGGCGTCACCAACACGTTACACTATCTTCAAGATCCAGAAAGCAGCTTCAACTTCAACTATCTTCAAGATCGGTGAAAAGCAGTTCAACTTCAACTATCTTCAAGATCGTGAATCTGATTCCACTTCAACCATCTTCAAGATCGGTAAAAGCGATTCAACTTCAACTATCTTCAAGATCAGAATCTGATTCCACTTCAACCATCTTCAAGATCGGTGAAAGCAGTTCAACTTCAACTATCTTCAAGATCGGTAATACTGGTTCCACTTCAACCATCTTCAAGATCCAAAAAGCGATTCAACTTCAACTTTCTTCAAGATCGGTAATCTAGTTCCACTTCAACCATCTTCAAGATCTCAGAAAAACAAATTATTTCCACACATATCTCAAGTCTAGTTTAACCTAAACATGCCAAACCGACTTGGGGGCAAGCAATTATGGAGAAATTACACACATACTATTCGACCCCCTCCACTCAAAAGGCCATCTAATTGGGCGCTTCAACAAATGTCGAGCCACCTTCACATATCAAAGGGCCCGTGATGCACCTCCACAATGAACGGACTGGATCATCACACTTAATACCTCTTAAACCTATAAATACCACATTTATGAAGAGAAGAAGGTGCACGCATTAATTACTACTTATTTGCATTAACTCCGGTATTGATCGACTTTTTAAAGATCGGAAAGTGATCGATCTGTATGACACCCTACCTCTCATTTCGGAATATCAACTCGGACGTGACCCTTATTGATCAAATCTTCATTACCTACCAACTATCTCGGACTTATAATATCCTTAGATACGGTACGGAACAAAATCAAATCAAACAAAATACAAAGAAGTAAAAACAAAATAAAAAATAAATTGATAAAAAAAACAAAAAAAAAAATTAATAATAGTAAGAACACAAAGGTACGAGTTTGTTAGGAGAGATTGGTCTGCTTAACGAACGCTTCAACAGCAAAATTTCCCGGGCTAGAAGGATTCCTGTCTTTCTCTCTATCTCTCTTTCATCTCGATGCTCAACAATTTCCATTTCCTCACGCATTATTTCCATCTCCTCCACAAGGGTTAGGGTTTCTCTTTTTTTCCTTCTTTCCTAAATTCCCAATTCAATTACAGTTTCTGATTCATTTTGTGGTTGTTTTCGCTATCGTGAGACATTCCCATTATACATTGTTATAAATTATAGATTAGAATTAGAATTGGAAATGGAATTTTCCTTTATTTTCATTTTATAGCAGTTTCTGGATTTTCTAATTACCTTGTACAGATGCGTAATTGATGCGAAAAATTGACAACAATTGAAGGAGGAGGAGTTGGAAGGGTGAGTGTGTGTGTGGGTGAGCGATCGGGGTCCGCCGGTGGAAGATCGGGCTGGGGTTTTCGTTTTTGGTTGGAGATTGTGGTGAATAAAAGGGTTAAAAGAAGATGAGCGCTTCTAGGTTCATCAAGTGTGTTACTGTTGGGGATGGAGCTGTGGGAAAAACTTGTTTGCTAATCTCCTACACCAGCAACACCTTCCCCACTGTGAGCTCTTTTCCTAATCCTCTTATCATTATGTATATGTATTAACAATGTACTCATTGTTTTCAATTTTGAAAATGACATTTTAGGGATTTGGATTTTTGATCAGAAAATTGGGTGTTGTGTGTGATGATCGGACAATTTTACGAATGAGAAATTTAGAGTTTCGACAAAGGGCTATCGGTTATTAAGAAAATTTGAGTTATATTTCGATTTTGTTTCTTCAAGAGAAGCTGGGATTTTGAGATGCAACAATTGGCTGGCAGGTTATTTGAAAACTATGGATGTCAAAACATGATAAGATGTGAAATGTTGAAATTTTTGTCTTTTAGATTGGATAGAAGGGAATTCTTTAAAAAAATCATTGGGTGATTTTGTCTGTTGTATATATAACGTAAATAAATGCATTTAAAGTTTTCATGAGCATAGATGAAGAAATCAATGTTTGTTGTACTTTACCGATCTACCGTCACGTGTAATTTTTGTGCTAAATCCCCCTCCCTGATGTCATTAAAGTGTGAGATTGTGCTATATTGTCGTTATGTGCGCTTGTTGGAAAAGAAAGTTAATTGTTATTTTTGCATCTCTTCACTTTGTTTGGAAACAGGATTATGTGCCAACTGTTTTCGACAATTTCAGTGCAAATGTGGTTGTGAATGGAAGCACAGTTAATCTGGGTTTGTGGGACACTGCAGGTATTGAGATATTGAGATATTGAGATATAATTACAGTTATTGTTCTTAAACATACAACCTAGAGGGTTCTTTCTAGAGTTTTTATTGTTTTTATTGTTTTACTTTGTGGAACAGGACAAGAGGATTATAACAGATTACGACCTTTGAGTTACCGAGGTGCCGATGTTTTCATACTGGCTTTCTCTCTCATAAGCAAGGCCAGTTATGAAAATGTTTCCAAAAAGGTACGTATACCACCGTGTTTCAGATTTAATTTTCCTTGTGTCTGATGAGTTTAAAATGCACTTCTGTTTGATATGAACATGGGGTTTCTATATAATCCGGAATGAGTGGTTTATTGTGTATATTAATTCAAAATTGATGATAAATTGCACATCTGTTGTTGCATTTCCAGTGGATTCCAGAGTTGAAGCATTATGCACCTGGTGTTCCCATCATTCTGGTTGGCACAAAGCTTGGTAAGTTTTTTGCTGCCTAATGTAAATCTGATACTGTAATATCATGTTAATCAGTTGCTTCCTTCCAGAGTATTAATTTATAAAATTAACTGCTGTTTCTGTAATGAATTCCATGATCCATGAATGTTGCCTCTAGATAATTCTTGCAAATTTTTACATATATTGAGGTAGTCGATTCATAAATCTTTTGAGGCTCATATTATTATAAATGAACTGTGAAAGAGAACTTCCTATTAAATGCAAAAATACTGTTTGAAAGTTGTTAATTTGGAATATTGGTTTGGACTATCACCTCTTTCTCACTGGAAATATATGAGTTCAGTTTTTTATCCGTGCATGTGTATATGGGTTGTTCCTATCTCTAGATAGACATCAATACTTTAAGATATACGCGAATGGCTTTCATAGCCTGTTTTATTCTACTAGGAGATTAATAATTGTATTAACAGTCTTCCTGACCTGTGTGTATCTATTAAGCGTTTTATCAACTAAGAATTAGTCCTTTACCATTTTGTGATTTGGAATGAGACAGACCTCCGGGATGATAAGCAGTTCTTCGTAGACCATCCTGGTGCTGTGCCCATTACCACTGCTCAGGTGAATATTGTGTTTCTGGTGCTTCTTGAATGGCTTTATACTTCTTGTGCATGTTTGGAATCTATTTTAGCTAGTTAATTAAATTAAATACTAAGATTTGCATATCTTCTTAAAGGGAGAAGAGCTTAGGAAGCTGATTAATGCACCTGCTTATATTGAATGCAGTTCGAAATCACAGCAGGTACATAATTGAATCTGTTTTCTTTTTCTTTTTCTTCTTGTACACATTGGTTAATTTAATTGTTTGCTTTAAATTAATTAATGGCCTCTATTGCAGAACGTGAAGGCGGTCTTTGATGCGGCCATAAGAGTTGTTCTTCAACCACCAAAGCAAAAGAAAAAGAAGAATAAAGCACAAAAGGCCTGTTCAATATTGTGATTCACTAGTTCTGAAAAATAGACAACCATTTGTCCAACCTGCATTTCTCTCCTCGCCTTCCCTTTCTTCATTCTTACGCCGTTGAAGAAGTTGGAGTTCTATGTGGGTGTTCGTCCAAGTGTCTAACATACTCTAGATCTCCTTTAGCATATGCTGGTTGATGCTTTGCTTTCTTGGAATTATTGTGAATTCTAATTGTCAAATTTGCATTTCATGATTCCCACCTTTTTTTTTCGTAACTTACGTTTTATGTATTAATAGACTGGAATATCCCAGTTAGGATATCGACCTTGTTTGTTTGAAGATATATATCTAAATTATTTTGTATTTCGTTACAATGTTTGCTCTATGCAAGGATAATTGTTCGTTATTGTCACTTAACTTGGTTGTTCTATAGTTAGTGAGAGTTGTTTTGTTCTGTCCTAGTAGTAGCATCTGTTTTTGTTATATGGTGACACTATTTTTAACACATCAAAGTTGGGGTCAAAACAAATGTATTACGTTTAATAGCCAGTGTGATTCTCCACCAAAATTGATAGCAGAGTCCAAAGATGCAGGGATAGCCTACCATGAGATTTTGCGTATAGCATCCTTACAAATTTGTCCATTGGAAAACTAATTAGCAGTTCAAATGTGTTGAAGTTATGGGTGATATTTTGTGTGGACACTGATTTCAGAGAGTCTGAGACTCTCTGTGGAGGACGTCTAGACTTGAAGAGTTCGGATCATTAGAAGAGTGACATTGTTAGCTTTGGCTATGATCACGTCATTAAAGAGAGCAACTGTTTGGAGGCAGTTAACCTTTGTAACACGGATGTGAACCATTTCCATTGCTATGTTTCCCCGCTCCTTCAGATAGCGGAGGTTAGGAACAATCTTGGTAATGCAACGTTGGTGCATGTCCTTCGGGAGAAGAACAAATGGGTTGACTTTATGGCTAAGGAAGGAACCTTTGCTTCAGGCTCTATGGCGCGGACTTCCACTCCTTTGTTCAAGAGGTTGGCACAATGACCACATAAAGGGGAAATGGGAACTAAGAGTGTCGCATACCGAATTCGAACCCGGAAGATGTTCCTAACTCCAATCAACTGAGCTACCTCACTGAGACTCTTTTGTTTAGCTTGTTACGTTGTAACACCACAAAAAGAATGCATGTTTAATAATACCTAACATGTATGATCATTTTTTCTATTTATAGTATTTTTTGAAGTGAAAGTAAAAAATAGTTACATTTTAAATAGTTATCTAAGTATGGTCTCTCTTCCAATTTTACGAGTTCGAGTTGTTTCAGGCGTGCATCGGTGTTAAATCTCTTGATTAATCTCTCGAGATTCTGCATTACGTAGAATACCAATTTATACCAAAAAAGTAAGCACCTAAAATTGCTCTTTTTTTTTGTCAACAAAAATTTGCTCTTATAAATGAGACGAAACAAAATAATTGAATTTCTAAAGTAAATAATATCTAATTTGGAATGGGCCAAAAGTGATGGACCAAACAGCCACCATAAGGCCCACCCAGCCCCAGGGGTAGGGACCCGCCAATTACCCAAGGCTTCTCCCCTAAGCCATTCCCATTTCCACATTTCCCACCAAAACCCCCATTTTGCGCTCCAAAACCCAGCATGTTGTCGCGCAATCGACAGGGTTCGTGAATCTTTCTCACTATACGAACCCGAGCGAGTAACTTTTCCCTTGTTTTAAGCATTCTACTCATTCATTCATGTCAAAGCGAAACGACGTCGTTGTTCTGTCATCGGATGATGAGGATGGTTCCATTTCCATTACTCGTTCACTGAGTTCCAGTCGCGCAAAACCTAAACCGAGGTCGAGGTCGAGGTCGAGTTCATCGGGCTCCAGAGGAAGAAAGCGGGCCCGAGTTTCCAGTTCCGGGAATCATCTCTCTAAGGTTTATGAGGTATGTATTAGTATTACTATCAATCTGTAATGCGAAATTGTGATTATTGGTGATGAAATCGCTGTTTTGTGGTTGGTACTCGATAGTATGCTGCTTCAATTTTATGACATGAAATTTTCACGGCGGTATCTGAGTTATAATTGCATTTTTTTAATATTGATTTAATGACCAAAAGGGGGAATATGAAATATGATGGTTTTGATTTATTGCAGATAAATTTATTTGATGATGACTTCAATGAAGTGTTTACTGGGTCAAAGGTATTCGCTGGTATGCTGTTTCTTTGTTGAGTTTTAACATGCTTCTTTGCTTTCACATGAACCTGAGATGTCATTGGGGTGGTCTTTGGTCACTACAACTCTAGTCTTATGAGAGCTTCTCTAATCATTTAAATTCTAGTTTCTCAACTAAGAAAGAAGTCCTTATAAAATTATATATGTTTATGGAGAAATTGAATGAGAGAAATTTTCAATTGACAAGCTATTGTTCAAAAAGCTCATTGCAAGAGATTTTTTTAACATTTCTTTTTTCCGTAAGGGCTGCATCTTGAGAAGTTTATCTAAAGAAGTCTAAACTGGCTCTTAGTCTGTGACTCTGTTCACATATCTAAGTTTCTGATTCTTTCTATTACTTTTTTTGTTGGGACTTCATTCCCATTTTATTGAAGTGGTGGCCAACATGTGTTGGCATGAGTGGATCTGGCTCTCTTAAACATGTGATATGAATTCATGTCTATAGGAAAAACATGGTTGGAAAGAAGTAAGTCTCTGGTTTTGATACTTCACTATACCCTGAGATTAGTCTCTTGCCCACTAGGTGGAAAGATATTTTGAGGAACTAAAATAAATAGTATTGCACTGATGCCTTTTCAATTTTGTTACTAGCTAGTATATGGGTTATGTTGATTGATGAACACCCTAAAGATTTGTTCCACAGGCCTGAGTCCTTCATGTAATTTTTTTAAATAAATTTAGAAGCTTGCTTGTTCTTTTTACGCGCTCCAATTAATGCTCTTTCTGAACTTGCATCTTTTTCCCCTGACATCACAAGTCATAGTGCTGAATGGATGCATCAGGTACGCAAAGGAGCAATGGGGAGGAGCTATGGGTTGATAAGTACAAGCCCCATTCTTTGGAAGAGCTTGCTGTTCACAAGAAAAAGGTAAAATCTCACATCCTTAATTTCTTGACATTGGTAGTATGAATGTGATCCCATTTTCAATGTTTTAATTTATTGTAATTGCAGGTTGAAGAACTTAAGACGTGGTTTGAGGAAAGGTTGAAGCCTTCAAAGGTAAATAATCTAGGAAAATTGTTATGTGATTATAATTGATGAGATCTCACATTGAATAAATATGTGGCCAAATTAGTCTTATAAGGCTTGAGCAATCCTCACCTCTTGAGCTAGTTTTGGGGGTTGAGCAATCCTCTCCTCATTGTTTTGTTTGTTTGCTTTTTTCTTTTATGGTCAATGGAAGATTTTATTAATTAGATATTTAGTGATATGTTGTTACATATATTATTTGTATTGAATGTTAGGTGGATTATTTTTCTGTGGTTAGCTTTCCCCACACCCTTATTTTGGCATGCTGTTTGAGGCTGTAAGCACTATCACTTTATAAACAATATTTCTACTATTTTCAGAAATAAAGAGAAAGGGGAATTTTTGCTTAGCAAAACAAAGGCATCATTTGTTAGCTTAGTTATTGAGTCTTTTCTTCTGAACTCTCCCTTCAAAGTGTTTGGTTCCTTTGACCAAAAAAAGTGTTTAGTTCCTAAGTTCAAATTTTCATAGAAAGTTTTTCCCCAGTGTTAAGTTATACTGATACAAATGTCAATAATTTTTTTTTCTTAACTATATATATATATATATTGTGAGTTTCTTTTTCTTCTCATTGTTTATGGCAATTTACAGGATGTGTACAGAAATAATGTCCTTGTCATCAGTGGGCAGGCTGGAGTTGGAAAATCTGTATGTTGCTCTTCCATTCTCTTGTCAACACTTAACACCTTTAGCCTCTTTTATTTGTACTAGCACAGCCACACAGGACAATCTAGAAATGTTAATATTTGGTACAGTTAGGCTAATGTGGATTAGTGTCAATTTTTCCTTTTATCTGCATTCCAAGTCTCTCTCTCTCTCTCTCTCTCTCTCTATCTCTCTCTCTCTCTCTCTCTCAGAGAGAGACCCCCCCCCTCCCCACACACACACACACACAATTGACACTAAAGAATTTCTTCTTTTGATTGTATAGGCCTCTGTTCATGTAATTGCATCTCATCCGGGCGCGGTGGTATCTGGATGGAACACACCTACACCTGAAATTTGGCAAGAACATCTGTATAACTCTAGGCAGTGCACGTCAAGCCGGTATGCTCTTGATGAGCTAGTTATGAGAAAAGATTCCCTCTCATCCCCTTTATCCTCAAATATGTAGCTTCCTGATTGTGACTATTTTTCTTTTACATATCTTCTGATTGATTGGCAGAGACACGATACACTTCCAAGTTGGATGAATTTGAAAGTTTTGTAGAGAGAATACGGAAATATGGAATAATACCCACTTCTTTTACTGGGGATTCCAAGCCTCCCATCATACTTTTAATAGATGATCTTCCCATGATGAATGGTAAAGCTGCTATGGGAAGAGTTAAAAATTGCTTACAGCTTTTGGTGCACACAACTCAGATACCCACAGCATTATTGGTCACAGATTATGGCAATGCTGACTCAACAGATAATAGTTCACGGTGCCTTGAAGAACTTAAGCTATCTCTAGAAAGTTCTGGGGCTTGTAAGGTTACTATATTGAAAAGTTCTCTCGTGGTTTTTTGATTTCATGTTATAATAGATTACTTATGCAGAACACAATCGTGTGAAACTTTCAGATTGCATTCAATCCAATAACAGTGAATTCTATTAAGAAGACACTGTTTAGAATATGTCAAATGGAGCATTGTAATGTGACTGCCAATCATGTTGATCTAATAGCAAAAGCAAGTGGAGGTGACATCAGACAGGCAATTACTTCGCTACAGTTTTTGTGTCTGAAACCGAATCAACTGCGTTCTTTGTCTCCATCTACTTGCAGTCCCTGTGCATTAAAAGAGGAAAGTTATAGACCTGTTGGATTAGATGATGGATATTCCTTGTACTTTGGCAGAGATGAGACACTATCTTTATTTCACGCCTTAGGGAAGTTTTTGCACAATAAAAGGGAGGCTGGAGTTGCAATAGAATATGGTAATGAGTTCATATATAGTCTAGTGAAATTTAACTTTCATGCTGTCTTTCTATCTGGGGAAACTGCAATAGTAATAGGTACTCCCTCCGTCTCATATTAATTGTCATTTAAGGTTATGCGCGGATATTTAAGAAAATGATTGGTTATGCCAACTTTTATGGTAAAAAGATGTGGTAGGACTAAAATACCCTTACACTTTTATTGATTGAATCAATGACACGATTATTGATATTATAAAGTAAGTGTATTGTTGGAAAGTAATAATAAATGTTGTATTGAGATTCTAAAGTGACAATTAATTTGAGACAAAGAAACATTCCAAACAGGACAGTTAATATGAGACGGAGGGAGTATAACTTGAATGTTAAAATAATTTTGTTTTGCATCTTTTTAATCCTAATTCATTTTCTTATGCGGTAGACCAGAGTGGCTTTCTATTACAAGAAAGATTTTCAAGATTACCGTTAAAAATGGAGGTCCCAGAGAAGATTCTTTGTCAAGCCCATGCGCAACCTGGTCCAGTTGCTGATTTCCTTCATGAAAATGGTATTTTCTTTTAACACGTTGCTAATGTATTTTTATGAAAAATTGATTATACAGTAAAGGCATTCTATTCCATATTTTAAAATTTTCTAAACCAAATATAGTGGCTTTTTAATTGTCAATTGATAATTTCTTGCAGTTCTAGACTTTTTGAATGATGAGGCAGTAGAGGATGCATGGATTTTGTCTTCATATCTAGGTGACGCTGACATTCTTCTTGCTAAACTTCAGGGAATGCTTTCGAGTTATAATGAGGCAGAGAGTATTTTACAGTCAGCTGCTGCATCAATTGCTGTTCGTGGTGTGCTATTTGGAAATTCTAATCCACTTTCCTCCAGGTCATCATTTATATGCATGCAGCTCTCTACATAGCAAGAGTAAATGTTTCTCTGCAATATTTTTATCGGTTTACTTTTACAGGTGGCATGCAATTCGTCGACCAAAGCTCTGGCAGGTTCAGAAATCATCATTGTACAACAAGGTAGTAAATTCTCTTATGATTCCTCTTTCTCTGTAATATTATTATCGTGCAATGTTTCAGTTTCTATTTGATGTAGGTAGGTCGAAAGTTACTTTTAGTTTAACCAAGGGAAAAAGGACTATGGAGAGCATGAATGGAATATATTAATTATAGGCTTCCTATATTAATGCTCTTTTTATACTATTTTTTTTTAAATCAAATACACCCTAAAATATTGGGATATTTCATTTTCAAGCTCGTCCTTGATTTTGTAGCTAATGATACTAGAGAACCAAATGTTAGCTGATTTGATTAATAACAACTACTTCCTCGAGTCTTGAATATAAGGAAAAAACTACCTTGGGTCACACTCTTAAAAAAATTGGTTAATCTCATTTAATTTTCTTAATATAATCAAAATCATAATTGCATTCTCTAAACTATCCTTTACATGAATTTGCTTCATAGAAATAAGAGTTATTGGAAAATAAAACCTAAATTAATGAAGGGTATTTTAGGAATGATGTAATTAAATAAGATGAAGTTCGTTAAGATTTGCTTATATTTCAGATCACCAAATATAAGATTTTTGTTGCATATATTCGAGACCAAAGTAGTACCTCGCAAAATGCTTATGTTTCTCAATTCTCTTAAAATTTGACTTCTATTCACAATCTTCCATTGCAGAATGAGATGTTTAGGCAGAGAGTCCCTGCTTGTAAACAATTGAGTTCTTGTCATATGTCTATTATGGCCACAGAATACATGCCTATGTTTAAATTGCTTGGAAATAGGGCCGGAAGTGGATATCAGGAACTATATCAAGAATCAGAGCAGAACATGGATACTGAAGATTTTGATGTTGACAAAATGAGTATAGATGACCAAGCAATGGAGACTTCTGACGATGACATAGAGGATTGGTAGATGTGAAAAATGTAATGTAGGAGGTTTAGTTTGCAGATCTTTAATGCATATAATGTTGTATTAGATACTTGGCTATGTTTTCCTTATCTCCACTGTTGATCGAGGGTAAAGCGTTTCTTAAGGAATGGCAAGTTTTTTGTGAATAGGTACTTTTTTGATGCATGCTTGATTACAGGCCAATTGTTTTGTAACTGGTGCTTTCAAACCTGGATGGAATTGGGATGCAAGTGCTTAATGAGAATGTGCAGCTGTAAATATCAACTTTGTTGCTTACAAATTTATGGCTAAGTTCAAAAAACACATGTAACCCAGTGGCATGTAGGACTAATATCTTCGCCCTCTTTCTAATGTTTCGAAATTCAAATTTTAAGACGTACACTGTAGAAATTAAAATACGCAAATACTGAAGTAATAGGTTCATACAATTTATCGAAATGCCTGCCTCTTTCTCTTTATCTCTCTCACTCTATAAACTAACATCAATTCCTCTAAAATACTATAGAGAAAATAACACTATTATGGGACCTACTACAATGAAAATAATCTTTTAAAAATATTTGAGAGCCTAAGCTCTAATTAATTGGACGCAATGTTGGTTGGTTGCCCCTTCTTTTGTCGCAAATTCTCAATAAATTACGATTATTATTATTATTATTATTATTATTATTATTTATTTTCTTATCCCCTAGAGTTTGAGTAAGGATAATAATCTCCCACCCACCCTTCAGATTCTAATTTCCAAGTTTTTTTGAGTTAGAAAACGAAACCTGAAAGAAAGTACAGAATGAGGCAAGTAAGGTAGGTACTCCTTCCTTTTTTATCAAAAAGAATTTGGTTACAAGGGAACTCATATCAACTTATTGAAAAAGTCAATGTAATGTGCCTCACTCACAAACAAGGCATAGCAAAAAAACAAATACAATAAGACAATTGAGCTATTCCTCTCCTTAGAACTCCTAAAATTAATGTAGCTAGCTAGGTAGCAGCATACTTCTTCCTACTCAGGAGTAGGAAGGAACTGAAGATAAAAAATAAATGGTGGATGGAGACCAAGTTCATCTCCAATCTAACACTATATTATGTTATTCAAATTGAAATTTTCTATCAAATCAAATTAAGCCCTTGGACTCAAAGACAGTGCAATATCTTCAAAAACCTTAAGCCTCTTGTCAATTTTCTTCTGGAAAATCTCAGAGCTATCATTCCCTCCTTTCTCTGATTCATTTGAAGGTCCCAAAATTGAAGCAAGAATAGCATCCTCAAAATCCTTATCATCTGGTAACATGTCTCTCAACTTGTTCTTCTCATTTTCCTCTAATGAAAGCCTTCTTGTTTTGTTCCCTGGCACAACAACACCTACTACTTCCACAGACACCTTATTGTTATTGAGATTGTTCACATCATTATTCACTCTCATTAATCCTGCAGCATTTCCAGACCTTGTTCTCTTAAGTGTATCTGACACAGATTCCTTAACAGATTTTGCTGCATAAAATGGTGCTGCTGCAACATTAAATTTACTACCGCCTTTAAAATGTGATGTTGTTTTTGCTGCTATGATGTTGGAATTGATATTCTCATCTGCAAACTCATCTTGAGGGATTTTGGCTGAATTTGTTGGAATTGCTATATGGTCCTTACAAGGCTGAGGTTGCCAAATTGATGAAGAACCTAGAATAGCTTCAAAGAGTCTACTTTGTTCAATTCTATCACCTCCTTTATTATACATCATCTCAGACTCAAGATCTTTCAGCATTTGTTGTGCTCTTTCATAGGCTTTCAGATGAGAATCTGAACCTCTTGGACCATCTGTTACAGCTGGTTTCACTCTATAGAGTGTTTCTTTTGCCTCAGAAATTCTCCCTTGTTTCATCAAACAAATTCCCAAATTGCACATTTTGTTGTTATCTGGTGCTATTGAAAGTGCACTTCTATAGGCTTCTTCTGCTTCTAAGTAATTGCTTTGTTGCATCAATGCCCATCCCAAATTTCCCTTCATTTATCAACAATTTCAAATATCAGTTACATTTCATAAAATATAATTTTGATCCATACAATAACTTTAGTTGCTAACTAACAACAAAAATTAAACCATGTGTGATATACTATACTTACAAGTAATCTAGTGGCTTCTTGCTCCACAGAAACTTGAAACTTCTTTCCTTGAGATCTAGCAGTTTTTGTACGTTTGCCATTGAAAGCTAACCCTTGTTGAATTAAGTATAGCTTACGCCTCAAAAGACCAATTTGATCATCAAGTCTTCCACATCTCTGTGTTCCAATTAAGTTAATATAATGTAAGTTATATGATATGAGAACCAATGTAAAATAGTGAACAGTACCTTGTAAAGATCTAAGAGGATATTATCAAGAGATTCTTGTGCTTGATCTGAACATCTAACACGAAGTGATTTGATAGCTTCAATAGCTTCTTCAGCCCTATTTTGTTGTTTCATCACAATAGCCATATCTTTCAAAGCACTATCCACTCTATCACCTGCATTAATTGCTGCCCAAAACAATGGAATTGCTCTCTCTGGATCCTTTTCCACCAACTAAAGCATCAACAAACAAAAAAACAAAACTTGCCCATTAAATCAAATTGAATCAAATTTTCAAAAACATGACATGAGAATAAAAAAAAAAGATTTTTTTAACTACCTGGACATTTTTGGCTCTAACATAAGGAGTATCACCAATAGGAACCTTATGAGTGACATGGAATGATTCAGATCGAGTTCTAGAAACTGCAAGAGGCTTTGCTGGTGAAGAAGGTGCAGATTTTGAAGGTCTGAAACCTGGAGGAGCATTCCACATATCTTGCAACATTATGCAGGGAAGGAAATGGAGAGTGCTGTGTAGTTTGATGTGATGATGCGGGAGAAGAATGATAGTGTAAGAGAGAAAACGGGAAAGAAGGCTGTAATGTAGAGGAAGCATGTAAGGTTTTTAAATTTCAGGGAAGTAGCCGTTAGAAAAAAGTAGCCGTTGGTGTTGGTGTTATAATCGGATCGCGTTTTTATTAGATTAGATTCTTTACAAATGGGTCTTCGCCAACATTTGTTAAAATATTATATTATTACTACAATAGAAGAATTAGAATAATACTATTCTTTTTACGGAAAATGATGATATAATTATAATATAATACTAATATTTAAAACATAGTATCATCTACCAAAAAATAAATATAGTATCGTTTGATATTTTTTTTGAAATTTAAATTTGAATCTTATAATTAATTTTATTCTATGTTTTCACATGATTTTTTTTTATTGGGTGTTATTACATGATTTAGTTTCAATAGAATTTTCGTCAATTTTGTAGCAATGTTTTGCTAATTTCATACTACATAAAGGAGTGTGTGATGATATTGATAAAATTGGATAGAATTTGTCAACCTAAAAAGGATTTAGGTGGTATTGGTCTTAGAACTATGAGGGACCTCAACATGACCTACATGATGAAGGCTTCTTGGAATTTATGTACCTCTACTCAGTTGTTGTGGAAATCTGTTATCAAAGGGAAGTATAGCACTGGCGGAGACTTCCTTAAAATAGAGAAGAAGAAAACTGGATCCAATTTTCGGCAAGGTATCACTGCCAATTGGGAAAATTTCAAAAATGGCCTAATTTGGAAACTTGGAAATGGGGAGACTATTAGAATTTGGGAAGATACTTGGATTCCAAATGACTCCCCTCTAATTAACTCTACAATTCAACCTCTTAATGAGAATCTTAGCCAGAGAAGATTAAGTGATTTTATCAATGGGCAAGGTAATTGGGATCAAATGGTCTTGAGAGAGTTTTTACCTGAGGATGTGATCAATAGAATTCTGGTGACTCTTCCTCCTACACTGTTCAACTCTGATGATGAATTTTGTTGGAATCATACTTCTGACGGTTCCTTTACCTCGAAATCAGCTTACTTGGCCTTCAAAAAGGATCCTCCCGTGAATCATGTTGGGAATTTCATGGTGATTTGGAAGTGGAATGGGCCTGAGAGAGTGAAATTGTTCCTGTGGAAAGCAATGAACAACAGTTTATTAACTAATTCTGAGAGAGTTCGAAGGCATATGTCAACTTGTGATCTCTGCCCAATCTGTGGGGGGGCGATGCTGAAACTCTATTCCATATTTTTAGAGATTGCAATTGAATTAGGAATATATGGAACTGTCTAAGAATCCCTAACCCTAGGGGTTTTTATTCTAACCCTAATTGGTGTGTGGTTAGAATCTAATTTGTGCAGACAAAATCAAATTGGTAATCAAGATTGGAACCTTACCTTTGGTTTAATTCTGGACAGGATTTGGCATGGCAGGAACGATGCGGTGTTCAACGAGAAAGGAATCAGCTTTCAATCGATCCTCCATCATACTCAAGATCTCTCAAAAGCTTTCCGTGTTAACAAAAGCTTTGTTTCGTGAATTAGGACCTCTATTGAAGAATTGTGATGATCGTCCACCTGATTGTTGGAAGCCTCCATTGGTGGGTTTCGTTAAACTCGGTGTTGATGCTTGATTAGACATGCGAGTTTTGATTCGGGCCGTGGTGGAGTCGTGAGGAGAAATCAAGGTGATTTCATGTATGGTTTTGCGAAGAAGATAGGGGTCTTGCTTGGTTGTTGAAGCAGAATTGATGACTATCTTCCATGGTGTGTCTCTTGCCTTCAGTAAAGGAGATAGAAATTTGGTGGTTGAAACCGATTCCCTTGATGTGTTTCAATTATCGATGCCCGGTGCCAACTCTCAACATTCTCTCTCTTGCATTATTGATGATATTGGGAGAGTTATTAATATGGGTGGTATTGTTAGGTGGTCCAAGGTGCTTAGGGAACTTAACAAAGTGGCTGACACTTTAGCCAATCATAGTTTATTTATCAGTAGTAACTTTGAATTTTACTGCTTTGCTCCCACTTTTATCCTCTCTTGTCTATCAAAAGATAAAATGGGATCAGTGTTTGTGTAATCATCCTGTCTCTTGGGGTGTAACCCCTTTTTTCTCAAAAAAAAAAAAAAAAAGAATACTACATAACCATAATTTGATTTATATATCAAAGAATTTAATTTATATACCAAGCCGGGGAACGTTATTTTACACCATCAACTAATTATATATCTACTTTAAAAAAATGTATTATTACATCACTAAGAATTATACGTCATTTTTTAATTACCTTAAAAGTCTTTTTTTTTCTCAAAAAAAAAATACTACATAACCATAGTTTGATTTATATATCAAAGAATTTAATTTATATATCAAGCTCTGGGAAAGTTATTTTACACCATCAACTAATTATATATCTACTTCAAAAAAAATGTATTATTACATCACTAAGAATTATACATCATTTTTTAATTACCTTGAAAGTCATTTATACCATAATTTGTAATTATCTTAGAAATAGTTGTTTAGATTTATCGTTTTGTCATTGTAAAATAATCTTCTCTCTATGTTGAATAACATTAAATACGTAGTGATAGTTTTTCTTATGTAGTGATACATTTTATGAATATTTAGTGGTTACTTCTTAGAAAATAATCGTCTTTTAGTATTGTGCTCATGTTTTCTCTTTTCCATTCTCGCCAAGAAAAAAAAAATACTTTCTCTTTTCCATTATAGACACGGAAAACATCTCTAAAAGTCCTCGTGAATGTTTGGGAGATTGGTGGTTCTTCAACAATCGTACCATTCTGCTGATTTGACCATGGAAATGAAAAACAGCAGAGAGCAGCGGCTTGATTCACGTGATATCTCACCGTGAAAAAATAATTTTCCAAACACACTTTCTGTCTATTTCGCTTATTAGGAAGCTTGCTTCCTTAGAGTTGACAAATACATATTTGTATCCTATAATTTTAACCCTGATACTCCAAGCATCACATGAAATGTCCTTCAACACTCTTTGTGAGTAGTCTCCATAGTCATCATGAAAACACATGCTTAGGTTCTTGAATGCAAGCTTATATAAAAAGAGACTAAAGTGCGAGATTGAATAGACATGCATTAGTCATTTCTTTAAGAGACAAGTGGTGATATATTCATTTGGCGCAAATGCTTCCTTTTTATCAATTGTTCATTCTTAATACATACTTGGTTAAATACTAGAGATTAATTGTTCATTCGAAGGTGTTATTGTTATCACATAAAATATCAATATCAATGGCCTAGATTTATTAAATGTCTTAGTTCCAACAATCTCCCCATTTGATAAGCCCTTTATTTTTTATGAACAAATCATCTTTTTATGCTATAAGGATGAAAAACTAAAAACTCAGAACTACAAAAAGCGCCACTAAAATGGTAAGACCCTTCACCTAAACTCAAAATGTCATAGGTTTGAATCATACAAAGAGAATGTGGAGAAGAAAAAAAATTCGCAAGCCATTGCATACAAGGACGAATCTATTCACCGTGTTGTGGATTCAATTCCTTAAGGATTTCCTTTCATTATTTTTGTTTTGTATGTAGCAATTTCTCTTGATACAACATCACTCAACTTTTTATCCCACATTTCTACTTATTATTACAAAGATCACATCTATTTCAAAAGTTAACCCTTTTCTTCTTTAGTATTGATTATAGATTTTTTATTTTCTTATATTTTTATCCTTAGCCTACACGAGTCTCTTCTTTCTCTCATTTCTATCTTCTTTTCCAAGTCCCAAAATTAACTTTTTGCAACTGTTAAGAAGGCAAAAAGAGAAGAGGAGAAGAGAGGAATATAAGGGGCTAGGGTTCCATTCGAAATAAATGAGAAGTCTAGGTATTGCAAATTTACAATTTAATAAGAACATATCTTTTTTTGACAGACAATAAGAACATATCTTGACAAGTCTTAGTACTACAAATTTCCAATACCAGTTTTGGACAATCTTTACCCTTTGAACTAGCTTTTAGGGTTGAGATAAGTCTAATCCACATCCACATTCTAAACATAAACGTTTGCTGCTCCTACAACCTTAAATTTCTGAGTTTGTCACTAATCGCATAGATAGTCTTTGTTAACATCAATACTGCCTATTTTTGTAAACATTATGAGAGTGCACGGTGCTGCTTCTATCTAGCAACAACCATATACTACGCCACAACCCCAAACAAGATATGTGGTTGACCGGTCGTCATCCGCTATCAACTATAGTGCCCGAAAACTGTCTGCTTTGTCTAGTCTTGCTGTTCCTGAGCTTGATGACTCGCCCATTGCATCAGGAGATGCTGCAGTATGTGGTGTTTCCCTATTTAGAGAAGTTGGCATCCCAGAAATCTCCTGAAGACGAATATAATAAATATGAAAGGTTAGAAAGCATGGATAGTGAGATGAGAACTTGGACAGGGATATTTTTCAAGCCAATCCCTTTATCTTCCATATAGAATCGTCATATAACAAAAATAACTAAACAAGTGGCATTGCTTCAAATGAGAAAATAACACAATTTTGTCTCATACTTTCATCAAATGTAGCCTCAAATCGCTTGGTCGAGCCCGACTACCGATGCACGTGATCACAAATTTTGAATAATGAAACAACACATCAGCAGCAGCTTCCTTTTTCTCATCTACCTGAAACCAAATTCAGTTGTTTCAGGTAAATGATTCAGAGAGAATACTAATAACTCAACAGAGAGTAATCAGTACCATTGAACTTAACGAGCAAAACCACAAGCAACTATGAATTTAGTTGTCGAAGTTGTTGCTCATGTTCAAACCCAAAACTTCTACCATTTCCTTAGTCAAGGGATGTTGGATAAAATGTGACATCAAAGTTCAAACAAGGGATGTTGGCCAATAAAGAACTACTATTACAACTAAGTAACAAGCGGTATTGTTAATGGTTATGTTTCTAGTTTTAACACAACAGAGCCCAAATTTTCCAAAAAAGATAGCTTAACATGGGAAGCTAAGTAGTCAATCCCGGAAAGTGGAGCCAAGCGGCCACCCCCAAAAACGCTAAAGTGGTTTAGCGGGTAGCGGTATGGCTGCTATTTTGACCTCTAAAATGCAGTATATATACTAAATCACAGGCAACATATAGAAACACTAAAAAAAAGCTACACAAAATCAAAACGATAGTCATAAACCCTTACTTAATAATATAAATTCAAAGATGTTGGTGTTTGACTAGAAGATGCCAGAGTCGTGAGAATAGAAGAAGTGCTTAAGTAGGACGATTAAGGTTCAATTTTACCTTCAATAATATTTATTTACCCTAAAATAGCATTTAATAGTAATAAAAGAGAAAAATTAGGGTAAATCAGTGGATACGCAAAAATGTAAAAGAGGAACTGAAGTGATCCCTTCAATAGCGGCCGCTATCACTGCTTTTGGACCGCTATTAGCGGCCGCTTTCACCGCTTTTGCAAACACACCCCACACAACAAATAGCGGAGCGCTAGGTCAAATTCCGCTCCGCTAAACCGCTATAGTGCGCTATAGCACCGCTATTGACTACCTAGATGGGAAACAAAAACCAATATACTCAAGGAAAACTAAAATTAAATAAGGAGGCAGCAACCACAGATCCTCGGTTAATGGATACATATATCTACTATGTTGCCTGCATTTACATGTATTTATATCAGAAAATCAGTTAAGAACTTAAGAAAGAGGAAATCACATGGTCAATCAGCTTTAGAAAACAAGTCTATGAATAATTTTATAAAAGGAAGTTTCAGACAGTGGCAGTTTACTTCACACGCTCAAAGAATTGACAGATGCATAGTTTAATATAGATGAGATTGAAATCTCCAGCAGTGGTAAGCTCGGCAGTAGTAGGATGAAGATAGGACAACTTGGATTTCAAGTTGTATCTTAAATTCAATTTGACAAAGTTAACATACAAGACATCTAATCTCCATCCAACGGACAACATCTATTAAACTACAGTGACTGCAGGGAATTTGAGTCCTGAAGCAATCCAAGTCAGGATCATAAAAACCAGATCAAAAATGGCTGCATCTTGTTTCATGACAGTAAGCCAAACTAACTTGAAAAACTGTAAAACCTTGGAAACAAAAAAACACTCACTGGTGTACTACTAATCCAAGACAAACTTGATCTACATGAGCATGCCACAATAGATTCGACATATGAAGCACAGACGGAGACACAGACACACACATAGACACGGACACCGGACACGACACGCATACACCACTTTTAATTTGAAAAATACAACTAATTGAAGTGTCGGCATCGGTGTCCAATACTATACATATTGGACACCGGACACATCTTCAACTGGAAGCATCGGTGCTACAAAGGATCTGAGCCTTCCTTAAACTCTGCCAGGGCAGGAACTTTATAGCACTAGCCACTAGGTTGTCCCTTTAATGCATATCAATTTAAACTATGGGGGTGTAGGGGTATGTTTGGGAATTTGGAGGGGAGGGAACATGGGACTAATAGTATTAATTCTTTGGTGATGGGGAAGAAAAATTATCCCCCTAAATCCCCCCTCCCCAAACACCTCTTCTAGTTTATTTTGTGAGCCCCTCTAAAACCTTCCAAATTTAGGAGAGGGGTTTGGGGGGTTTAGGGAGATAATTTTTCTCTCCCTTACCAGAGAATTAACACAGTTAGTCTCATGCTCTCTCTTCTCTCCCTTCCAAATTCCCAAATTTACCCTAATTGAATTTCCAATAAGATGGTTCTTTTTTCCAGTAAATAAAAGTTTTGGGGAGGGAAGTTGCTTTATTCTAAAGCCAGAACATGTCTTCTAACTACTAAGTAAGGTTCTGCTTGATACTTATTGAAGATCTACCAATGAAGGACACTAGCTAGACTCAGACCCTAGCTTCTAACATAACATGAATTATGAATGATATACGTTGTCACTATAGTGTATATCCCTAAATTTAACACAGTAAAATAGTGAAAAAAATTCATAATTATCATTTAGCTAGAAGAAAGAGACTACCTTGCTGCGATAAATCAATAGAAACAAGTAATCGTAGCATGTTATGATGATGCAGGAAAAATACACAAGTAACGAAAAATATACAGATTTTGCAAAGCGGTTAGCGGAAATTGAATCGCTGAAGAAAGTTGAAAGCGTGAGAGAGAGAACCTCTTGATCTTCTTTCATGGTGAATGTTTTGTGTGAGCGATCCTCCTGTTCCCCTTTTTCTCGATGGCGAACTGTTGCGGTATAGATGACAAACGAGAATCGATAGCTTTTTATTTGCTTCTATACGCATCAATGAGTTCGTTTGTTACGGCTTATTTTTTTTTAAAAAAAAATTATTTTTATAAAAATTAATCATTTATGACAACATGTATTTTAAAAAAAAAATTAAAATTAATCTAAAAACTGTTTCAAATTAGAAGTTATTTTGATTCGCTTCTCATAAAAATCAGTTTTTTAAGAATTATTTTTTCAAAATAAGAGTCAATTTGTTACGGATTAAAAATAAGTGATTTTGTGTTAAATAATTTAGAGATTAGTTTTTAGATATTTTTAAGAAAATGAAAAGTTGTTTTGTGTTTGTGTAACATACTGAAAATCACTTATTTTAAAAAAAATCATTCTTAAAAAATTGATTTTCATGAGAAGTTTACTCAAAGCAGACCTTACCATATAAAAGCAGATTTTAGATTATTTTCAGTTTTTCATTTTTTTAAGATAGAATTTCCCAACAACAAAATAGTTAAGAGAATCAACTGTACAAGTGACAAGCAAGATCAATAAGTGATAAGTCGTTGGTCTTGGATGCTTGAATGATGGCTAGAAATAGCCAAAAGAAGACCTTCAAGTGGCGGTCGTTTTTCAAAGTGTCTTCTTTTTCGAATATGTTTTGATAGAATGATAGAGGAGAACATGGAAGGCGTGAAGTATTCATTAAAAATTAGTCATTCTTTCTTTTTAAGTTCTTCTCTGTGCTACTACTCATTTTTAATTTGAAAATTATTGTGAAAATGTGTGTTGAGCAGGTCCGATCACTTATGAGAGATGGGGCCAATAAAAGCAACTACGAAGACTTAATTGGTAGATCCACTCTTGAGAGATGGATACTACACTCAAGAATTTTCAAAGAATGATAATTTGTGCATATCATATCACCCATCAATCCGCAAAGAAGCGTCCCAATATGAGTTAGCTATGTACAATGTATAAAATCTTGTAGATATTAAACTCAATGTTACCTATGCAATGTATTAAAAATCTTTATTTTTTTGTCATAAATACGTAGTCACGGGCGGACTCAAGAACTTTTGACGATGGTGGCAAAGGATAATCAAATACTTTTTTAAGAAAAAATATTATAACTATGTACGAACAAATATTCATGATTAAAAGATCCAATCTGATACAAAAAACAAAGACTCGCTTATTTCGTAAAAAATGAAAAGTGTCAATATGATCCTTAAATATCGGTTTAACTAATCCTTTTAAAACAATTTTAGGTACATTTTAATCCTCTTTACACACTAGTTTGGTTAATTACTATTTCTTTTTTTTTTAATGCTCAGATTCTTCATTTCCATTTTTTTAGAGAGCAAATACGTCTTTGTCTTTTTGTAAAAGATTTTTTTGGGCCTCAACTCTTTAAAAACACAAAAATATTTAAGTTCGTCATGTGTTTATTTAGTGTTAGAAGAGACCAAAATAACAAAAATTAGACAAATAAAAGAATAAAATTAGTACTAATTATTCTCTCTTATATTCTTAATTATTTTTTACAAATATTTGGGTAACCCCTCTTTTCTTATGGGGGTAAAAATGTTTTTATTAAGTACACCTAATAAATTATTTTCATCTTGGGGGCAATTGCCCCCATCCCTCTATTGGTAGATCTGCCATTATACGTAGTCACCCATATTTGTAGTATGATAACTCATTTGGGGTTTAATGAAAAAGGGAAAATGTAATTTTGGATGACAAGAATGTTTGTTTTGAAAAATTATTATATGAGTTTTGATCACCTAAAATATGAACTAATTATGTGTAGATTCTAAAAGAGGTGACCCAAGAGGGCTTTAGGAAATTGATAATAGCCCAAAGGAGGGAAGAGCATGGTAAAATAGAAGATGTCAACAAGCTCTGTATTGAGTGAATCTATCTATGGTGAACTAATTATGAACTAATTGTCAACAAGCTCTGGACTGAGTATTATATGAGTTTTGATGACCTAAATTAAAATATGAACTAATTATGTGTAGTTTGTTACTGTCAAAATTTGAGATCTCTTCGTACTGTATTATCCCAATTTAAAATATGAAGAACAAATGATATATTGAGTGACAAGCAATACGAGCTAAAAATTGCAACACCCAAAAAATGCAAACACAATGAAACCAAAGATCATCAGAACAGTTTAATATTATATGGATGACACAACACAAACTTAGAGCATTAGTTGTACAACTAATGACAACTAAGCAAAATAAAATAACCTAAAACATGATAACACACAACATAATACAATACAACCAATCATATTCGCGCAACAAATCAAAGTAAATAAGCTAATTAATCAAATGACAACACACAATATATGTGAATAAGTGGGAAGAAAATTGATATAGATGATGTAATTGTAAAAAATGAAACACAACTAAAGATGTAAAAAGTGGACAAGTGAATGTAGACAACAAAAGTTGCACATGAGACTTCTCAACTTAACACGGTTTTAACAGACATTTTTTTACAACCCTTCTCAAGTCTTTAAAGTAGTTAATCTTAAGTTACAATACTTACGATAATATCACACACACACACACACACACACTCATATACACTTTGAGAACATGTTTGTGAAAATACCGTGCTTTCTTAACTTTACTTGTCTTGAGAAGCTAGACTCAAATGAGTTTTTTCAACATAGAATCTTGATGTATCAATCCTCCATAGATTTGGAGAAGCAACCATCATTGAACAAAAGTGAAACTAGAATGAACACAGAGAGAAGAGGGAAGAAAACTGGAAAAAATTCATTCTAATTGTTCAAGTGCTAATTACAAAGAGGAGTTGACTATTTAACCAAACTATGGTTAACTGTCATGTAACAGACTAACTGCATATTGTTACAACAAAACTAACTGAAGGTAAAAACTAACTTACTAACTATCACAGTGACACAGTTAATAATTACAGCAGTAAAAAATAACTAGAGACTAAATAACTATCTTAATACTCCCCCTCAAGTTGGGAAGTAGAGATCTTTCATACCCAACTTGGAGATGAGTTGTTGGAAGGCATTCTTGTGCACAGCTTTGGTAAGAACACCAGCTACTTGTTGTTGAGAACCAACATGTATCAGCTTCAAGAAACCACCCTGCACATACTCTCTGATAAAGTGGCAGTCTATATCTATGTGCTTTGATCTCTCATGACTAGTAGGATTTTCTGCTAGTTGTATAGTAGATTTACTATCTGACAGAACCATAGTAGAGTTAATATTGATCTCAAACTCACGAAGAAGTTGTTTAATCCATAACAGCTCACTAGTAACAGATGCAATGGCCCTATATTCTGCTTCTGTAGAGGACCTGGCCACAGTAGCTTGTTTCTTAGACTTCCAAGCAATCAAGGACTGCCCTAAGAAGATGCAGAAACCGGTTGTTGATTTTCTGCTAACCTCACAAGACCCCCAATCAGCATCTACATAGGCAGTGAGTTGTAGAGAAGGGTTAGCAGGAAAAACTATACCTTGACCAGCACTTCCCTTTAGATATTGCAATAAGTGATGAGCTGCTTGAAGATGTGGAGTCCTTGGTTTTGACATAAACTGACTCAGCTTATTCACAGTATAGGTTATGTCATCAGGTCTGGATATTGTTAAGTAGATTAGTCTCCCAATCAACCTTCTATGCATATATAGCATGATCTTCCAAAGGTGAACCATCTATGTCATTTAATTTGACACTAGGGTCCATGGGGACAGAAACAGGTTTGGAGGAAGTGTATCATGTGTCAATTAGGAGCTGCAGAGTATATTTTCTCTGTGACAAGTGTATTCCAGACTTGCTTCTAGCAATTTCAAGACCCAAAAAATACTTCAAATCACCAATAATCTTCAATTTGAAGTGATTTGACAACATTACTTGAACTTCATGTACTAGAGTTTTGTTAGGACCTGCCAACACTATATCATCCACATAAACTAATAGTGCTACAAAATCAGTTCCAGTTCCTTTTGTAAAAAGAGAATGATCTGCAGAGCTTTTTCTAAAACCTAGAGAAGTTATTGTTGTACTAAATTTTGCAAACCACTGTCTCGAGGATTGTCTAAGTCCATATATAGACTTGTTCAGCTTGCACACTTTATTCTCCCCCTGACTTGGATAGCCAAGAGGGAGGTTCATATAAACCTCTTCTTCAAGCTCCCCATGGAGGAAAGCATTGTTGATATCTAATTGTAACAAATGCCAATTAAACTGAGCAGTCAAACAAAGCAAAATTCTGACTGAGGTAAGTTTTGCTACAGGGAGAAAGTATCCAGAAAATCAATACCACATTGTTGTGTAAAACCTTGAGCAACAAGCCTAGCTTTACACCTATCAACTGACCCATCAGCATGATACTTGACCTTATAGACCCATTTGCACCCTACGGTTTTCTTATCAACAGGTTTAGTTACCACAGTCCAAGTATTGTTTGCCTCTAGAGCAACCAATTCATCACCATTGCCTTTTGCCATTGAGGATATTTGATAGCTTGGTGGAAAAATTGTGGTTCAAACACAGAAGAAATGTTGTGAATGAAGTGTTTATATGAAGGATTTAGGTTATCATAGCTGAGAAATGACTGAATGGGATAAGGAACAGAGTTACAATCATAGATATTCAGGTGGGATGGTGCTCTATGAGGTCTCGTGGAACGTCTCGTGTCCAGTTCATCAGTGTGGTGGTGGTGCAGTTCAGTGGTATGTCCGGTTCATGTTGATCGAGGCACATTTTGGTCAATGGATCGGGCACATTTGGTTCAAGAGGTATATTTTCAGGTGTAGGAGGGTCAAGTTGATCATCATGAATAGAGAAAGGAATGACAGGGTCAGTATGTGAAGTATTTTCTATGTTTGGAGTGGATGTAGATGAACTGACAGAAACTTTGGGAAGTAAGGATGCTGGGGAGAGCAAGGGAGAGGGTTCATTTGGAGATGTATGGTGGTATGGAAAGGTGGTTTCACAAAAAACTACATCTCTAGAAATGATGAACTTATTTGTGGTAGGGTCCAAAAGTTTGTAGCCTTTGACTCCAATAGGATAACCCATGAAAACACAAGGAGTGGCCCTAGGAGAAAACTTATGTCTTTGAGAAGGTATGGTGGAGGCAAAGGCAAGGCAACCAAAAATGCGTAGAGATGAGTAATCGGGCTCATGCTCATAAAGTAATTCAAAAGGAGATTTACCTTTGAGAGCAGAGGAAGGTGTCCTGTTGATCAAATGGGCTGCAGTTGATACGCATTCTCCCCAATACACTAGAGGAACCTTGACTGGAAATATAATGCCCGAGCAACATTAAGCGTGTCGCGATGCTTCCTTTCCACCACGCACTGCATTGCATGCGGTGCGTGTGGGCGGGGATAGTTGATGCAGAGTTCCACGATCTTGAAGGAAGGTGTTTAAGGCAAGCTCTTTAGCATTATCGGTCGCGGATTGCCTTGATTTTCTTTCAAATTGAGTCCGAATGAATTTGAAGAAGCACATGATCGATTAGAAGCCTCGGACTTGGTCTTCATGAGATGTATCCACGTGAAAGCGAAAGTGCGATCATCCACAATTGTTAAGAAGTAATGCTTGTGATCATGTGTAGATCGATGGAATGGCCCCATACATCACAATGAATCAAATCAAAAGCAATATCGAGTAATGATTATTGGAAATGAAAGGCAATCTATGCATTTTTGATAAAGGACATATTGAACAAGAATTTGTATTACACTCAATAGGTTTCATAGAAGGCAATTTGTTACATAATGTTTTCAAAAGCAGAATCCAAACATGTCCTAACCTAGAGTGCCACAATTGGGCATTTGAAGCAGAATGTAATCTACTTAAGCTAGGTGAGACATTAGTCACATTATTACATGGAAATTGTGAAGTAAAAAAATACAATCCATTATGAAAATTACTCCTTCCAATCTCCTTCGCTTTGGAGGGTATCACGAATTAAGAAAACATTATTAGAGAAAGAAACATGGTAATTTGGATCTTGATTCAAACATCCAATAGAAATGATGTTAATATGAAAGCTAGGAATGCATAACACATTATGTAAAACCAAATCCGAAGATAACCTAATGAACCAAAGTGTAATACATGATACCCTAATCTTATTAGGTAGTGTGACAAAAGTGTTGCTTAATTTGGTATATGAAATGAAAAATGCCAAAGAAATGCAAATATGGGCAGTAGCCCCAGAATCAAATCCAATCATTGATATAAAGACAAGTGAAAACCAAGTGAAGCAAGCTTAAAGAACAAGTAAAATTTAGAACAACTTCACCTGATTTCTCTGTGCCATCAGTGACAGAGGTCTTTGCCAGTTGACTCTACATGTATTGAATCAATTGTTGATATTGTTGATGATCAATAGGTTCAGTTGAAGCATTTGATCCAGCAGTGACTTGTAGAACAGATTGTTGAGTGGCAGCAGCCTTTTGTTTCTTGTATCCCGGAGGAAAACCGTGCAGTTTGAAGCACTTATCTTTGACGTGCCCATGCATTCCACAATGGGCGCATTGAGGTCTATCTCTCTTGTTCCCTTTGGTGTTGATGGCAAAAGCAAGTTGAGAGGGATTATCTGCAGAAGCATGGCCAATTTCACGTTGTTTTTCTTCTTGAATGACAAGTGAGAAGGCTCTACTAATATCTGGGAGAGGATCCATGAGTAATATTTGTCCACGAACACTGCTATAAGCTTCATTGAGACCCATGAGAAAGACATAGACGTGTTGCCGATTCAAATAGGCGACTAAGGCATCGACACCGCCACAATTACAGGTATTCTTTGGATTGTGTTCAGCCAAGCTATCCCACAACCCCTTGAATTTGCTATAATATGCGCTAACCGAAAGATTACCTTGGGAACAATTGAGAACTTCTTTGTTGAGTTGGAAAATTCTTGGCCCGTTGCTCTGCTCGAAGCGATTCTTTAATTCCTTCCAAATTGCTGCCGCAGAATCAGAGTAAAGAACGCTGCTATGAAGCTCTTTCGAAATTGAGTTCAAGATCCATGATGTAGTCATGTGATTACTACGAACCCAGGCTGCGAGGGTGGTGGCGGTCGTCGGTTTGGGAATGGAACCGTCGATAAAACCCAACTTATTTTTGGCACCGAGCGCTATAGTCATCGCCCGAGACCATGATCCATAGTTTGTCCCTGAATCGTTGAGAAGATTGGAAACCAGAACAGCCCCGGGATTATCTGAGGGATGAATGTAATAGGGACTTGAAGTCGAATTGATGTCTGCCATGGAAGAAGAATGGCAAGAACGAATCTTTGAAGAAGACGAAAAAAATTGAGCTCGAAAAAGGAAGAATCGAGGAATCAATTGACAAATTGATGAAAAAAAAAAACAAAAGAAATTGAGCTCGAAAAGGGAAGAATCGAGGAATCAATTGACGAATTGATGAAAAAAAACGAAGATGAAATTGAACTCGAAAAAGGGAAAAAACGAGGAATCAATTTACGAACAAAGTGAAGCGGAAGCGATATTTTGCTTCTGATACCATCTTGATGTATCAATCCTCCATAGATTTGGAGAAGGAACCATCATTGAACAAAAGTGAAACTAGAATGATGAACAGAGAGAGAAGAGGAAGAAAGCGGGAAAAATTCATTCTAATTGTTCAAGTGCTAATTACAAAGAGGAGTTGACTATTTAACCAAACTATGGTTAACTGTCATGTAACAGACTAACTGCATATTGTTACAACAAAACTAACTGAAGGTAAAAACTAACTAACTATCACAGTGACACGGTTAATAATTACAGCAGTGAAAAATAATTAGAGACTAAATAACTATCTTAATATAGAATTCTAGTTAAGAAGACGGTTACATAGTCTTCTCAACTCAACATTTATTCTAACAATGTCTAACACTACGTGTGAAACTATTAACATTGTTTCAAGTTAATTTTAAAAGTGTCACAATTCTAAGCTCACTTTCTTGTGACACTTGTCGGCTTCACATGTTATGTGTACATATATATTATTTTGGTTTATCTATGTCTAGCTTATGCTGAACTTGTGGACATACCAAGGAAGCTAGCGCTTGGGTTGGCCATGCCAAGGAAGCTAGAGGAACATTATACATAACTGGCCTAATCTGAACACTATTGTACGTTATTTAGAGTTTCAGTTTGGAAAGTGGAGGTACTTGGACAGTAGAGGAGGAGGAAGAAGAATATGGTTTTGCCGACCAATGGTGATGTGCATCTAATATAATTGAGGTGAGGTGCATACTTATTACACAATAGAGAGAACACGTATCATTTTAGTATACCTAAATTGACTGCAACGCCAGTAAAAAAAGTAGGAACGAAGTTAAATTTCACTACTAAATCTTATAAATTTCTATTTTGGCTTCAATTCCCCGCCAAAGTTAGAAATTACTATTTTCGATCTATGAGCTTAGGCCCTTGTAGAATTATGTTTATTTGGTTTTTATTTCTCTAAAATCTGGAATGATTTTTCTTAGTCAATTGGCATTCATTTTGGGACTGAATAAATAGATTTCATTTTAGTGTCTCAAACAAAAAAACTAGGGGATTCACATGCTATCATGGCACCATAGAGATTATTGGATGCCACATGAAATCAAAGATAGTCATGACTCATAGCCATGTTACATTCTATTAGACACATAAGCAGTTAACGACTGTCAACGATTCTGACTGAATTTGTGAACTTTAATAGTGACATGCAATTAATTTGAAAGAAAAAAAAACTAGTACAAGATGTGACGAAAGACAATAAAACAGTCATTTTTAACTTAGGCCAACAACCCAGCTAGCAAGCACAAAACACACTTTAACCAAAAGTAACATAAAATCATCTCCTTGAAAGGATTTTCTGTGAAGCCTCAGCAGCTTTTTTCTGTGTTTCTGTTTCGATCTCGGTCATAATAGCAATAATTTTAGCTTCAGCAAGTCCAGCCAACACCTATCAAGAACAATGCTAGCGTAATACAAAACAAAAGAAACAGAAAATCATGTATCCTTAGGAGGAGCTTTCTTTGCAGCCTCAGCAGCTGCTTTTTCTGCTTCAATCTCAGCAACGATGGCATCAATTTCAGCTTCCTCTAGTTGATGCAGACCATGCTCCTTAGTCATCACAGCAACTTCAATGTTTTTGCCTCCACTCTCAACAACCTAATTACATATGATAAGGAAAGACAAAAGTGAAGTATATTTATCAGATCCAGTTCCAAATGTACAAAGAGCTACTAACCGGCAATAGTACTAAAATTATGCAACAGGAATAGACAAAATTACTTGATCCATTGCACACCAAAGCCATAAGACCATCAGATTTGTCAGCTTTCATTATTTGTTTGTTGGACAGTTAGGAACTTGACAAATCATTTAGTATTATTATTAGTATGGGTATCACAACAAGGGCCAAAAATTTTATATTAAGCTGCGAAATACATGCGCATCAAGGCTTCAAATGCAAACATTTACAGACGTACATGTACTATAATTGAAGATTTCTTCATATCAGAAAGGCCAGCCTGCAACTGTCATAGTTATTATAAGATTGCTTTAATGTTTATTTTTCACAAGTGTCTTTTTGATAAGTTTATCCAAACTACTCTCTTTATTAACAAGTGTTTATTTCTATATCTAGCAAGAAACTATGTCTATCAAGGAGTAGGCCAATGTATCTACAAAAAAGAGTCACGACCTTAGAATTTGCCCTCAATGAGAATCATGACCTGATCTTATTAAATGTATGAAAAAAGGGTAACCTGGTGCGATATAGATCCAGGCATGGCAAGATCCAGAAAAACTAACACATTATGGGTCAGTTGTTGGTGGCTTTAACTTACAATTGCAAGAAGCTAATTCAATGAGTCATCTAAACTAGTTAGAAAAGTCACTTCCTCCAAACTCCCCAAATTAAGCATATGAATCTGCCGTGTATCTGTCTAACATCCAAGTAATTTATCCAAAAGTTTCTCCTATTGTAGTCAATTATAAATGCTTCTGCTCAGGTTTCTCCCAATGCATTATTTTGCAAACAAAAAGAACTGAAGATGCTTAAAGTTCCTCCCAAGTCCCAAGTCATTGAATGAATTAAAAGACAGACACATGCACAAGTGCAGGGGATGACAATGCCTACGTCCTATAGTATGAAAAAGACCTTGTATGATTTGCAGCAAAAAAAAACTAGATAAAAAATAGTTCAGGTATTCTTTCTCAAACACTAAAAACAAATGAACTCACTTCAAGCAATGCCCGGATCGCCAATTTGACAGTTTCTTGCCCAGAAGTTTCTTTAAAGTTCTTCTCTAGAAACTCTCGGATAGAATTTGAGTTTCTCCCAGTTGCATTAGCTTTCCAAGCTGAAAACGTACCAGAAGGGTCTGTTTGGTATAGGGACGGTGAACCACTGTACGGATCAAAGCCAACAATCAAGGTAGAAAGACCGAAGGGTCGCACACCACCACTTTGTGTGTACTTCTGCTGAAGACCTGCAATGTAACGGGTTATATACTCAACAGTGACAGGGTCCTCAACAGTTAGCCTGTGGCTTTGACATTCAACTCGTGCCTTGTTTATAAGCACACGGGCATCAGCTTTCAGTCCTGCACAAGCAAGGGCAATGTGATTGTCCAGATTAACAATCTTCTTCACAGATCTGCAAAACAAAAGGCAACATGACAGTGAACAACCCAAACACCATATCACACTAACATCCAGTAAGAACCAGCTTAAATAAACTTCTCAACAGCACTCATGGAAAAAAGAAAAAATTTAAACGAATTTTGTAGTATCCTTGAGTGTTTTTAAATAACAGTTTCTCATACAAGTTAAAATTAGCTTCTACATCTCAAATTATTCCAAAAAAATCTCATTTAATTTCTTTATAATCACATATCAGTTCATAGGAGCTTTTTTGTACGCGAAAAATCATAATCTCATAGAGTATGCTGAATGTTACGAAATGTCTACACGATACAGTACAGATAACACATAGCCTACAACAATTCCTCCATGAGATGAGTTGTAGTATAAGCTACCTCTTTCTTAAGCTTCATATTGTTTTGTGAAATCCCCATTTGGAACTATATAACCCCGCTCGAAACTTATTTTATTTTAAAAGCTCTCACAAGCTAAAAGCTAATCCAAATTGGGTATAGAACACATGACAAAATGTTTTCTAAAGAGAAGCTTTTCATTATTCACATCATACATACATCACAGAACCATAATACTGTCACATCAGGATTCAAGGCTTATACGATGAAGTTGCATATTATATTTAAACGACACAGACACTCTCCACAACACCGAGAAAATGATAACGAAAGCAATGCAAAGGTTCAATTCATGTAATTTTAAACAGCAATTTCAGATCATATAAACTACATAAAGTAAAACCTAGCATCTAATTTAAACCTAATTGAAGGGAAAGTGCAAAATTGAGTAGAATAAAGGTGAAACCTAGAATCTTGAAGCTTGGCTGTGGATTTCTTTTCAACACCGAGAACGACGTTGTCGGTGCCACGGACACCGACGGCGGCGTTACCTTTCCGAACGGCTTCGAGAGCGTACTCGACCTGGAAGAGATGGCCATCGGGTGAGAAAACAGTGATCGCTCTATCATATCTCGCCATTCTGCTGATCTTCTAGCTTCCGATTCAAAAACCTTTGTATTGTATTGTATTGTAGTGAAGCTTTCTTTCTTCTTCTTCGGTGAAGTTTAACGAAGGAAGGAACTGTGTTTTTGTTTATTGACTGTTGCAGTGTTGCTGCTTGGACAACAAGCAGCTTAATCATGATGGGCCTTGGGCCTTACTTTACGGGAATTACTATCGGAAACCCTCTTTTCTACGCCTACATCTCCCTTTCCCAAACACCTGTTTTCAAATTTTTATTTTATATGATGCACATACTATAGTAGACATATAACTAATGAGATGATATAAGAGGTGACAATTAGTGGTGCATGAAGCAATGACATGTTTAGAAAGGGTTAAAACAATATTGTAGCATTTTCACTATTTTTAAGTATGTTACTTTTTTTTTTTGGTTAAAAAAGTATGTTACTTTTTAGCTATCATTTCACTTTGTATATTATTTCCTTGGGTATATATGTACTAGTATGAGTATCTTATTGAAAATAAAATGAAGAATTGAAAACATTGTAAAATGACCCTATTTTTTTACAGTAAAATGATCTTTAATTCATTGAATTATATTTAAATATAAAAACAAAAAACAATGGATTATTTTTCAAAATATTTTATAAAATAAAATAAATATATTGTAGGGGTTGTTTGATGGCAGGGGCAGGCTGCCCGGAGACAGCATTGTGTCGAACAACACGGCAACGGAGCTCCGGTGGTAGCTTGTCTAGCTGTTTTATTTATTTTTTTACGTTTTCTCTAAATAATTTAAAATAAAAAAATTAATTTCATTCTCTTTGAGTACAAATTTTTTAAATATATGTGCTATTTATAAATAAACTAGTATTTTACCCATGCATAGGTGATACTTTATTTGTTATAATTTGCTATGAAATTATAAATATGAAAGTTGCAAAATATAATAAAAAAATGGAAAACTTCATAAAAGACGATATTTAAAATTTATTATAATAGTTGTGTTGCGAACAGTTTTTAAAAAGTCGATACCAAAATAATTATTGGGACTAAAATTGTGATAAAAAATTTTTGCGGACTAAAATCGTGAGTTGGTGAAAATAAGGGGCTAAATTCGTGAAAAAATTTATTGAAGGACTAAAATCGTGAGTTGGCAAAAATAGGGGGACCAAACTATAATTGAGCTTATATTTATTCACATGGAGAATACATTGTTATATTTTCATCATCTAAAAATTACTGAACCAATTTCGATAAATCAAAAATAATATAAAACATCAAAATATCATCAATATAATATGTGCGATGGTGGTCAACCGCACATCCTGAAAAAATATTATTAGTCCTGATACTCCTATTAAAAAATAATATTAGCACCAATATCGTATTAAATAACTATTTTGCACACATTGTGATCGTACCTGACCAATAGAGGTAGTGCTGATGTAGTCTTTCAGCTCGGTCGCTGGTTGTACCGAGGTCCTTGAATCTTGGTCGCATGCGGGTGGTACCTGCAAAGTCACTCCAACACCCTAGTCAGCAGTGAATAGTGAACAGGACCACAAGTGAGAATGACGTACCTAATTCTCGGGATTCGTGTCGCATTTATAGCTACAGTATTGGGCCATGTTGAGCCTATTGGACTGTATTGGGTCTTGAGTCCACTCCAGAACACATTGGAAGTATTTGTTTGCATTGAAACTCCTAGTTTTGCACCTATCTAATACATCAATACATCATACTCACACTCTTATACATTTCTAATGCTCTCTTTCTCTCTCTTCCTACGTTTTCTCATTCTCGAGCATGTTCTTCTTTCTTCTCTTCCTCCTTTATTATATTTATAGCAACACGTGTGTTTACAAAATTTTGCACACCCTAACCCAAGGTCCTAGATACGCCACTGCTCTTGGACACCAAAGCGAGATTAAAACCTCTAAAGAAACACATATAAATACAACACTAAGAAAAATAAGATATTAACGAGAATTAATCATGGAGCAAATCAAATTCCTCACCGGTGAACCATTGAAGTTGACGATAGGATATCGTGTAAAATGTTATGAGTGGTTAAAATTGTATCAACCAGTATTAAATCTTAATCGTTGATAAATTTTTATATTATATGGATTCAATTTGCCCTCTCACCCTAAAAGCACCCTAATTAATGGTAAGAAAAATTCGTTTTTTTTTCCGATAAGCTTAGGCAATGTTAGTTTGGGTTATATAATTAAGGCAACCCCCCCCCCCCCCTCCCCCCAAAAAAATTACCTAAATACATCACTTTCTAAATTATATACCAAAGTACCCCACTTTTTTTTAGGCCAGAAATCGCCCCCCACCACCCAACTTTCTAAACTAACATTTTGGAATTTCTTTTACTTTTTAGTGTAGAAGTCGCCCACTGTGGGGACTTTCAGATCGCGCTTTTTTATTTTTTTAATTAATTGATTTTAAACAGGAACAACCACAACGACGTCAATGTCCACAGCGTCATCCCCGTCCTCGACAATGTGGAATTGGGTCTCATCTTCTTTGTTAATATTTGACTTTAATGTATTATTAGTTTGATTTTAAGGTTTTAATGTTAAGTGACATTTAATTTTATATTAACGAAGTTGTATTATTATAAGTTATTAATTTTAAGGTTTTAATGTTAAGTCACATTTAATACAGTTGGATCAATAAGTTAATATTTACTCTTTAATAATACATTGTGCAGAGTGTGCACTATGTGCAGAATGTGCATTGTGCAGAGTGTGCATAGCGTTAAGGTCTTATTTTATTCAACGGTCTAGATTTTGCCGACACTATTTAACGGCCTAGATTTTGCCAACACTAAACCCTAAAATCAACAGTTATGATCATCCTAAATCAACGACTCACATACGATAACCTCTATTATAAATACATTCTCAAATTACTAACATTCACACCAAGAGTTTACCCTCAACCTATATTTCTGAGTCATCTTCTCTTCTCTGCTTCTTCCCAAACACTGTCGCTCCACCCGCTAAAATGGAATGGCAGTTGTGCCCAACCCATTACTCAAATGACAAATTCCTAACCGCCCTTCATCACAGTGGAACTGTAACCACCGATGAACATGGTGTTGTCTTTCAGTGTCCTAATCATATCTTCTGTAGGATGAATAAGGACATCACATTCGCCCAACTAAAGGAGAAGGCTGAGAGGAAGATACGACCAGAGGGAGGGTGGCGTAAAGACGTGGAGCGTATACGTTACCGAAAGTACCAAAGTGGAGATGACAGGACTGGCTATTTTTCAGTTATGGAGATCCGCAGCGACGACGACGTCCACACAATGATGGAATTTAATGCTACACTTCCGATGGGGCGACTAATCTTAGAGCTATACGTGGACACAAGACACACTCCTGAAGAAGTCATTCATCTTCTGCAACAAAGACCACCCGCACCACAACAAGCCATACCGGAAACAGTCATTACGCACACCTGTAGAATTCACTATCATGGGCAGGGAAGAAGATGGTGTGTATTTTGAGGGTCCCAACACACAACATTCCAAGCTTAACAACAACATCACCTTCGCCGATCTGAAAGAAAAACTAACGGAAAAGGTGCACCTAGAGGGTGAGGAGCAAGAAATCACTAGTATCGTTTATTGCTGCCCCTACATCGGCCTACGTAATCGTATTCGGTGGTACCCCATGCCTATCAAGAAAGACGAGCACGTTCGAGAAATGTTTCAGCAACATGAGAGGTTTCAACCTTGGACTCGGACTAGTATCAAATTGTGCGTCGAAACCAGAACGTCCAGCAATGAGATCATCCGTCAGATTATCCCTCCAGTGATCCGATGGCCACTACCTAAGAATCCTTGATGGAAGTAGTTTCAATCATGTTTGCCTCTTGTTGTATTATATTTTCCTCTCATTTCGTTTTTAATTATCTATCCTTGTATTTCTGCAATTTGTGTTGTTTATTTCTATATTATGTTATATAATTTATAAAAAAAAAGTGAGGTACTTTGGTATATAATTTAGAGTGTTGTATTTAGGTATTTTTTTTTTGCCATAATAAAATTAACCGGCAGTAAACACACGGGCGACGGCTGAGGTCTGTTATCGCGCCCGTTTCTCTTGTCTTTCATTTTAGCATCCACGCGGCTCCACTGCACCAGCTTGGAGGCATACAACGTCTTTCCTATTCACTTTGTGCTCACAAACCTACACGCTCGCCGTCTTTCCGGTGAGTTTCTATTACGTCACTATATCTTTCGTTTCTTTCTTTTCTGCGATTGTGTCACCATAAATTTCTTTTGCAGCAGCTGAATGGTAGTTTATATATGCAATTGGGGAATGGGAATTTGGGCATAGGAGAACCAATACAACACGGTTATTACAAGTTCAGCTGTAGATTAAATATGCAGTTAGTTAGTTAGTTGGGGAACAAATAAATGTGAAGATAAACTTGACTCCAATCCTATGAGTTATTATTTTGCTTTATACAGGTTATGCTAGCTATCTTGATTAGTCTACTCACTTTCCCGACATGGCATTTCACAAAGATTTTTACAGCAAAGTAACTAAATAGCTTGGCTTATGATGCATGAATAACATAATCATCAGAGAATGAAGATTTTGACATTTTATTCTCAAATTAGATGGTCCCCTTATGACTTTGCTCTGTGCCTGCAAAAATGCTTAAAAGCAAAAGCCTTGAGACCTGGCAAGCAGGTTCATGCCATGTTGCTCACAGGTGGAACGAACACGAACATCTTGTCTTTGAGTTCCAAACTTGTTGGGATGTATGCTAGTTGTGCGGACCTAAAATCCGCAAAGCTTTTGTTTCGAGAAATTAAACGCCCAAATGTTTTTGCATTCAATTGGATGGTTTTAGGTTTGGCATATAATGGGTACTTTGATGATGCCTTGATGTACTTTCGTTGGATGCTTGAGATAGGACTATTGGGCAATAAGTTCACATTTCCTATTGTTCTTAAAGCCTGTGTGGGATTAATGGATGTAAACAAAGGGAGACAGGTTCATGCAATGATTTATGAAATGGGTTTTCAGAATGATGTTTCCATTGGCAATGCTTTGATAGATATGTATGGTAAATGTGGAGGCATTTCTTGTTGTGCTTGTCGTGTGTTTGATGCAATGCCTGAGAGAGATGTTGCCTCATGGACTTCAATGATTTGTGGGTTTTGTAACATGGGGAAAATTGAGCAAGCACTGGCGTTGTTTGAGAGGATGAAGGTGGAAGGATTAGAGCCGAATGATTTCACATGGAACGCTATCATCGCTGCATATGCTCGTTCAAGAGATAGTAGGAAGGCTTTTGCTTTCATGGAGAGAATGAGAAAAGAGGGTTTTGTTCCTGATCTTGTTGCATGGAATGCATTGATTTCTGGCTTTGTACAAAATCATCAAGTCAGGGAAGCATTTAAGCTGTTTCATGAGATGTTAGTTTTAAGGATTTATCCCAATCAAGTTACAATTGCAGCACTGCTTCCTGCATGTGGATCAGCAGGTTCCATTGAACGGGAAGAGAAATTCATGGTTTTATATGCCGGAAGGGGTTTGATGCCAATGTTTTCATTTCAAGTGCACTTATTGATATGTATTCCAAGTGTGGGAATTTAAAAGATGCTCGAAATGTATTCCACAAGATTACATGTAAGAATGTTGCATCATGGAATGCATTGATTGATTGTTACGGGAAGTGTGGCATGGTTGACTCCTCCATAGAACTGTTTGAAAAAATGCAAGAAGAAGGACTACAGCCAAATGAAGTTACTTTTACATGTATTCTTTCAGCATGCAGCCATAGTGGCTCAGTGGAAAAGGGTTTAGAAATCTTTACATCAATGAAAGAATGTTATGGGATTGAGGTAAGCATGCAACATTATGCTTGTGTTGTGGATCTATTCTGTCGTTCAGGGAAGATTGTAGAAGCATATGAATTTCTGAAGGCCATGCCAGTACAAGTCACAGAGTCAATTGCTGGAGCTTTTCTAAATGGGTGCAACATCCATGAAAGAAGAGACTTGGCTAAAATAATGGTTGAGGATATAATGAGAATGCAGTTAAAAAGATCTGGTGGCTTTGTTACACTGTCAAATATTTATGCCATCGATGGTGATTGGGAAGAGGTTGGAAATGTAAGGAAGGTAATGAAGGAGAGAAATGTCCATAAATGGCCTGGTTTTAGTTGGCTTGAAAATTCAGGTGAGATTCTTCAAGGGGCGGAAGAGAAAGAGGGTGATATGGCCGTCGGATCGGATGTGTGAATGTGACATTATTTAACGTGATTGTGAATTATTCCGACACATTTAGCTGCAAATATATTACAAATTTTGATATCAATTTGGAGTTTTTGTTTTCTTTAGAAAGAGCTACTCAACTCATTTTAGTGAAAGGTGTAAGTTTGAAACATGAAAAGGCAACGTTTGTCTTATGACCTGCGTAATGAAGTTCTACAACATCCCATCATGAGAATGTGGAACATTTTGAATTGTTGCTGCCGAAATTACAATTACTCAGGTCAAACTGTTTGAGTATGTGATAGGCACCGTAAGTGTGATCGGAAGCCACATCAACCTAGTCACTCAAGAAGAGAAAGTTGAGGTTAACTATTATGCTATTCATTATACTCTTGTTATGTTATTTGTTGCATGTTAATATCATTTGCACTTAGGTTGCATTGGAATATTGAAATAGCTTATGACATGTCCATCAACTATATTTGGCTTGTTTGAATAAGATTTCCATGATAGCTATTAAAAACTGTTTACACAGCTTACATGAAACTGTTTAACCAAAATTTCTCATTAATTATAGATTATAGAAATAGCCTATACGTGAGCGTTTATATGATACACATTTATTCAATAAGCACTTAATAATGTTTTTTTACCAAAGCACATCTTTAGTGGTTTGCTTATTTGTAATGTTTCAACTCTTGCCAGATGTATGAATTGAAGGCTGTAACATGGCGCTCTTTGCTAGTAGAAAAGCTCTCAACTCAAGTATAGGAATGGTTTTACCCTGGCATTTCATAGAGACTTGATAATAATACTTTTTACATTTATTCTGATCTTGCAAATGACTTCATGGTTACCAGTGGCTATAATGAGATCAATTCATTTGCAACGCATGAAGCTTTGGATGATAAAGACACTTGTGGCAACAAGTCCGCATTTTAGTATCGCCAACCACTTGATCCTCATCCTTTGGTGAGAAGAGTGGAAAGGCAGTGCAAAATTGCGCCAGAAGACTTAATCAACATAGCTGGACTGTCCCAGATTCCTGATGGTGTAGCTTCATGGCATGTTTCTATGAGCAAGTTTATAGATTTGCCATTACTTTCTGCAGCATTGCCTGTTTTTGATTCTTCTATTAAGAGCATTACACCCACAACTGCATTTTATAGTGTGGGGCAGCTCATGAAAGAATTAGTTAAGAAGCACAGTAGTCAATGGATAAACTATCCAAAAGGATAGAATTATTCATCACATTAAGCGTATCTCTTGGGGTTGATTCATTTGTAAGGCATGAAGAAAATCTGGGTAGACGTGGGTAGATTGGTGGAACAACCCAATATAATGTTTCATCACATTTTAAATGTGATGGGTATGTCTTGTCTTGTATTCCAGCTAGTATTCCATTTAGTACACTTGCTTATAAAAAGAGTTAAGAATACTACAACTAGTATGATGGTGGATGGAATTGAAATTTAAAGAGAAACATTTTCTTACACAAACACAGTTTGTTTTTGTACATTATGCAGCCATATTTGCAGAGGACTTTGCCTTCTCTAAATAATGGAAGAAACCAAGGGCAACAAACTATATTCATATGCTGTACAAATGAGTTAGTTCAGGAAAATCAGACTATACTTCTGGAATTCAATGTGTTAAGCCATGTTTCCTTATGTTGATATTTGGTAAACTTCTATACATTTGTAGGCAATCTAGGCCAACTTATTGTTAGCATCACCATATTGTCAAAATTCAGGCTGTCCTTCTTGTGAGTGAAAGAATGGTAGACTCCATCAGTTTGAAGTCAATTGGCTTTGTTAAATAAGCATCCATGCCCACCTCCAGGCATTTGGCTTCATCACATGACATTGCATGAGCTGTAAGAGCAACAATTGGTATGTGAAACCCAGTTCCCACTTCTGATTTCCTTATTTCTTTTGTTGCCTCATAGCCATCCATCTTTGGCATCTGTTTATTTCACAAGAAAAGAATTAATCAAAAAATTCAAGCTAAAAAATAAAGCATGAAATTTACTTGTCGAAAATAACTACTTGGCATTTTTAGGCGTCATTCTTTAGTATTGTTTACATTGTTAATTACTTTTTGTTTTCTTATACTAGCAATAATTGGTTCTTAAGGTTTCAAAATTAGGTCCGCGATCGTGATGCAACATCAAGATTTTTGATGTTTACAAGTCTGTAATGCAACTGCAATTAGGCTGCATTTAACCGCGATTCTCTGCATTATCAAGGATCACAACGACGATTACTGTGACCACAATTTATTTAAATTGAAGCATTACAAGTTGCACATACATACCTGACAATCCATTAGGACCAAGTCATATGAAGGGCAACTTAGAATCTCAGATTGAGATGATCTAGTGTAATTTCTTTCTTTCGGGAGACACTCCCTTCTACAATCTTCAACACCAAGCATGCCATTCAGAGCATCCACTGCCTGCTGTCCATCTGCTACGACAACGACAGTGGCTCCCATCTTTTCAAGCATTATGGTTGCAACCCTTTGAATTACGGGCGTATCTTCTGCAAGTAATATCCTCACACCTTCAAGAGACTTCTTTCCACTCAATGCTTTACTTGAATCACTGACCCTACTTGTAACACCACATTCAAAATCTTCACCTTTTGCAGTAGCATCATCCTTGGAGTTGGGGCTTCTCTGACATGACCCCTTTTTCATAGGACTATTATATTCCATATATTCATGAGTTGTTCCAAATAAGTAGCTATTTATCTGGTGTTGTGATGATGGATAGGATCTCACTACCTCTTCTCTTTGTTTATCTCCATTGGCACTAATAAGATTAGAATCATCCATTTCCGATATGTCAGAACAATCTGAGCTTGCAACATCACATTGACTATAATCAATTTCAAGACTCTCATGCAAATCACCCTCTTTCATTATGGTTCTTGGAGTAGTCATATTTTTCTTTTGTAGCTCAACATTTCTTTCCTTTATGACACCTTCCAAAATATGAATCATCTTTGTTTTATAAAGGGGTTTGTTTACTGTGAGTACATGTCCTTTCTTGCGAAGCTCTATCTTTATGGTATTGGAGGAGTCATGGTTTTGTAACCATAAGAATTTCGCTCTCCCACAATACTTGTGAAGGAAGTTAAGTTGTTCCTTCCATATATCTGTGCTCAAGTCAAGTAGTCCAATATCAATAGCAATGACAAATGTTGGGTTTGTCAATTCCTTTATGCTCAACAATTTAGACTTTAAGCCCTCGTGTGCTGGATAATGTGCATCAAAGCCATTATTTTGGGATGAACTTCTTTCATGAAAAAGTTCTCTCAGAATTTGTGTTAATCCATTCCATTCAGATGCCTCCATAGTCACCACACCCATTTTTTCTGTAACCACTTGGATGTAATGAATCGACTCATATTGCCGTGCAGTGCAAGCATTACCTGCATTGACACTTATTGTTTCAGGGCCTATTATGTTTTGCAGTCACTTAGTGCCAAGGTGATTCTACTTACCACTAAGCTTTCGTTAGCAAAATCTACTTGAGAATGATGTTCCGTGTCATCCACGGGTGCACTGAGATGCAGGTATAATCGCATCAGTGTTCCCGGCCCCTCCTTTTTGACAATCTTGATTTCTCCACCCATCTTATTTACCTGCCACTCATAGTAAAAGAGATAAAATGAAATTATATGCAACTCAGCAGACTCATGTCATTTTAGGAAGAGAAAGGACAAATACAAGTGACTTTATAGACCTTGATAAGAACTAAAAATAATATCATGAGCTCATGTTAACTTGCAACTTATATAAGCTTCACTTATTTACATGATTTAATTGCATGTTTGACCTGGCACAGGCTGACACCTTTTGTCTTTCATCAAGCATATTCATTATGGACGATAACTGTCCTTGACTCGAATGAAACTTTTCATTTAAGGATCTTACTCACCAAGGATCTGACTATGCAAAGACCAAGCCCAGTGCCTCCATGCCTGAAATGAAAAAAAAAGTTAATCTTCAGTGATAGAAGCCAGCTGAAAGACACCAACTGGTTTATTGCAGAAAAAGAAAGATTACGATGGTGTTTGAAAGTTCAATGAGAATCTCAGATAACGAGGTTAGTTTGTTAGCTAAAAGTTAAATTTTAAGCAGGCTTACTTTTTGTTAAAAATTTTAACCACTTACAGTCTAGTAGTTGATGGGTCACCTTGCTCAAAGCTTTCAAACACAGAATCCCATTTACTTGGGTCAATACCTACGAAAGCACGATACATGATGTGAAAACTATTAGCCATAAACATAGGAAGCAAATCATTATGATTAATACTAACTAGTTAGCCGTAGACAAACTAATTTTTCTTTTGTCATAAGGGGATGGTTTTTAATGTAGTTTTCTATATTAGTGTTTTGGTTCATACCACAGCCTGTGTCATCAACTTCAAACCAAAGCATCATTTTGTTATCACCATTAGAAGCCTTCTTTGCATGGTTTTCATGTTTCTTTGCTCTGGTCTTTTGTGAACACCCCAATTTCTTCTGCTCTAGCATAAAATTTGCACTATCACCATAAGAATTTGAGTTGTCACACCATCCTCTCAGAATAATGTGACCCGCTGTGAACCATTAGAAAGAGTTAAAATTAGTCTTCCATTAGAGTTTCAGCACTTCGATTATCCATAGTATTCCAATGATTTGATAAATCTTTGAAATTCTCATGAAATATGCTAATGAATATTTACACGAGCACAAATTTCCTTAGCAATAGATCAGATTACCATTCTTTTTCCTCCTGTGGAATTCTGACAATTTTTTTTTTTGTGAAGAATGTATAATTCATATGATAGTAGGCATTTTCCTTTTTTTTTTTTAATTTTATTTTCACCACCACTACTGTATAGAATAACTACAAATGATGACTTACATTGAGTAAACTTAATTGAGTTGTTGATCAAATTTGCAAAAATTTGAACTACCCTAGCAGAATCTCCCCGAACTAGTTTTGGCATATCATCTGCAGCAAATTAGCTAGAGACATCAGAAAATTTTACATATTTCTAATCACCTCTATTATGCAACCAAAATAAACTACATACCAGATATGTCTAATACAATCTCTACACTGTGGTTAATGCATTGCACAGAAAACATATCTATAAGCCCTTCAAGTTCCCTTCCCATGTGAAATTCTGCATCTTCTAGGACCAGTTTTCCAGATTCCACCTATATTCTATAAAATATTAAAAGTATTTTTGGAATGAATGCAGTTCAGTAGCAATACTATTCATTTAAGTAATTGCTCGCAAAAGGCTCAGTTGTTGTCTTACCTTGCTCAGATCCAAGATGTTGTTGAGTAACCGAAGCAAGGCAGTTGAGCATTTTCTTATTTGATTAACCGTTGCACATTGTTCATTTGTGAGGCGATCATCGGACATTAGAATGTCAAGTAAACCTATAACTGCTGCCATTGGTGTCCTTAGTTCATGACTGAAATGCACCCAAGAAAAAGCTATTGAAGAGTAATATTCGTGAACATACAAGGGCATGAACATGATTTTCTTAGACACAAGTGAACAAAATGGCACAGGTAGGGAATTCAGGTCTTTTGGCTTGTTACTAATTCTCCTTGGAGGAAGTGAACACGTATTTGAGTTTGGACGTATGTTGTTTATATTATCTTGATTTACAATAGAGATATTCAACCTATTTTTGTATTTTTAAAGCTTAATTAATGTTCTCCAGAATCACATCGAACTTGGAAAACCAACCTCATGTTTGCAAGAAATTGACTTTTATAGTTGCTTGATGCCTCTGCCTTCCTTCTTGCTTCATGGTGACTGATTAGTTCTGCTCTTAGTTTCATTTCCTTTGATACTCCATTTGTCAATATCAAAATGCAAACACATCCAATGACTATAATACACAATGACGCAGATATCAGAATAATCAATGTTTTGAAAGCTCTTTCATCTGCCTGCCCCATGATATGCTTTCTTGGTATGATGATTACACCCACCTGCAAAAAGGTTAAGCCAATCAAAAGGGTATAAATTACAACAGCATAGTTGGCGAATCAAAATAACAACAGAAAATTCTCCTAAAGTTTATGGCCTGATCATCTATAGTTCTGTAGTACCGACACCTCAGGTTGAAGACATGTTCGGTGTCCGACACGTGTCTTGTCAGACACCGACACCAACACTTCAACTACTTCCATTTTTCAAATTAAATCTGGTGTCTACGTGTTTGTGTCAGTGGTGTGTCCAGTGTCTATGTCTGTGTCGGTGCTTCATAAATCACTGATAATTTAATAGCAATATTACACAAAAGATCAAATGTAAGGAAGAGGTGCGGTATCTTGAAATGTACCAGTGGAAGTCTCTTCAAATTTAGGAAGAATGAGTCAATGTAATATTGCTGGTGGCCTAGTCTGGCATTCTCTACATGAACCTCATGACTTGGAGGGAAATTGTTCCCATAGGTTTTGTGTAGCCATTGAGCTCCCTCTCTTATTACTTCATTATCACAATCAACGTCCATCTTAAGCTTAGGTGGCTTTGTTGCATTTGTCAGTAGAGGGTCATTTGTGGATGTTGCTAGCAAATAACCTTCTTGAGAGGTCAAATACATATGACCACTGTGTTTCTCAACTAGTTCTTTCATGAGTTGTCCCACACTATAAAATGCAGTTGTGACACCCACAACTGCCACAATGCTCTTATTTGAAGAATCCCAAACAGGTAATGCTGCAGAAAGTAATGGTGAATCTGTAAATTTGCTCACAGAAACATGCCATGAAGCTACACCATCAGGAACCTGGGAGAGTCCAGCTATGTTGATTGAGTCTTCTGGTGCAATTTGCATTGCCTTTCCAATCTTCTCACCAGTGACAGGATCAAGCGGTTGGCGATACCAAATTGCGGACTTGTTGCCATGAGTGTCTGTATCATTCAAAGCTTCATGTGTTGCAAATGAATTGATCTCATTATAGCCACCGGTAACCATGGAGGAGTAATTTGCAAGATCAGAGTAAATGTAAAAAGTATTGTTATCCTTCAAGTCTCTATGAAATGCTTGGACAAAACCGTTCCTATATTTGATAGTTATTGAGTTGAGAGCTTTTCTACTAGCAAACAGTGCCCATGTTACAGCCCTCATGGCTTCATACATCTGCCAAGAGTTGAAACAATGCAAATAAGCAAACCGCTAAGGGTGCGCTTGAGTAAAAGACATAATTAAGTGCTTTTTGACTAAAGGCTTATCATATAATTGCTTAGTATAAGCTATTTCTATAATTAATGAGAAAATGTTCATGTAAGTTGGGTGAGTTTTGATTTTTTGATATAATAGGATACTTTGTCGTTGTTTCGCCAATTCATTTATGTGGGTGGTCCAGCGAGATGCAGACGTGATTTGATGCTCATTTGACATATTGTTCTTTGGGTCATCTGGGACCTAAGAAACAATTGTATTTTTTCCGGCGGTGTTCCGGACTTTGGGAGATGTTTTGATTAGATTTTGTCTCAATCCTATAGATGGTTCCAGACTAGGGGTAATATTCCTTCCTACTTATTTTATGCATGGTTTGTAGATCCTATTGATTATATTTCTAGGAGGTAGTTTGTCTGCGTTCTCTCCTTTTATGGAGATGGATGGATTATCGTTTGTATATGGGTTAAGTACCCATTGTGCTCGGCTTTTATAGATTATATTATGTTTGCCTTTGAAAAAAAATGTTGAACACTCTTTTTATAAGCTATCATGAAAATCTTATTCCAATAAGCCAAAAATAGCTGATGGACATGTTATAAACTATTTCCATATTCAAATGAAACCTAAGAGCAATGGAAATGGTATCAGCATACAACAAATAAGATAACAACAATATAATGAATAGCATAAGAGTAAACCTCAACTAGCTCTTCTTGAGTGTCTGTGTTGTTGTGGCTTCTGATCACATACTCAGACAACTTGACCTGAGCAGTTGTAATTTCAGCAGTAGAATTCAAAATGTTCCACATCCTTAAGATGGGACGTTGTAGAAGTTCATAACGAAGGTCATAAGCTAAGCTATTTAGAGATTTTGTTGTATATATTTTTGTGAAATGCCATGTCAAGAAAGTAAGTAGACCAATCAAAATAGCTAGCATAACCTGTAGAAATCGAAATAATGAATGAATTAATATCTCTTAGCAAATCAACCATAGTGCAATGACTGCAGCTACACACTCAAAATTGTAATGATGTAGGGAAAATATAACTGACCATGATTGCTAGGCGAACCACAAAGACACTGTAATAGGATGAGAGACATTGGAATTCTTCTGTCTCCACATCCCTGTGTAAACTTCTTCTCCAATTTGTGTTGCTACTTTTCTTCCAAGAAGTGGCAAAACCTTGGAATTTGTCAAGAACGTACCTGAACTTGGTACCCATAGGCAAACTTGAACCAACCTGGTGAGGCCTATAGAAGAGGTTTGGTCTTTTGTTTTCTGACACTTGTAACTCACTGTTATGTTACTTTAAAAGCATTTCATTTCATTTCAATTATATTATATGAATGGACAAAATACTTTGATTTGTTTTAATAATGCTACTTGTACTTTTATGCAATTCCCACTAGCAGTGTTTGTGCGTGTGTTGTGGTGTGGTGTGGTGTTATTTTATTCCAGATGCCTTATCCATGTCTGTATGTATGGCATTTGCCACTTCCTTTCCCAATTGGAATCATACACATGTGGCTATTACTACTACGGGAACAGTAGGACAAAACCACGACCATGAAATTTCCTATGTGTGCAGTGGTGCCCACACTCTTTTTCAATTATAAGAAACAGGACCCAACTTATCTCTATTATTCACTGCTGTTCTTTTTTGTCCAAAAACTATTAATATGAGCTAGTTATGTTAGTTAACTAATGAATGTTACACTACTCCATCGGTGAACATTTTAGCAACTCACTTTAGGTGAGTCTCAGTAATATATTATTGTCTTTAAGCATATCATCATGCTTTTATTCAAATAGTATCTGCAATGGGGGTATAGTTCGAATACTTAAAACTTAAAGTGTTAAAACCTTAAAAGAGTGAAATTTCAAGGTTTCTGCATTTTTGGGAGGTAGGTAATTGGTGAGGTGTGTGAAGTTTTAGTTCTCCTTAAAATCAACTTCAAACTTCCTAGGAAGTGGTATTTGGCTGGTTGCTAAAAAAGACGGGCAAGAATATTGCTTAATTTTTCTTAGTTACAAGCACACATCATTCCTAATTAATCTAATGTGGAAAAAGTTTTTAACCAAAAGATCAAGTCACGTCATTAGCCTAATTACTCCTAATCACTAATTATCCATCAAACGAAACCTAATCACTCTAGAATTTCACAGCGATTTGCCTAATCAGCCCCTAACTAAGTTGGGTTACCTGGTTTCGTTATTCACTTGTTCGCTCAATTTTGTATATACAAGTCTCGTGTTTTATTCGCTAGAAAATACACTATTATTTTTTCTTCATCTAAAAAGTACGAAACCAATTTCAATCAATCAAAAATATTTCAAAGCATACAAATATTTTTTATAGTGAAATTTTATCTTCCAATTCTAATTATAACCGAATAACATATATTACATTCGAATTAAGATTTTTGTTTTATCAATTTCAATCACTTGCTTATAACAAAAACATGCATAACTATTGAAGTTGTAGCTCACACTTCAACAATGAAGATTTGAATTGTTTTACTGAGTTACTATTGTAATAAAACTAACTAGAATGATTAGTAGTAGTATTAATGAGGACAGTATTGTAATTTCACTCTTCTTATCTCATACGTGTGAAATGCACACTTGACAAATACATATATGCTGATTTGTTGTAAAACAGAGTTAGTTGAATATAACAGTGGAAATAACAGAATTTCAATTTCATCATCTCCCTCTCTTTCTCTGTGTGCTTTGCTTCTTGATTTTCTTCTGTGTGTGTGTGCAATTGTGAGTGACATTGAAGGATTCAATGGTGAGTGAATGCCATTGACTCCAACAATAACAACGTCACACAAAAGGTATAGTCACTACTAAAAAACTCTAAATAGGGACTTGATTTAGAGGCCAAAAAAATGATCGCCGAACAAGGTAGCAGCCAATTTATCGACTACGATTCAAAGGCCACCCCCAAATCAGTCGCTAAAATACACTAAAAAAATGGCAAATAGTAGCGATATTTCAGTCTCTATATAGGAAAAATTAGTCGCTTTATGAGATTTTGTGACCATAAAAAATCAGTTGCTAAATAACTAGTCGCTATAACTTGTAGCGACCGATTTAGGGATCGATTCTATAGCGACTACTATGGTGATAGATTTAGCGACCGAATTTAGACACTTATTTTGTTATTGTAATTAGTGGCTGATTTGGTGACTAATCTAGCGACTGATTTTGTGACTGCAATTAGCGACTGATTTTGTGACTGCAATTAGCGACTGATTTTATGACTGATGTAGTGACAGTTTTAACGACAGATTTTGTGACTATTTTATGATTAATTTTAACGACCGATATAGCAACTGATTTTGGACAAAATATAACAACAAATTTTGCTAATACACTTTTTTTTTTATCAATATAGTGAACAAAATGATTAACTTATAACTTTTTTTACTTACTAACTTAATTTTAACATGTCAATGGTAAGGATTTGGCCTCACGATCCGTCTAAGCTATTTTCGGTTAAGTCATATTATTTCCAGCTGGTCCGAGACGACTACACCTCCAATGATACGGATCCTCCGAATTTTCGGACGTCCTTTTGGAAAACGGCAGCTCCTTCGAAGGTATTGATGTTCGGTTGGCAGTTGTTGTCAAATTCTTTGTCGGTGCGTGACGAATTGTTGCACAGAAATATTCTGCACTCAGCTGAGGACGCTATATGTCCCACGTGCAGTGAATTCTGCGAAACTCTGCACCATTTGGTAGCAATTTTGTCTTCACAGAGAATTTTTTGAAGAGAAAATCCAACAAAGCATTGTATTTCAATACTCTAAATTTTGCTTGAAATGTGAAGTAGTGAAAATAGGTTTCTTTTTATAAGCAACAAAAAAAATGAACATAACATGGGGTTAGTTAGCCTAAAAATAGGGCTAATTATTATTAAGTCATTGAAAATGTCTTTTTTTAGGGGGAAAAAGAGAAAGTCCTTTTCAACCTGTTACTCCTAATATAGAAGACAACTCATAATTTTTTTTTCTTGCCCTTCCTCGTCAAAAAACCCTGTGAAAATAGTAAACTTTTGCGGTTGTCCAATGGAAAATACTAGGTGCATTCTTTACAACTCATTTTGTTTTGAAACAAAAATCAAGGTAATCAAAATCGAACCGGATATTGAACCAGAACAAGTAGCGGTTCAAGGGTTTAACCAGAGTCCGATCGAGGTTCAACTGGATTTAATTAAATAATATTATTTGATTTTTTATTATAATATAGTGATTAATATTAGAATATATTTAAAAAATTCCATATAATTAAAACACATAAAAAACTTGTTTATGAACAATAAGCAGTATAGGTTAGAGTACCCTTTGTACTCTCATGCTAAAATAAAAAGTCTTACTTATCAAAAAAAAATATTGCAACTTTTTTACGTATTGAGTGAAGCTTTCGTCGTGTGCATCACTTAACTTTTAGACTCTGAAATTTCAGATTTAGTATTAGTCATACCACATAATGTGATCGGCTGTATGGATGCATGGGTATCTTACTGATTACCATTTGATGGTTATCACCTTACAGAAGATGGATTTTTGTATCTGTAATCAAACATGGAAAGAACATATTTCCTATGGGATCCATTTATAACATGCTAATTAGGTGTGCTGTTATATTAATTAGTAAGGGTGCATCGGATAAAATATGAATCAGATTATAATCAATGAATTAAATTAATTAATTGTAAGAAATGTGTCTCGTGTATTGCTTGATGGAACCATTGTGTGTATTGAAAGGAAATTAAACACTTTCTACCTCTACTTATTATAGTACGATAATTCTCGTCCTTTGGAGTGCTACCTTTGGCCGCCTGCCATTGCCACCAAATAGCACCTGGCAAAGGTTGCGGTTTTAGATTTTTGGGATCAGACCAATTAAATTGGGCTCAAGCTGGAATTAACTAAATAAATTATTTTATATTTTTATTACATTATATAAAGAATAAAACATAATTTAAAAGACATATTCATAATTTTACTCTACAAAATCAAATTAGGCTTGACTTAAGTTCAATAACACAATAATATATCCAAGTTGTTACTTACTTAAGTTCAACTCTTACATAAAACTAGATGTTGTTTTCAACAAATGACTTAAATTTTAATTTATATAAATGACCTAAGTTTAATTTATATTAGTAATAACATTAGCATAAAATTCATTTAGTAGCTTAAAAAAAAACTTACTGCTAATGTTTTTACGGATATCTATCTATCTAATCTAATATCTATTTATACAAACAAACAACTTATAAAATTACAATTTTAGACATCTTACTTTTTTGACACATCACCACTTTAATTTTATTTATCATTTTTTAATTCTACTTTCTCTTCCTTTCTCACTCACTCTCTTTCAATCTCACATTTCCCAATATTTCTAACCTCTTACACATCTATTATTAGTGGCCCCCACGGCCTTTATTTAAAAATATTTCTTTTCCCAATTTTTTTAATCCACTATATAATCTAATATAATTAAATTAAATTAATATTAAATAATCTAGAATTTACTTCTATTTACTATCTAACTTAATACCTATTTATCTATTTATCAATTTACTCCTATTTTCAAATTTATTCTCCCAATGCACTTTCTTTCTCACTCCCATTTTTTTTAACTTTCCCCTCTTTTTTTTTTCAAATTTCGAAATTCAAATCAAATCAAATCTACTAATAAACTAAAATAATCAATCTAAACTACAAGATAACTGCACTAATGTATAAAAACGCAGGATAACTTCACTGATATATAAAAAAACACGATATTAATATGGAGAAAGAAAGGAAAACTTAATGACTATTTCAACTATCGATTAATATTTAAAACACAGGATAATCAGATCGATATATAAAAACACGGGATAACTATCTTTGATATATAAAAATCACGGGATAATTGCACTGATATATTTGATACTATATTATCTATCTTTTACTATCTACTATAATTTATTAATCAACTAAAATAATCAATTGAAACTATGAGATAGCTGCACTGATATATAAAAACACGGGATAACTATACTGATATATAAAAATATAGAGGATTAATATTTGTCATTGGTAATTTACTATCTAACTTTTGTTATTTACTATAATCTACTAATCAACTAAAATAATCAATTGAAATTACAACCTAACTGCACTGATATTTAAAAAACACGGGATAACTGCAGTGAAAATTATAATTTTTGAAGACTACTATAAACTTACTATGTAAAAAAAAACAAGAAGACTTAATGTCTATTTAAACTACTAATTAATATAAAACAAATATCTATTATTGATAATTTACTATCTAATTTTTACTATCTACTAACCAACTAAAATAATCAATTGAAACTACGAGATAGCTGCACTGATATACAAGAAAACACGGGGTAACTGCAGTGATATACACGAGATTAATATTTTCCATTTATAATCATAATTTTTTTAAGGCTTAATAACTATTTAAACTGATTAATGTTTAAAACACACGTGACAAGTATTTGTCATCGATATATAAAAAAACACAAAATAAATATTTCTTATGGATAATCTACTATCTATCTTTTCCTATCTACTATAATTTACTTATCAATTCAAATAATCAATTGAAATTATGAGATTACTGCATTGATACGTAAAAAGCAAACACGAGATAACTGCACTGATATATAAGAAAACATTGGATAACTGCATTGATATAAAAAATACACGAGATTAATATTTTTCATTGATAATTATAATTTTTTAAGGCTTAATCACTATTTAAATTAATTAATATTTTGATGTAAAAAAAAACTAATTAATATTTAAAACACACGTGACAAATATTTGTCACTAACACCTAAAAAGAACAAATATTTGTCACTGGTTTATAAAAAACACGAAATAAATATTTCATATTGATAATCTACTATCTATCTTTTACTATCTACTATAATCTACTAATTTTTTTATTAAAGTGGCACTAATGACCATTTTACAACTGTCCCCAAGGGGATTCTAACTCAACACCTTGAGGATATACGGGTAGCTCTTATCATCGAGCTAGCACCTCGAGTGTCTATAATCTACTAATTAACTCAATAATCAATTGAAATTATGAGATGACTGAATTGATAGATAAAAAACAAACACGGGATAACTACACTGATATATAAGAAAACACGGGATAACTGTATTGATATATAAAAATACGCGAGATTAATATTTGTCATTGATAATTATAATTTTTTAAGGCTTAATGACTATTTAAACTAATTTATATTTAAAACACATGTGACAAATATTTGTCACTAATACCTAAAAAGCACAAATAATTGTCACTGATATATAAAAAAAACACGAAATAAATATTTCTTATTGATAATCTACTATCTATCTTTTACTATCTACTATAATCTACTAATCAACTCAAATAACCAATTGAAACTATGAGATAACTGCACTGATACATAAAAAACAAAAACGGGATAACTGCACTGATATATAAAAAATACGAGGATAACTTCAATGATATATATAAAACATGTGATAGCTGCACTAACATATAAAAAAAGGGATAACAACACTGATATATAAAAAACACTATACTAACATATTAAAAACACTGGATAAATGCAAAATTCTTTTAAAATGATACTTTTGCATTTCTAGATTTTAATACTTATCTATTTTTTTTCTTTGAAACTCATTTTTTATCTACTTTAAATTTGTCTTTATTTTCACGGGATAATATTCAGACTATTTAATATTTTTTAAGTTCATTCATAGAAAGAACATAATAGCACCCGTGTGTATGCACGGGTATCCTACTAGTATCAAATGAAAAAAGGGAAACATTAAATATAAATTGTTTAAGTAAAAAAACGATATATTAAATGTAAAACACAACTTATTTTAAATTATTTATAATATGGATATGGATTTAATAGCCTCTTGAAACTTTTGTGGCTAGTTTTGATAAAAAAAAACTTTTTGTGACTAGCGGAGAGAATATCCCACATTGAGGCAATACAAAAGCTTATAGAGAAGTCCCACATCGAACGACTGCTAGAACCGCTTTGAACTCTGTTTTTGACGATTCTGGTGGTTTTTGACCGGTTCCGCAGTTCTTGCGCCTGTTCTTATTATGAGCGGTTTTCATGCTCATCTAGACCGGACTAGGGCCTTCTTCATGGTTGGACCGGCTAGTCCGATCCGATTTTAACAACCTTGATCTTGAAAACAAATGATAGTTCAGAAATCTCCAAAAACAATACATTCTCCATGACCACTCTTATGAGAATCTGGTGGAAATCCATAGAGCTCAAATGAAGGTTAAAGAGAATCTGCAAAAAAGAAGACAGAAGCTGCATGCATTAGAAATGGAGAAACAATTAAGAGACAACAAGAGAATAGAAGATATAATGCAATCGGTTAGAGTTAGCTTAGGCAAAGCAATGCCTAAGCAACTAAATAACCCTAATCTAGAGGAGGAAGTAGTTGAGACAATATCAGCAGAGTTACCAAAGTGGATCACCCCGAATCGTATTCAAGAGTCTTAGTGGGAAAATTCTAGTAGGAATCAAAGGTTTAGTAATGCCTTTAGTGGAATATGGAGGGAACCACGAAGCTTTTACAACAAGACTCTAAGAACTACTTTGTGGAGTATCCTCGATGATGACAAGCCTACATTAGGTGAGCAACAACTACAAGAAGAAGAGGAGAATAATCTGCCCTTATCTTGGGAATAACCTCAACCTAAAAAAAGAAGAGAGAGAGGTTCTACACACCAAAGACATGACAAGAGTTTCAAAAAAGGCAAGACAGGGTGTCACAATCAAGGAACCTGAGCAAGGTGGACATGAGGGAAACAGATATAACCAGCAAGTAATCTATTCTGAGGCTGAGGAGGCGGGCCAACCCATGCCCCCTACTCCCAAATGACTTGTGTGAGTTGGAATTGTCGAGGTTTGGCGGCAGCCTCGACAAATAGAGAGCTTAAGAGCCTAATTCATGACGACAAGCCGGCCATTATATTCCTTATGGAAACCAGAGCCCATAAGGATCGAGTAGAGAAGGTTAAAAGAAGATTCAGGTATCAACATGTCTACTATGTTGAATCACAAGGTATCTCAGGAGGCCTATGTTTACTATGGAATGATCACTTTGATATTCAGATTTTGGACTCCTGTAGCAACTATATTCACACAGCAATCCTGGAAAGGAGATCAGGTCACTGTTTTGAAGCAACTTTCATTTATGGCAATCCAACCTTTGCTAATAGGAGGAATCTATGGGCAAAAATTGCTAAACTCAAACCTGTTAGCAATGGACCATGGTGTTGCCTAGGTGACTTCAATGAAATGCTTAGCCCTTCTGAAAAGGATGGCTTAACTGGGGTGGAACCTATCAGAATAAGGTTGTTCAAAGAGTTTCTTGAAGATACTGAAATGATGGATCTCAAGCTACAAGGTTGCAAATTCACTTGGTTTAGTAATCCTAGAAATGGCTTTGTTACAAGGCAAAAGATTGACAGAGTGATAGCTAACTGGCCTTGGAGGAATCTGTATCCCCATGCAATTGCTACAGCCCTTCCCATAGTAAGTTCTGACCACTCTCCAATAATTTTTGAGCCTAAACCCCCAATACAAAGTGGAAAATCCTTCAAATATGAAGCATTCTGGGAGGAAAATTCAGATTGCAGAGCTGAAGTTTCAAAGGGATGGTCTACTTCAGAAACAGGGGATCCTCTGCTTCTCTGGGAAAGGAAAGTACAGAACTGCACTACTCATCTAAAACAGTGGCACATCAAGACTTTTAGGAATGCAGCAAAGGAGATAAAGAGCTTTCCTCTCTCGGATAGAAGGTGAATTGAACAAACCTCATGCATCTACAAACTGGGATTGGGTTCGGTATGCAAGAAAGGAGATTGATGATCTATGGAGACAAGAGGAACTATATTGGGGACAAAGATCAAGAGTCAAGTGGCTTAACTGGGGGGATAATAATACTAAATTTTTCCATGCTTCTACGATTCAGAGAAGAGATAGAAACAAGTTACTTAGAATCAAGAACTCCTCGGGTCAGTGGCTTGAGGGTCAGGAAGAAGTAATGGAGGGTGTTGGGCAGTTTTACAATGATCTTTATGCCTATGAGAGCCCATCTAATATTGACCAATGTATTAGTATAATTCCCAGGCTAGTCACTGATGAAATGAACCTAAATCTTATTGGCCAGGTTTGCTTCAAAGAAGTTGAAACTGTTGTCTTCAACCTAGGTGCATACAAAGCACCAGGACCAGATGGTCTAAATGGCTTATTTTTTCAGAAGAATTGGGCTACAATCAAGGATGATGTTTTCAAATCTGTATCTAAATTTTTCATCAATGGAAGACTGGGGGACAAAGTTAACTTGACAAATGTGGTACTTATTCCTAAGGTTCCAAATCCAGACTCTATTTCACAACTCAGGCCAATCAGTTGTTGCTCATTTCTATACAAAGTTATTGCTAAGATTATTGTAGCAAGACTTAAGCCCATAATTGGGAAAATAATATCTCCTCAACAAAGTGCATTTGTGGGTGGTCGCTTAATTCAAGATAATATTATTGTAGCTCATGAAGCATTCCACTTTCTTAAGAGGAAACAAGGTAAAGGAGGTAAAGGTATAGCACTAAAGCTAGACATGAATAAGGCATACGACAGGGTCAGTTGGGAATTCCTTCAGTCAGTCTTGTTAGCCTTTGGGTTTGAGGAAGCTTGGGTAAAATCTATAATGAAATTGGTCGATTCATCTCCTATTCCTACCAAATCAATGGTTTCTCTTCTAGAATGGTTTTCCCAAAGAGAGGGGTGAGACAAGGTGACCCCCTTTCCCCTTACCTCTTCATTCTTGCCTTTGATGTGTTATCTAGGATGATTACTAGAGCTTCAGAAGATGGGCTGTTCCAAGGCATCAAATTGGCAGAATCAGCACCTAATCTTACTCACTTATTTTTTGCTGATGATGCAATCCTTTTTGCAAGGGATAGCACTGAGAATGTGTATCAACTAATCAATATTCTCGAACCAATTCACTAAAGCATCGTAAGGAAAATAAATCTTCTCAAGTCGGGAATTATCGTGGGGTGCAAGTTTCTAACCAAGTTAAAGAAAATGTTTCTGCTATTTCAAACATTCCTATTTGGAACAACCCTGGTTTTTACCTTGGCATTCCTGCTGAATGGGGTGGATCAAAGATACAAGGTCTGAACTGGCTTAAGGATAAGGTTATTAATAAACTTGAAGGTTGGAAAGGAAATCTGTTAAATCAAGCTGGGAAGGAGGTTCTAATCAAAGCAGTGATTCAAGCCATCCCTAGTTATATCATGTCTATCCTATCTCTACCAAAAACATTCTGTGACTCACTAACTTCAACTGTAGCTAAGTTTTGGTGGAAATCTAATGGAAGATATAATGGGATTCACTGGAAGAGATTTGAAGCGCTTTGCATCCCAAAAGATAAAGGTGGTTTGGGCTTCAAAGAATTCAACAAAATGAACTCCTCTCTCCTTGCTAAGCAAGTATGGAGGTTGGCCAATGATCAGACCTCTTACTGGGCAGCTATACTAAAGGCAATTTACTTTCCAAACATTTCATTCTCGGGAATCAACTATTCCTAAAGGCTCATCTTGGGTTTGGAATAGCTTAGCAAAGGGTAAGGAGTTCTTGGGGCCTCGCCGATGGATAGTTGCGTCAGAAATGGAATCAACATTGCAAAAGATAATTGGTTAAGCTCGGGAGGGAAGGCTACACTCAAACCAAGTGCCACTGCCACTACAGTTTCAGATCTAATGGATTCTAACAGAAAATGGGACTTCAGCCTACTGAGGAATAACCTCACATCGAAAAAGTGCAATTGAAGTCGTTAAAACCCCAATTTCTTGGTCCTCTCCAACCGATAGTCTAATGTGGCCTCATAACAAGGAGGATTTACTCAACAAAATGCAGTTACAAAATCTCGCTCTTCCCCTTCTCCTCTCCTTTTCCCAAGGCCTTCTAGTTCTAACAGAGGGTCTGATAACCTGTGGAAACTAATTTGGAGTGCAAAAGTGCCAAATAAAGTGAAGCACTTCATATGGAAGCTATGTCAAAACATCCTCCCAACTAGAGAGAACTTGTGTAAGAAAAGAATTCCTATTGCTAAGGTTTGTCCTATCTGTTTGAAGGAGAATGAGACACTGAACACCTCTTTCTCCTCTGCGCAGTGGACTCGGCCACTTTGGTTTGGACTTCAGTTTACTCACCCCCCTCCCCAATTGGCTTGTCTACTATTAATCAATGGATTTTGGATGTGCTGGAATCCCCTTTGACTGATACCCCTCATCTATCAACCTGGTTGTTTTTTACTCTATGGGCTATTTGGAATGCAAGGAATGAAATGGTATTCAACAATAAACCTCCTGATCCTCTTAGCAGTCTACATAGAGTTAAATCCCAGTGCCCTGAATTCTTAACAATTACTACATCTAGATTAGGGGGTGGAGTTCTAGGGCAAGCAAGTGTTCCTGCCTCTGTGAAGCAAGTATCTCCAGTTCAATGGAGACCTCCAAGTACTAACAGTGTCAAATTCAATTGTGATGCAGCGTTTGATCTACAGTCAGGGAAGGGATTTACAGGTATTATTTGTAGAGATCAACAAGGTACCTTACTCACAGCTTCTTCTAATCGACTTTTTGCGAATTCACCTCTGGTTGCTGAAGCCCTAAGCCTTCGGGAAGCAGTCTCTGTTGCAGTCAACCTCAAGCTCGATGATGTGGTCTTTGAATCGGACAACCTAATCCTCATTGATGTGTGCAATGGGAAATCGGTTAGGAAGGAGATTCAGGGCATCATAGAAGACATAAACTCTCTAAAATCTAAAATACAAATCACTGAATTTACCTGGACTAGAAGGGAAGGCAACAATTGTGCACACACAATTGCTTCTCTTGCTCGTGACAACTTGCTGCAAGGTTTCTGGACAACTCGGCCCCCGGCGCTCCTCCGTCGTGCTCTGGTCTTAGATGCTCAAGCACTGTGGAAATAACGTCAAGTAGTTGCTCAATTGAGTATGATCGGAGCTTCATATGCCTGAAGGTGACTGGATCTGAGTGCTTTCTTGATCTTCTCCCCTCAACATGGAGTTTTCTCGTGGTTTTCGAAATGACAAACCACATAATTTTTCAATTAGTAAAACGTTCTCGATCCATCAAACATCGAACCCATGTCGTAACATCTCAAAACAAGTGAATTCAACAACACAAACAACCATCATAATTCAGCCACCATTACTAATAATTCTACACCGAGTTTTATAAAAATAGCATTTTCAGAAAGTTCACAAAAAGTATGCATAGCTTTACCGGTTTCCATGAGTCTCAACCTGAGACATTGATTCTGGCATCATTTCTACTCCTGAGTTGTATAACAACCATGCTTTCATTCTAAGCACAAAACACTACTAAGGTTCATTGAGGACACGAAAATTATAACAAGATTTAATTAATTCCCTGCCTCCAAAGAACACACGTAGGAAACACATAAGCATAACCAATCATGCAAACAAATTAAACACTCAAGTCCGAAAAGATTTAAACACGTAGGCATCATCTTCAACCTATTTATTCCTAGGGATTTGGCTAACATGCGTTTTTACAACTTCCCTAGAAAATATCACGGTTCATATAATTCTACCAAATTTCATTGATTTCATATCACCAAAATAATAGAACCAACACATGCTTTATAACACACTTGTTTTGATACAAGACTTGATATTAGTTTAAGCAAATGAAATTAAATCTCCTTGTCAACATTTAGCAAAGAAAACTAATTCAAGTAATATAAGTGCACAAAAGGTCTCGCCGTACCGTTTCATCATTAAATTTAGACGCCACGTAATCAAACCAAGAAGTGACAATTAATAATGGTAATAGCAACAACGAAGGCCACAGTTAAATCAGTTAAATCATAAATCGAACAAAATTTTCACAATTGGAATTCATAGTTAGAAGGTACTCAAAATTGTATACCTTTGTTTCTAAAACTTTGACAGTCATTATTGGACTCACCTTCCCATATCATAAAAATTCTATCTTATCTAACCATGCAATTAGTGTAAAACCTCCTCATTTTCAAACAACACCTAATCACAACCTAATTGGTGCAAAAGCCGAAATCATGTCTCATTTTGAAATAAAATCTTAGAACAACTTGGAAACAAGATTCAACACTATTTTGACATCCCATTCATTTCCAATAGCACAAAATTTTTCAAGTACCGTTTTTTCGAAAACCTTAGAACTCACAGTTTTGTCAAAGAGGAAACTCTATATGCAACCCCCAACCTTACTATCACTCAAGAATGCAACCACATAAACAACTACTTATTAGTTTAAAATTTAACTTCTGACATACACTAAGAAGGTAAGGAAATTAATCATTTAATTTTGACAAATCACATCATGCTCACGAAACAAGTCAAGTTGAAACACTGAAAGTGTCGAAACTTCAAATTATGCAATCTTAATTGAGTTAATGAAAATTTAGCATTACACAACATTTCATTTTAGCACACTAACTTCGAAACAATTAAACACAAGTCAAACTTAAACTCATATACATCACAGTAACAATCAACCTATAGCAGAGACGTCAATCAAGTGCAACAATTTTCAACAAGCAATCTTCAAATATTGTTCAGTGTATACTTACCACGGTTAGGTCATATAAAAGTACTCCCTATATTCTAGCAAGCTAATCAAGCAGTCCATCAATTTACAATTAGCGCGTGCATCCAAAGTGAATAATAACCTTGAGTTATTGTCGTCTCTTTCATTGGAAATGAGTGATTGGGGTGATCAATCCCTCCTACTCATGCAACCAACTAATTAAGGTCACAAAAACTACTTTCTTTCAATTTATAACTACCACATTAAAAGATTTTTAACGCAGTCCGGAGTGCGAAGGCGTCGTCACGACTTTCACTCCTTTGACGTCGTTAGAATTCTTTTAATCACACATATCTTAATGATACAAACAACAGTTGCGAACAGACAAAATCAATGCTACAACCACCAGTTACACAGTTCAGTCACAAGGCACGTCAATGAATGAACAAACCAACAAAGTTAACAGTAATAAACAACAACATAATAATGATTTAGAACGAGTACCAAGACTCGAGGGTTAACAGACTCGACAACTTGGCCGGACGGACCGAACTGCTCTGATACCACTAATGTAACACCCCCTTTCTTAAATTACTATTTGGTCAGTTTTAAAATCAGAGTTTTCAAATATTTTTCCACGCACCTCAAAGAGAGTACTACATTTTCATCAAAACATAAAACGACACATTGAATTTTCATAAAACAACTATTATGTGATATATAGCACGTCAAAATGGGGCGAACCCTCAAAAACACCGGTTTAGTTATTTACAACATCCTGAATATGATTCACCAGCACAGCGGAATATCAACAAGTCTCAAAGTATTTAATATAACATCCTATATCAGACTGAATACATCAAAATAAATTACTAAATATCTAAGACTCCCCGCCCCCGGTGCTACATATCAGAGCATGACCATCACTAGATTACTTCATTTGCTATCACTGCGCAGTTGCCGACATCTGAAGCAACACGACTTGATGAGGTGAGTCTCTTTACATAAATAATAGCAAATAGGATAAGCATTATATTAGGGAAGGAAACTAACATCAATCACATTTCAAACATTTAGCATATGGCATTAAGTATGGCACATCAACTCATAATCATCATCGAGGCAACACCAAGCATATGAATGTATGCATGAATGCAAATATGCATGTGGATCCATCATCATCGCTATAAGCCTCGAGGGCACACGTCACTTTGGCCGAAGCCTACACATCGCTTTGGCCGAAACCCACTTCACTTTGGCCGAAGCCCACTTCACTTTGGCCGAAGCCCACCTCGTCGCTGAATATGCATGATTTATGTGACACCATGACAATGCACCACAACACAACACATTTACCACAACAATCATTAACTCATCGCTTTTCACTTCGCAACTCAACTCCAATCACAATATTTGGCCGAAGCCTACGCATCGCTTTGGCCGAAGCCCGCACATCGCTTTGGGCCGAAGCCCACACATCGCTTTATCGTCACCAAAACACAACACACCTCATTATTGGACTACATGTCACATCAAGGACTAAACCGACACCCACAAGGACTAAACAGTCACCTAAGGGACTAAACAGTCACATAGGGACCAAAACAAAATTTTTGAAGGACCAATAGTGCATAGGGACCAAAATAGTATTTTTTTTAAAGACTAAAAAGTTCAGAGGGACCAAAACAGTATTTTTGACAATTTGGGCAACATTGGCAACAAGTGCTAGATTCCTACAGCAGTACTCCTACTTCGGCGATTTATTTAAAATAGCAAACGACATCGAAAAATTACAAAAGACAACTCATTGGAAAGCCCTCTGAGTGTAGTTTCTACCTATGATTTTAGTTTCTCAAAATCAGTGTCCAGTTGGTACAGTTTTTCAAAACACTACGCTGAGGTGCCAAAATCGGACAGAACGTTTTACCCAACTTGCAACCAAATTTTCTTTCTCATTTCTTAATGAAATTCAGTGAAATCAGTGTCTATTTCGTAGAGAATTAAGTCTATTTTTCAATGAAATAAGAATCATTCAAAACGGAGTTCAATTGAGCACACAAAACCTGCAAAAACTGAACATACCCACAGTTTGACTCCAGAAAATTGACCCGACTTTGGAGACTCATAACTGGAGCTACACAACTCCGAATTTAACGAAACCAGTGCCAAAACGACCGGCTTTAAGTCTATTTTCGAAAACACTCAGCCACATAATTTTTGAATCGACCAAACAGTACCAGTTTTGAAAAGACTGAAACAGTGTTCAGAAACGCACAAAACCATAAGCAAGTAAAACTCATCATGATCAATCACCCAAACCAACTATAATCACGGCTCAATGCCTCACACATCAATTTCAACACCAATTCATTTAGGCAAGTTATCAAACATCTTGTAATCATCATATTTTCATACTTAATTTCATTGAGGCAATACATCAAACACCTTGCATGCATAGTTCATATCATGTTCATCTTACAACAATTAGCATGTTCATCAATTTTAATTCAAACATAACACCAATTAATTCAAACAACACATGAACAATCAATTAATTCAAACAACACACAAACAACATTTAATTACCCTAAACACCTAACCCACACATAATTACTCATCTTACAAACTATTATGTATGAAAGAGAGCCCCCTTACCTCAAAATTGGAAACCCAATAAGCTTCTCCTTCAACAACACAAGAATCCCCAAAAATAGTTTCTCCAATACTTTGAGCTTCAAACCCCATTCATGGTAAAGTGAAAATGAGAAGGAATTAGTGTAGGAAATTTACACTAATGGAAAGAGTATGAAAAATGGGGAAGATTGGTACTAAAATCAACTTACCCAAGCAAGAGAATGGAATTTCCTCTTCTCCCCTCCTATGTTCAGCTGCGTGCCTCCTCTCCCTCTCTACCCTCTCCTTTTTCTTTTCTTTTTCCTTCAAATGAGAAGGAAACTCTACACCCCTAAGGTTATTTCCTTTAACTCAGGCATTATTAGTGGCTATATGGCCCTTTATTTACACCTCCTAACTACTTAAACACCTCCTTGACATAATTAAATTACCACTCCCTTATTTACTACCCAACACCTCTTAGTTATATTAAACACTCTATTATTCTTTTAACATAACTAATCACTATAACTCCTAATTAAATAAAACTCTAAATTAATTATTTGACTTAAATAAATGTTGCAAGCCTTAACTAACTTAATTAAATAACTAATTAATTATTTTGGGGCGTTACACCGATCATTGTTTTTAGTCCTATTTTTAGTTAGTAGTCTATCTTTGGATATAGCCACCGGCTACTTGTGTTTAAGTGGACCGGGTTATTAGTTGGATATGGTCCAATTAGCTCTAGTCTTGTTCTTTTTATTCCCTATGGATGTATGGTTTGGGTCTGACCCATTATTTCTGTGAAATGAAAATCATAATCCGGTTGACCAAAAAAAAAAAAACAATTATCTTCCTCCTCATTATCACATTTGAGATAATGACTTGATCAATGTTGATACGATACCAAAAAAAATAATGACTACTTGATTAACGTGTCATATTGAGGTCGAAAAACATCACCAACCAAATCTATGAAACCACCCCTAAGTTTCCATCTTTTAGAAGACTCCTAATCTGATAAGTGCACATTTAAATTTTGGTTGCATAAAAGAAAACTAAACTGCCCATTTCCTGACAAAGTGAAATTGAATTGAGTAAATGCATTCCGGAAAAACTTTATGTCTATGAAAGTGGAAGTGGAATTCGTTAAATCCAAAACTTATCATAAAAAAATAAAATGAGTGGAGCTCTTGCATCCAAAGCAATAAATACAGTTTTAATAGTTACACATACCTACATCATATGAATGTAAGAAAAAAATCAACAAATTACTACTGCATCAGTGTTTCCACCTATAAATATACACAATACAATGTTTCTTCTACATGTCTAAGATAAGAGAAGCCATTGGTAATGAAGACAAGTGGCTTCTGATGTTAGGATGGTCAGAGCTAAATTGAAGAAGTGGTGCCTTAAATGAATCACTTGGATTTTTTGGCCTTAAAATCAGCAGCAGCAGCTTTAGCAGCATGTTTGGCGAGGTGGGTAGGTTTTAGAACACTCTTAGGATTAAAAACCTGCCGAATCTTAAAAGCAGCCCATGCAGTCCCTACAGCATGACCAGCAGCACCAAGCCCTTCACTTGTTGCCTTCGCAGCTTCTTCTCCATATCTGCAGTACTAGTATGCATATTTGTCAAGTTTCTCTTATATTAATTGTTAGAGAAAAACATTGTCTTTATACACTACTCCATAATAAAGATAAACTAGGACACATGCCCGTGCTATGCACGAGGAGTGATGACAATGCAGCTCTGGATGTAGTTTCAAAAACATCAACATTTTATAAGGGGGTATAAAAATACGCAACACATATATATAAGGCGAAGAAGCAACAATAATAGCTTGGTGGGATGAGGCAACAATGTCGGTCCAAAAATATAGAGTGGGGGTATATTGGTAAGCAGTGGGATACAAAATGAGGATACATTTTGATAATAAAAAAAGTGTTGGACAAAAAAATTTGTCGAGGTATATATGTCGGTCAAAAATATAGAGTGGGAGTATATTGGTAAATAGTGAAGTACAAAATGAGGGGTATATTGGTAAATGGTGGGGTACAAAATATAGAGTGGGGTATGTCGTCCAAAATATAGAGAGAGGGGTATATTGGTAAACAAATGGGAGTACAAATGAGGGGTATATTGGTAAATAGTGGGAATAAAATTTTCCCACCAAAAGTGGATAAAAAAAGAGTGTTGGACAAAAAAAAAAATTGTCGAGGGTATGTCGGTCCAAAAATATAGAGTGGAGGTATATTGGAGTGAGGTACAAAATGAAGAAGTATATTGGTAAATGGTGGGAATAAAATTTTCCCACCAAAAGTGGGAAAAAAAAATAGTGTTGGACAAATAAAAATTTGTCGAGGGTTATGTCGGTCAAAAATATATAGTGGGGGTATATTGGTAAGCAGTGGAAGTACAAAATGAGAGGGTATATTGGTAAATGGTGGGGCACAAAATATAGAGTGGGGTATGTCGGTCCAAAAATATAGAGTGGGGTATATTGGAAAGCAGTGGAGTACAAAATGAATGAGGATATATTGGTAAATGGGGGAGAAATTTTTTTCCCCCCAAATCACATATAATATGCGACCCTCTCTTAATAAAGAGGGGATTTGGGGAAAAGATCGTAAAAAGTAAAATAAAAGAAGATGGGAAAACATTATTTATTATAGATCTTTAAGATTTCGAATTTGAATATTGGAAGAACTTGATTGTTACACATGGTCAGTCAAGTTCTTCGACGTAAATTAATCATTACTTATTAGTAAGACCGATCAATACACCAATAACATATTAAAAAAAAAAATATTGTTAAAATATATTCCGTAGCCTAAACTCTAAAGACCATTTTGTCAGAGTGTGACCTATCACCTATGTCCGTATACTTCCTTTTGGTTGCAAAAGGGAAGAATAATACACATGGTCATACTAGTATTATGGAAGAGTTATAAAACAAGAGTTGTGTTATTTGGACATTTTTGTTAGACAAAAGTAGACAAATATCAACTTACAACACCAATTAACCAAGTTTTTAGACCATTTAACCAACTCGCTTTTCACGATTTTGAGGCGTATAAAAACTTGGTTAATTGATCACTTGGTTAAATGGTCTAAAAACTTGGTTAATTGGTGTTGTAAGTTGGTGTTTGTCTACTTTTGTCTAACAAAAAATGTCTAAATAACATTTTTGTAAAACAATCTCACCTATATAGGTTTTCTTTGTAGGTGCCTCATGCACAAGGCATGGAGTGGGAAGGTGATTTTATAAATAATAACTAGAGTTAAATATATTTTTGATCCTTATAAAACTTGAATTTTTTGTTTTTAGTGTCTTAAAAATAATTCACCAATTTTTGGTCCTAATAAAATTTGAGTTTTTTGTTTTTATTCTCTCGTGACTTTTAATAATGCTTCATGGGTTTTAATAGCGCTTTTTTTACTTTTTATAAGCACTATTAAAAGTCTTAAACTGCTATTAAAAGTCACAATCATTCTTGTGCGGATAGTGTTGGCTTTATTTTAGTTTAGTCTTTAGTTTTCAGCTTCTTTCTATTTTTGGTATCACGGTTTAAGTGATTGGTCCTAAACCAGATTATATCTTTTAGGATTAAACCTTGTGTTGGTGTAGCTCCCTCTCTAAATGGGAGCTCTTAGCCTTGTATCTCAAGACTGATGGTGTAATTGTTTCGGTCTAGTTCTTCTAGCATACGTTGTTTTGTTTCCTTTGCAATCCTTTATAGAATGTGGGTAAAGTCCGCACATATAATGTTGGAACTATATTTATCTCAATAAAATTCTTTTACTTATCAAAAAAACTCAAATTTTATAGAGACTAAAAATTGGTGAGTTTAAAAAAAAAATTGGTAAAAATACTTTAGGAGACAAGAACAAAAAAACCCAAATTTTATAGAGACTAAACATTTTTAACCATAATCTAATTAAAAAGAAAACAATCGAGATCTTATAATTAATAACGTAATCTGAAGCGTTAATTTTAATCTAATGGTTATCATTTATGTTATGATGTTTTCACAATAACCAAATATTCTTACTCGAGTCGTCCCTTATATTTTAATAAAAAATGCTGAAAATATCAATCATCTTCAAATAGTAAAAATAAAATAGAGAAGATGAAAAAGAAAAGCAGAAATGTGCTGTTACGGCCTACAGTTAGAGTGCAGTGCATCAGGAGGAAATCATTTTGTGGGGTCCACATGACGGGAATCTTCAGAGTAAGTAACAGAATGAGACCTATTTGGTCATTTCACACCGTCATACAAACTCCAATTCTGCTATCAGGTTATTGCACCTCTATAACTATCAAGAGAGTTCCACAATCCACATCCCACCACCACACCCCTATTAACTTGTTCTGCAAGCTGGACTTCTCCACTCTCTAGAACCATTTTTTTATCACTCAAAGTTAACAAATTTTTTTGACAGAAGAAAGTTGACAAGTTCTGAACTTTTTGTATTGAGGCTCTCTAATCTATTCTGGTATGAAGCTATTTATCTCGTTTTTGTTTTTTTATCAGCCATATTATTAAATTTTTAATTCATATCCTATTCTCTGCAATCAGTGGTTTCCAAATCCCAACATTATTGTTTCATTGAAAATAGCTTTGCACCTTATGTCCTTGTCATTTTATGTTCAAAACTGTAGAAAGAAAGTGGTTGCTTTGATCCCAATGCAATGATGGTACATGGTACAGTAGCAGCAACAACAGGCCCATCAGAAGACTGCTTCACCCAAATCGTTTCAGAGTTGGACCCACCGCGGATTCAGGGAGTTATTTCTGGCACTGACACAGAGAATCACAACAGCTTTGCAGAGAATGTGGGTCTTTTTGTGGAAAACTTATCATACCCAACTCTTTCTGCTTCTGCTACCACTACAATGGGAATCACTCCGCATTCGCAACAAATGGAAAATCCATACAACCATAGCAACAATAACTTCAACAACAACAATTTGATGGAACAGGTCAATAACAATTATCATGGTTCAAGTCAAGACCTTTCCTTTCCCCACTACAACACTCATCAGCAAAATCAGCAATTCCCTTATCCCACGCCAACACCAGATCTCCTTAACCTCCTTCACTACTTTCCTAAAAGCCCAGCTTCTCCATATGAAAACTCATCTCTCTCTTTCGAAAACCCAACACACAACATCAAAACATGGCTGCAACCCGTAACCCATGCCTACACCACGCCACCACTTTTAAGAAATGATTTTGTCTTTGGGGAAGGGAATGACATTGAAGAAAGTGGGGCTGCATATCAAGATGGATCAGATGGGAGAGACTTTGGTAATGGGGTTTTGGAGTTCGCTCAGGATGTGGGTAAAAAAAGAGGAAGGAGAAGGACCAAGCCGGTGGTTACCACTGAGAGACAAAGAAGGGTGGATTTGAGTGAAAAATTTGATGCCTTGAAAGATCTCATCCCAAAACCCACCAGGGTATTAATACTAATCTTTTTAATCTCGATAATTGTTTAACTCATCAGCTTTTATTTATTCATTTTGCATAAATTATTGACCTTGCTTTTTTGTGTCTGTGTTTGTTTTGGTGGAACCTATGAAATCAAGAGTGATAGAGCGTCTGTGGTGGAAGATGCTAATGAGTATATTAGAGAGCTTCTAAGGACAGTGAATGAACTCAAATTATTGACAGAGAAGAAACGGCACAAAAAACAAAGGATGAAGAGGCTCAAGATTGAAGGTGAAATGGAGGACTCAAAACTTAATGGAATTGGCGACTCGGATTATCACTCCTACAATGAAAGCTTGAGAAGTTCTTGGTTTCAAAGGAAGTCCAAAGACACTGAGGTTGATGTGCGCATTATTGATGATGAGGTAACTATTAAGCTTGTTCAAAGGAAGAAGATCAATTGTTTGGTGTATGCTTCACGGGTTCTTGATGAACTTAAGCTGGAAGTCCAACATGTTGCTAGTGGTCACGTTGGTGATTTCTGCAGTTTTTTCTTCAATAGCAAGGTCTGTGCAGAAATGGGTTTTTAAATTATTATTTTTTCTTTTGGATATGCTTGTTTTTGTGTGTATGTGCGCGCGCATATTAAAGTATGAGTTTTTATGTTGGGGCAGATATGTGAAGGTTCATCGGTTTATGCAAGTGTAATAGCCAACAAGCTCATTGAAGTAATGGATCAAAGTTTGGCAGCAGCATAAGCCAGGTGTCATTTGGAATTGGATGGCTTCAGCACCAATGTGTACTGTGATTCTTACTATATATGAAGCTACTGACTTGTATTGCTTTTCTTATTCTCTCTTTATCTGTGTTCCTAAGTTTCACTTGTAGGTTTGAGTTTTTAACAATTCAACAAGCATACAATAGTAAAAGAGGATTATACTAGTTAAAATTTTAATTCTGAAGGACACTGTGGATTTTGAACTCTAGCTAGTTGATTTGATACACAGAACTTTGATATTCATGTGAAGTTATGTATGTATCTATCATATGCTCTCATAATACCATCATCAAATTCAATATCTAATTTCATACTGTGTTCTATTGGCATTTTAGACTAGATAGTGTGCATCTATTGGCTTTACCTGTGATGGACAACCTCGGTTGTTACGGTGGATGATGTTGACATGACATTCTTTCCTGCTATTTCAACAGCATCACACAGTTTGCCTGTTTACCAAACAAAATCCAGTTGAAATTATAAGCTTTGATGGCATACTTAAACAATAATGTAAAGTCCTCAGTATAATAATTAAATCAGCAGGCTATACAGGAGCTACTAAAAGGTCTTAGCTGGTTGATCTTACAGCCCAAATAAGTGAAAAATTGTTGGATATATGAACCAAAGTTTGAAGAATGAATTTAGACGATAACCTAAATGAATAAACCTTATATGAACTGGTCAATACTGTTAGATGAGAGGTAAAGTGTTTTATAGTGCCGTTGACAGACAATGGCAATCACATATGAAGAAACCTTTGTGACTCAGATAGTCTGATCTAACAATGCACTGCAGAACAAGAATATCAGTGTTTTGACACTCAAAAAAGACATCTTATTTTCCTTTTTTTCTTTATTTTTTATTAATAAAAAACATCTTATTTTCCTTTTTTTTTTCTTCATATTTTCTTAAAGACATAGGGTTTTCTATTTCTTCATTTGTTGGGGATATTTAGTTAGTAGTTAGATTTTAAACAACATTTAGTCATGCATGAAAGTAATAAGTCGTCTAAAAGAAGGGATTAAGGTAACTGACATACTGAATCCATCCAATGATGCAAGGACAACTTCCCCAGGTAGAAGGCTGAAAAATTTCTTTCCTGCTTTTGAATTTGCCACTGAACTGGTGAAAAACCCAGAGACCTTCACTACCCCAGAGAGGACCCCTTTGGCAACATTCTCTGTCATTTTAGTCACTCTCTTAACCCTGTAGTATATCAAGCCAGAGGACACTATCAGTAATATAAATGTTCAAGTTGACAAAAAGCTGTAACCACCAAAAATTGCATATCATTACTTTCCTGCTGATAGCAGGCCTTATGTGAAACAAGTGTATTATAGGAAGAATAAGAACAATAATAATAGCTAAGGGAGGGTATTATTGTAATTACAGCTAGCTAATCAGTACTATAAATAGCTAGCTGGTTGTTAATCAATTTTTTCAGTTAGACAGTTGAACAATTTGTAACAGAATGAAAGTTCTCACTGGAACTATAAACCAGTAAGAATTGCACCTTGTAGATTCAGTTGATTCAATATACCAGTTCATTCTTCTTGGAATCAGTTGAATCTTTCAACTGGTATCAGTTTCCTTGCGATTCTGGGAACGTTCATGCCGCGAAGGAAGGGAAGTTCGAAGCCTGCAACAAAGATGGATCCACGAATCGATGAATTGGAACGAAAATTGGCGGAGTCCGAGGCACGCAATCAACGACGTTTCGATGAAGCTCTCGCGCGAATGGAAGCATTCATCGTTACGATGCAAACACAACAACCGGGTCGCGATGACCCGGGTAACCCGAGACATCAAGGTCCGAGCAATAATAATCTCAACGATGGTGAACGCCGGTTACGAAAGGTCGACCTCCGGTGTTCAACGGCGACGACGCCGCAGGATGGTTAGTGAAGATTGAACGCTTCTTCAAGGTTCGCAAGATCCAAGAAGAAGACAAGTTAGACGCGGCATTGATGGCAATGGAGGGCGAAGCGCTCGCATGGATGCAATGGTGGGAAGCGAACACAGAGGTACTAACGTGGATTGGGTTGAAAGAAGCCATTTTCCGCCGATTTCAACCGACGGTAGTAACCAATGCGTTCGAATTGTTGATGAACATGAAACAAGATGGAACGGTGCGCGAATACCGCAAGAAGTTTGAAACCGTGGCAAGCCACATCAAGATTCAAGATCAATCACTCTTTCTTGGAATGTTCTCCAACGGCCTACGCGATGACATCAGGGCAGAGGTACGCTTGCAACGACCAAAGAATCTTGCTGATATGATGGACGTTGCCTTGTTGGCAGAAGAGAAAATCGGTGCAAGTGGGAGGTACGGTGGACGTAACTTCAAGAGTGGTGGTTTCGGTGGTAAATCCACCACTGATAGTGGTGGAACAACGAAGGCAGGGGAGGCAGGGAAAGTGACTGCAACTACAACAACAAAGTACGTAGGTAGCAAAGAGATTGAGGAACGACGAAAGAAAGGACTCTGTTTCACCTGTGAAGAGAATTACGTTCCAGGCCATGTCTGCAAAAACAAAGTCCTGAAGTTACTGTATGTAGAAACAGAGGCAGAGGCTACAGATCAAACAAAAGAGGAAGAGGAAGAAAATATTGTGTGGGAAGCAGCAGTGAAGAGCCTGCATCTGTATAGTATGGCTGGCCTATCCTCCAAATGTTCCTTCATGCTCAAAGGAATGTTGAAATTGCTTGAGATTTTGATACTACTTGATTGTGGTGCCACACACAACTTTATCTCAAACAAATTGGTAACAGAACAAGGCCTGAAAGTGGACACAACAGCACCTTGCTGGGTGAAGATTGGAAATGGAGAGAGGGTAAGAATTCAAGGGGTATGCAGAGGTCTCCAAGTAATGATACTGTGGTCCTGGAAATTGTGATTGGATCGCTTGTTTTTCCTCTGAAGGAGAGGACATGGTTTGGGCATTGGTCGTTGGATAAGTTGGGTGACATTAAAGCCAACTTCAAGGACATGACATTGAAGGTGAGAGTAGGAAACAACACGGTATGTTTGAAAGGCGACCCTGCACTGTCCAGGAAAGAGGTTACTGCAAATCAACTGATGCTGGAAATGCCACAGACTGAGGAGGGTTACATTGTTGAGTGCAGACACATGGAGATGGATATGGTAGAACAACCTGTTCTGCCAGAGGTAATCCAATCGGTTTTAAATGAGTTTGAGTCATTATTTCAGGAAAAACAGCAATTACCTCCTAGTAGACCTATTGACCATGCTATAGTGCTTAAGGAAGGTGCCAATATACCCAACTTAAGACCCTATAGATACCCTCATTATCAAAAAAATGAAATTGAAAGATTAGTGGCTGACATGCTTAAGATTGGAATTATTAGACCAAGTACTTCACCCTATTCAAGTCCTATTATACTAGTAAAGAAGAAGGATAATAGTTGGAGATTCTGTGTGGATTATAGAGCTTTGAACAAGCTTACAATCCCAAACAAATTCCCTATCCCACTCATTGATGAATTACTTGATGAACTTACGGGGTCAACCATTTTTTCAAAGCTAGATCTCAAGTCCGGTTACCACCAAATACGAATGAAGGCAGAAGATATTCCAAAGACTGCCTTTAGGACACATGAGGGCCACTACGAGTACCTAGTAATGCCATTTGGCTTGATGAATGCACCATCAACATTTCAGGCACTCATGAATGAAGTACTTAAACCTTTTTTGAGAAAGTTTGCTTTGGTATTTTTTGATGACATACTCATTTATAGCAAGGATATTAATGAACATGCTTCACACCTAAGAACTATTTTCACTGCTCTCAGTCAAAACAGTTTAATTGTTAACAAGAAGAAGTGTGACTTTGCTGTGGAAAAAGTAGAATACTTGGGACATGTTGTCACTGCACAAGGGGTAGCTGCAGACCCAAATAAAATCACTGCAATGGCAGAGTGGCCGGTTCCTAAAGATTTCAAAGGTCTAAGAGGATTCCTTGGACTGACAGGGTACTATAGAAGGTTTGTCCGAGACTATGGGGTGACTGCAAGACCTCTAACAGAACTGTTGAAGCTTGACAGGTTCACATGGACTGAGGCAGCAGAGCAAGCTTTCCAACAATTGAAAAAGATAATGTCTACATTACCTGTATTAACCATGCCAGATTTTTCAAAGCAATTTGTCATAGAAACAGATGCTTCAAGCCAAGGTATAGGGGCTGTGCTTATGCAGGAGGAAAAACCAGTGGCGTACTTCAGTCAAAAACTGTCAATCCGAGCCCAACAGAAGTCTGCCTATGAGAGAGAGTTAATGGCAATGGTGTTAGCTATCCAAAAGTGGCGCCACTATTTGATGGGACAACATTTTATAGTGCGGACAGATCAGCAAAGCCTCCAGTTCTTAATGGACCAGAGTTTTCTAGGGGGTGAACAGGTTAAATGGACTTCTAAATTGTTGGGATTTGACTTTGAAATCCACTACAAAATAGGGTGTTCTAATAGAGTAGTTGATGCTCTATCAAGACAAATGATGTTTGCAGCTATTTCAAGAGTCACAATGACTGAATGGAGTGATTGGGAAGAGGAAATACGTAGTTCAAATGAGTCATGAGAAAATATTACAAAGAAGTAGCATTACAACTGCGCAAAAAACAAAGTTCACATTCACAAGTGGCTTCTTCAGATAGGAACTGTGCCTTGGTGTTGCCTACAACATTCTCTAAGATACCTACTATTTTACATGAACTTCATACCTCACTGCAGGGAGGACACTCAGGTTTCTTCAGGACATTCAAACGTATTAGTGCAGTCTTTTACTGGCAGGGAATAAAGGAGGATATAAGGCAGTTTATCATGAAGTGTCAACTCTGCCAGCAGAGTAAGGTACAAACATTGGCCCCTGCTGGTCTATTGCAACCCCTACCAGTACCCAAATCTGTTTGGTCTGAGCTTTCCATGGACTTTATCAGTGGATCATCAGCGGGTTGGCAAGATAGATACTATCTTGGTAGTGGTGGATAGACTCACCAAATCAGCTCATTTTATCACTCTAGGGCATCCTTACACAGCTTCTGATGTAGCAAACAGCTTTATCTCAGGGGTGGTCAGATTGCATGGCTTTCCTGAAGCCATAGTCTCTGATAGAGACAAAATCTTCCTTAGTCAATTTTGGAAAGAGCTGTTTAAACAGGCAGGGACTAAGTTGAAATACAGTACAGCATTCCATCCACAGACAGATGGACAAACAGAGGTGACAAACCGGTGTTTGGAGATTTATTTGAGGTGTTTTGTGGGTGACCATCCTAAGTCTTGGGTGAAATGGTTACCTTGGGCAGAATTATGGTTCAATACCAATTATAATGTGTCCATTGGAATGACCCCTTATAAGGCCTTGTATGGTAAGGATCCTAATCCAATTATCAAAGGTCCAACTATTCCTTCCAATGTGGAGGCTGTGAATGAACTATATGACCAAAGAGAGACACGATTCTAGACCGGTTGCAAAGACAATCGGGCAAAGAGCAACATGAGAGAATGAAAAGACAAGCTGATAAACACCGAAGAGAGGTGTCACTGGAAGTAGGAGACTGGGTGTACTTAAAGGCATGTCCTTATAAGTGGAAATCTTTGGCAGCTAGAAGAAATGAAAAATTAAGTCCTAGATACTATGGCCCGTACCAAGTGGATCGAGAAAATAGGAGCTGTGGCTTACAAATTGGCCTTACTACTCATTGCAAAATCCACCTCATGTTTCACATCAAGAAACCAAGAAGACGATCCCTGGCGCTTATCAACCACAAGCAATTCCTGCTGCTTTGACAGAAGAAGGAGCCCTCCAACCAGACATTGACGATGTTCTACAGCTCCGTTACAACAATCAGGGGGAGGCTGAAGTCCTGGTGCAGTGGAAAGACCTACCAACTTGTGAGAATTCATGGGAGCCAGCAGAGAAAGTGAAAGTATTTTTTTCAGATTTTCACCTGAGGACAAGGTGAAAGCCTTAGGGGGGGGGGGTATTGATAGCAGGCCTTATGTGAAACAAGTGTATTATAGGAAGAATAAGAACAATAATAATAGCTAAGGGAGGGTATTATTGTAATTACAAACTAGCTAATCAAGACTATAAATAGCTAGTGGTTGTTAATCAATTTTTTAAGTTAGACAGTTGAACAATTTGTAACAGAATGAAAGTTCTCACTGGAACTATAAACCAGTAAGAATTGCACCTTGTAGATTCAGTTGATTCAATATACCAGTTCATTCTTCTTGGAATCAGTTGAATCTTTCAACTGCCTAATAAATAGTTAAGAGTTAATAACTCTCTACAACAAGTATTAGCAAAAACCCATGACTGACATAACCACACCATGTTTCAACATTAGGCAAGAACCAAACAAAGCCAATAGAAAGTAGAAACTAACGATTTAATTCGTGTACACTGTAGGCATAAAAACTTTTACACATGAATCCAATCAAATCTCACTATTAAGCATATGTAATAGGTTTAATTACTGTACATTGTCCCTGTAAAAATTTAACACTATCAATCAATAAAAAATCATGCTATGACTGACTTTTAAGATAGTTAAGATAAAGTCAAACATTTTTTATGATGTGTCATTTCGTGATTGCTCAATGTCATAAAAAATCTTATATGGTGATAGTGTATATAAATTAAATCCTATGTTATAACTTTTTTACATCTCAAAAAATATTTATAAAATGACATGTTATTGGATGTATGTGTACAACTTTTTTACATTAAACCTCTCTAGTTAAACTTCTAGAAACTTTATGAGATGCTATTGGATTGGATGTACTATGTGTAAAACTTTTTTACATTAGTAATGGTGCATATCAATTAAATTTCTAGAAACTACTATACTGGCACAACTTTACAGTAGCTTACTTTTAAACATAAATCATCATTTGGCTTCATACGTGAAATCAGTTAAATAAAATTAAGTTAATTGAAGAAGAACAAAAATGAAATTAGCAAAACCTTTTGATCCGCTTTAATGTTTGGGGACTAATCTCTGCCTGTGAAGGGGGGCCCAATCTCTTCTTCATGAACTCATTTCCCCAATGCAACCTCTCGATAGTTACATCACCACACCACAAAATCCCCTTAACTAATTGCCCTGAACCGCTGGCGATGAGCCTCGCCGCTATTCCATTGTAATCCTCCACATTAGGAGCCAATGTGGTCCAATACGCCAAACAACTCTTCTCCATCAATTCCTTCTTCTCCTTCTTTGTTTTCAAATCCAACGGTGATATCTCCATCGCTACGGTACCATCTAAAGCTTCTCCTTTCTTCTTCGCATTATCAGACACCTCGTGAACAGAGAAATTGCTGCACTCCTCTAAAACATGATCCAGATCCTTCAACAAGCTCTCCTGTCCTTTAGACGCAATCGTCAACCCGTAACTCAACAATTCCGATTTGTCGTCCCCTTTCCGACTGCTCTTGTGGTGGTCTCCGTCTTCCTCGTCGCTCGAATCAGAATCCTCCTCTTTCGGGACACGGAAACAGAAGAAGTAGTGTGATTCGTCGAGTTTCACGGCGGACTCGTCTTTCGCTAGTGGCCATTGAATCTCGTTACCTACACGAGCGTAAACGGCGACGGTGTTTTGGCCTTGCCGGAGACGAATGATGGTGAGATCACCAATCGCGAGCTCGAAACTGTATTGCTGATCGATAAGGTGGAGAATGGCGCCAGGAACTTTGATGAGGACATCTTCAGCGGCTATAGGAGGAGCGGTAGGACTGGTATTATCCGGGAACAGATTTTCGACGAGGTCGCTGACGTCGACTGAAGGGTAGAGAGAGGAAGAGGTGTGATTGGGGTTTGGGTTGTAGATGAAGGGTGAACATGCGTCGGGATTCGAAACTTCTACCTCTGGATAGAGGGATTGCCTCTGGTTAAGGTTTTGAGTCGCCATGGATGAACGTTCCTTTTGCATTTTCCACAAGGTGAGGAATTGGAAATTAGAGAGAGAAGAAGTGGAGGGGAAAACGATGAAGGATGAAACGACACGTGGCGTGGAAGTGAAAGGACGGGAAACGACAACCGAAAATTCTGACGAGCTTTAACTACCAACGAAAATTCCCGCGCCAATATCGGTACGAATTGTTTTTATGTTCGTGGGAGAATCATGATTTCAAATAGGAGGAGAAATATTTAAGAGTCATGCTATTTGTAACTACATGGGTGGTTATAAACAATCTAATCTACTCTTATTTTTGTCACACACAATTTAGTCTTATCTAAACTAATCTAATATCTAATCTAATCTAATATCTATTTATACAAATTAATCACTCTTGAACATCCAAAACAAGCCTCCTATATTATTTGACAGTTATATACTACCTATAACAACCACAAAGGATAGAAAAGTCATTTAACGAAAAAGTTATTGAAAAGTCATTTCATAAACTTTCTTTCTTTTTGTTACTCTCTCTCTCTCTCTACCCTACCCTTTCTTTCCCTTTCCCATTCTCTCTTGAAAAGTTATCAAAAGGTCATTTTTTGTATTTGTTGAGTTTTCCATTTCATGGTTGTGATTGTTGATTGTATTGTATTTTGAGTTATCTAAAGGACTAATATCTTCTAAAATTTTAAATTAGCACTGGTATCTTTAACTTTAACCCTAAGTTTTAATAAATCCATCTTATTAATCTTCGTAAATAACAATTTATAAAACTTTTAAAGCCAATTATGATTCGGTGGTAGTTTAATTTTCCGAGTAACAAACAAAATGTCCATGAGAAAGATTGGTTTGTTGGGGAATTTTGACACCAAAATTTCTCTGTTCCAATTTTTCAGTGGATTGAGGTTATCATGACACTTCGACACAGTGGAACAAATCTTTCTATTTGAGAAAAATAAGTAAATAACATGTGAGATATATATATATATATATATATATATATATATATATATATATATATATATATATATATATATATCAGTCTTATCGAGATTTATGTTGGAAGCCATCTCTGCAATATGTATAATGCGTTCTTTATTGATGCATATGAGATGAGACACTATATTTGCAGAATCCACAGATTATTGAGCTTTTACAACAATTAATAGAGACACATGTTTATTTCTTCAAATAAAAAGCATCAATGAGGATTTGAGACTGTAATTTTTCAAAATTTCAACAGGAAAGTACGTATTTCCATGGGACCAAGCTCGACGACAAAATCTGAAGTGCTGACGGGGCCTCCCCTAACTACATGAGGTTCTTGTCCTTTATCCCCTTCAACATTCCATGTCATCTTCTTCATTTCTGACTTCTCTTGGTTAGCTGATAAACTTACCTCCTTCAACTCTTTTATCTGCATAATGAAAGTCAACTTTATCCAAATTAAGCTATTCTAAGAAAGTATGTACAAACCAAAAAGGGTAAACCCTTTCTGTTTTTTTTTTAAGTGAATTACCATTTTAGTTACTGAAATTGCAATGCAGCATTACTTTAGTCCTGAAATTATTAGTAGTGTTCTAAAATAGTCTCTGAAATTGAAAGTCTTCAATTATATTAGTCATTTTTGTTAGGTAAATTTAGTCTAATGTGAATGAGATTGTTTTCTTGGTATAAAGATTGAAAAAATTTAAATTCAAAGATCATTTTGAAATTTCATTAATTTTAGACACTAAGTTAAAATTTCAGGAACTAAATTGGCAATTCACTCTTTTTAGAAGGGTAGGGAAGGTTTATGTACCGCTTTTGAGGCAAACAGCTTTCTCAATTCAACTTTGGTCAGAGTTGAATACTGAGCATCTTCACTTGGCTAATTGACCACATTGAAAGCAGAAGAGAAATGTATCAGAAATATATTACAGCTAATATAGCTACAGAAAAGAGAGGATTACTAATTACTACTGAATTACAGTAACATAAGTATGTACTGAATTCAAGAATTTTTATAGATTTACCTCGTATAAATGTGCCAAACGGAGAAGAACAACTCCACCATCCAACTCCTGCAGAACATTCAAGTTAAAGAGAAAGAGAGAGTTAACTTACTTAAGAGAGCAATAGCATTTCTGTGCTGCATTTGATTTACCTCAAGAGTTATTAAGGCAACATTAAGAGGCAAGCTGTAATTTGGATCCATGAGACTTCCTTTACTCAAATGAGAGGACTTCCAGTTCTCTGCATTCTGATCAATAAATACCACAGAAGATGTAATACTTATATGATGATTATTATTAATCCATGAAGTACCACCTAGTACAATTAATTGAGTCATACCACATGTGTAAAAGCCAATAAGAGTGGTGAGTAAATTTCTTGACCAGTTGTTCGGCGCCAGCGCGCACCAGCTCCGACACTGTCAATGCTGATATAATAATTTCCTCTGACCTGGTACAATACAGTAAATTTATCATTCAGTCAATTAGCCAGGAGGATGCATAAAAATGAAAAGTAATTGATGACATTGCCATACTGTTAGTCCTTCACATGTATCATTGCTCACGCAAACTTGTTCATCAAGTGCTTCGCCTACTCCTCTACCATCGTCTACGATAGTACGCCTTGAGAAGTAAACATTAAGTATGAATAGTTTGTACTTTGTATCCAATAAGATAATCTTGAATTAAACAATGGTTAATAGCATGAATACCTATGAAGCATCAATTCCACCTCACCATCTTTGATGCTGGCTCCACCAGTGGCGCGATCAACTAAGACTGAAAACTCAGATTTCTTGTCCTTAGTATAAATCCCAAGATTGAGCTGGAAAGAAAAAACTAATTTAGTTATTTTGAAGTTCTAGGCTTGAAAACTCGAATTCTCATTGAAATGAGTAGAATAGAAGAATTTTACTGGATAGTAGTTTCCTGCTACGGGTTGATTAACTTGGAGGGGCCAATCTTCCCTATGATCTCGAACCTGCATAGGAATTTTTAAGGGTCATAAAAGTCTTATTTCTTTAAAGGAATTCATAATAGACAGAAGAAAAATTGTGTGTTACCCGTTTCAGAAAATCTCTTCCATTAGAATCAGTATAAAACTCCTTGTTTGTGGCCATATTTGCTGTCATTTGAGTGATTACCTCTTTTCCAACCCCATCATCAGTGGGAATTGGACCAATCTTCATAAATAAATTTGTGTCAGACCTTGTTTTTTATTTTTAAAACTACTGAACTACAGAATTCAGATTATGCCGATTAATGGTCACAATGCGACTTACAGTGTATTCGATTTCAGCATGTTCTTTGTCTTTGTAAAGCCTAGTAACCTAAAAAGTAAGTAAATAGTAAGCAGAAGCTAATCATGGATATAGGTATTTGATGAGAGTACTATTACAATGAATTGGCTAAATCTGCAAGTTACTGACCTGGTAAATCCAAGGACTAAACTTCTGGTGAACCTCATCAACTAGTGGTCCGCGGACCACCGTGAAGGGAACCTGCGCATGAAATAGATCGAAGCCAATTATGCATATATACAGATAACAAACATAGTACATATGGAAACTGCACAGAAAGTGCACTGACACAGAAGAGCACAAAGAATAGCAAACCAAGATAAGTTGGATTCTTTGTCAATTTCTCATTGTCTATTGAGAAATCATATATCAAACTATATAAAGTAGATTACAAGTAGAAACTCACTGATCTTGAAACAATATTTGGAGAGGGTCCATTAGGTCGGAATATATATGCACCGGAAGCCTGCAGGAGCAATCACACCATTGAAGCACAAACTATTCAAACATAATTTCTTCTTAGAATTAGTTGTATGTGCAAAGAAATCATATACCTGACCATCTTCAGAATCACCCATATTAGAACCATACCAAAGATAGCTTTGCTGAATTGGTATATCAACCTGGAAAATTTAAAAATCATGATATAGTACCCACTACTCACTTAGATTTATGTCTTTATGTGAAATCAATAAAGTTAAACTTAAAGTCAAAAAAATATGCCTTGAACAAACTTTCAATGCATTGAAATCTATTAACTATGAACATTACTCTGTGCTCTATGAAGTTGCAAATTACTTACTCCGGATCTTGAATTATACATTCGTTGGAGTTGACCAGAAGTTGAAGAAAATGACATCTTTAAATTTCCCGGCCCGATGTCAATGCTCTCACCTTTCTTAATGTTGCGGTGCGAGAGTTCTCCTTTTCTGCTTGTCCCTTTTGAAACATCATTAAAGCATATTTATTACAGAAAATCCATAATTTGTATTTTATATGAGCACTGATAAACAAAAACCAGGCACTAACACCTGAAACTATTGGAACTTACTTTTTCCAGCTGCTTCAGAAATGAAGTATGTACTCCATCCAAGTGGAGGTACTGAAACCTGAAACAGAAGCCAGTATTTTGGAGCTTGTTTTGGACTCTGTCCCAAATAGGCTTCAACGTATAATTTTCTCAAATTTGATGTAACATTATCCACATCCACATATTGCCCTTGAAGATTATTTCCCAACGAATCTTTGACCGCGAGATTAGCATCATTAACCTGATGGAAATTGTCACCTTCAGCATGATATTGGAATTGCTTTATTTTATACCGCCACAATGCAAATGATATATACTTACTGGTATTCTGACAATATCAGTACGATTCCATCCAAGAGGGTTATACACCACTACTACCTGGAAGCACAACCATTAACTTAAGTTGCATAAAATTTTAACAGAATTCCTAACCAAAAAGTATGAAAATATTACCAGATTTTTAGCTTCTGGAATCTTGTCTTCTGTTTGAGGGCAGTAACTGATATTGAGTAATTGACACTGCCAATAGGAGAAAAACAATTCAAGAATCAAGAATAGAATACCAACTACATAATCTACAGATATACAATTGACATAAAATGAAGAACAATGATAGCACCTACTTCAACATTTTTTTTCTTTTATTATTTGAAACATTACCTGGGAAAATGCAGATGCAGGTGCTGAACATTGACCAGCTGATTGCTTACTTGTCAGACATGCCAAAGAAGAACTAACAACTGCTTCTGCCTACAAGGAATCAGTACTTTTGGAAAATTAACAATGCAGGACGCAAAATATACGGCCAAAATTTAACTCTATAGAAGTTCATTTTCCTGACCTTAGAGGCTCCAATAGCCAGCCGTTTCGCATAGTCATCAGTTGTATGTTGTTTGGCAGTTCCAGTTACAGCATCATGGTGCTGTGCAATTCCTAAAGCATCAGCAAGGTCAAAAGTATTGTATATAGTTGAGTTCTTTCCTGCGAAAAATTCAAGTTGACGCGTTGCCTACAACATAATGTTAGAAATGTCTTAAGATTTGTGTACAAACAAGAAAAATCATCCTAAATTCATTTTGTTTAGAACAATAATATTGTACCAAATAGTATCCACTTAGCATCCTAACATATCGCTTCAAGGCTGGGCGACTAGTGAAAAAGCCTGTCCAATAAGCATTTGGTCCATCAGCATACCTATAAGAGTTCAACAGGCATGTGCTTAAGTTCTTAACAGATCATGAGCTGGTTTACAAAGAAAATAATATAGCAGATTCTTACGGGAAGTAGTCATCGGTTTTCAGCGGCCAAGATTGTTTTGCGGCATTTTTGGCGTTGGTGTAAATAGATGGAGTAGAATACAAGGCATTCACTCTACCATCCTGAAGAATAAACACATGGAAAATGTAACTGAACTCGTGATAGGATATTAAATATATGGAGAGTAAGGGAATAAAGTGTAAGGGGAGGGAAATGAGAGTTTGTTGTAACCACTTGCTTATGTGGCAAAGTGGAGGAAAATGTAAGATTATTAGAAAGACTATAAATAGTAGTGGGAGGAATTAGAAAGGTGAACTAAGAATTGAGAATAGCACGCAGAGTCTTGGGAGAGATTAGGCCTCTATAGTGCCTTAGGTTACTTTCCTCTTCATTTTCTCTTGTATTTTCAGTTTATCACCATTAATACACACTTATTATGTTTGATTGAGTCATGAGAAATTCTAGTTCCTATCAATTGGTATCAGAGCACTCGATCCTGAGTGCTCAAAGAGATAACAGAGTTGCTGCCATGGAGAAATTTCTGGAAAAAAAGCATCGCACAGCAAACCAGAATGGCAGGAAGAAATTTACAAAATCAGGCAACGTTTAGAACGAAGAAGAAGCAGATACGATGAACTTTCAGAGAAAGATTTTGAGATCTATTTAGAAATGAAATTAGATTGGTTGCAACAAGTCTATGTTACTGCCAAATCAAGAAAAAGAGATGAAGAGCCAAGTCAGAAACAATGCATTGATGACTGGAGTGAAGGAATTCATTCAGATCTAGAACACGAGGGTTCTGATTGCCGTGCACCATTGAAGCTGGAGAATCGTATGGAGGCTGCGGAACAGAGTGTCGGAGTTGCGGAGCTAACAATGACGAAGATCCTCAAGCAACTAGAGGAGATGAATGCGAATCTTAAAGATCTTGGCTCAAAGATGAAGAAGAAGAATCGCGAAAGGGAGGAACCGGGTTGTGAAGCGACTGCAGAGGTTGTTGTTCAAGATCACGATCTGCAAGAAGGTGTTCTCTCTCTCGTGACTGGTTCAGGCGAAGGAGAGAAGGTAGAGGAGATGGTGAGAGGGAGGGACGAGAGTCTCCGTAATGACGAGCACTGGGGACGACCACTGGAGGAGAACGCCGGCAGAGCGGCGGCGTTGGGTGGTAGAGCGATGGTGTCGGACGAAGGAGTGCACGCGGCGGAATTGCAGCGTGTTCACGATTTGGGAGTCTCTCTCTCTGTTGAGATGCGCAACCGTGAGGAATGGGAAAAGAAGAATTGGGCTGAAGTGGATTCTGCTTCTATCACTTTGGGCCAAGCCCAACAAGTATTGGTTAGTAACTCTGATCCTTTTTACATAGAGAGGGGGGTGTTAAAAGAAAAAAACTGAAAAGGAAAAGAAGGTGTTTGGGTCTTGTTGGTCCCAAAAAAAAGTGGACCTCACTTTTAATCCATTGGGTCAGACCCACAATTTTATTATTACACCTACCATATTTACTAATAGTGGAGGGGTGTTGCAAGTAGAAAAGAAAATTGACCCAAAGAAGCTTATGGAGTCTAATTGGGATCAAAATCCAGATCTGCCCCTGAAATGTAAAGCTAAGGCAAGGAAATTTGGGTATGTTGGTGATTATAAAATTGAAGTGGATGTCTCTCCCATTGTGATGTCATTTAGAAAAAATAGAGCAGACCACCATACTCTATTTTATGCTCAACAATATCGCTTTGAATGGAGGGCGTTTGATCCCAGGAAGTCCGCTTTACCGCTTTCTTGCATTACTTGGTCATCATGCTTCAAGTTTTGGGATCGGTGGAAGACTATTAACGGTTTGTTTTGGTATCTTCACCTTGAGGACAAGGTGAATGTTTAGGGGAGTATTGATAGGATATTAAATATATGGAGAGTAAAGGAATAAAGTGTAAGGGAGGGAAATGAGAGTTTGTTGTAAACCACTTGCATGTGCAGCAAAGTGGAGGAAAATGTAAGCATTAGTTGAGTACTATAAATAGTAGTGGGAGGAATTAGAAAGGTAACTAAGAATTGAGAATGCACTGCAGAGTCTTTGGGAGAGATTAGGCCTCTATAGTGCTCTTTTTAGGTTACTTTCCTCTTCATTTTCTCTTGTATTTTCAGTTTATCACCATTAATACACACTTATTATGTTTGATTGAGTCATGAGAAATTCTAGTTCCTATCAACTCGGCATGTTACAAAAAACACATGTATGAAAAAGAAGAGAAATACTATCAACACTCTTTACTACTGGGTGAAATTTACATGGGTCCCACGACCAGGTCTCGCCAAATAGGGAATGAAACTCACATGTATTTGTTAGACATGCATAAATTTCACTAATAATTGCGTTGTAACAATCTATTAAAGAGCTTATTGCTAATATTGCTGAAAGAAGAAAAAAAACTGCTAGCAAATGCAAGATGAATTATAAACCCTAACCTTATTAACATAGTGAATTAGTTTATCCATTTGCTTGAACCAAGACTCTGCATATTGGTATTGGAAATCATCACCCATTGTCCACATGATATGGTTTGTCCTAGTCACATTTGCCTATAATAAGTACAAGCAAATCAAATGTACACATTAGAATTTATAAATGCTAAGAAAATTGCCCAGTTTATATCAAAATTCATGGATAGTACTAACACTTCAGGGTATCGTTTGGACACCACACGCATAATTTCCAATTACTTGTATTTTTCAAATTAAAACCAAATCGATGTCTCGCATATCCGTGTGTCTGTGTTTGTGGTTCGTGAGACGTAATGAACTTACTTGGATAATAGCAGCATCAATGAAATCTTGGACGCGTTGTGCGACATTGGTATCAAAGATAAGAGGATCATCCTGCAGTTGCAAAAGGTAAGATGCAATGTTGATGTGAGCAATGTGGTTAACAAAAATGCAAAATATTTAAAGTGTTTAGTGTTAGAAGTTAGAACCTGTAATGGAACAAAGTCACTCATGACTTCAAAGTTGAAACCTTTTGGAGCACCATAATGAACCGGAAAAGCATTGGCAAAAATCTGAGTTGAAGAACCAAATGTATTGGAAGCACGCCATATAACTTCAAGAGATTTCTCATCTTTGCGCTTAGCTCTGTCTTGATAATCAATCCTAGCGAAGTGTACTGAATCAAACCCAAGCTGCAAAAATAGAATATTCAGTTTTTGTTCATTTTCCTAAAAAGCACAACACACAATTCATTCTAGGTCCAAGGCTGATTCGTCGCGGTGGTGCACCATTTCTCTTATTCCCTCTTTTAAATTATATTTGGTTTTTCTTTGTACAATGTTTTTTAACCAGACTTTTATGTCTAGAGAAAATAGACTCTGATGAGTTCGCAGTTCGACTCTAACTAGTTCGTAGTTCGATTAGGAGATAAGTAATATCTAATCTAAAATTTTTTTATCATCGAAGATAAAACTTGATACTAGCAGTGACTGACCTTTAAGTGAAGTATGTTAATCACTCGTCGTGCTCAACTTTGGGGTTTAAGTTACACTTGATATAGAAGACATGCACATTTTGTGCATCAATCTTGTAGAAGTTAATTCTTTTTGGTTCTTAAATTCGTAGAAGTTAAATATTTTTTTTCTGAAGTTATATAATTGTTAAATATGTAAAAGTTTTTGCGGTGTTTCAGTTAAGAAATTAAGCAAATAAAATGTAAAATATCGATGGAAAAATAATTAACAATAGGTTTAATTGCTATGTAGGTCTCTCAACTTTATTTTATGAGCAAACTAGTGGTTAGTAATTAGGTAGGAGATGGGGAAAATGTTAGTTTCCAATATTTGAATCCTGAACCTCCTTCATCAAACTCTTTCATGTTTATTATCTCGCCAACCAAGCTACTTTTGGGGACTTATTGCTCCCTAAACTATTTGAGAGTTTTTAAATAAGTCCCTAAACTAAAAAAAATGGTAATTAGGTCCTTGAGTTAATATACGATTTTCAATTAGGTCCTTCTATTACATTACAATTAGTCAATATTGACGTAGCATTGACAGTTTAAAAACAGGTCTTGAAACTAAACATTTAATATATTTTATCATATAAATATTTAACATTTTTTTATTTGACTAATTAAAAAACTATAATTATATTTTATATGTATACAACTTTATTTGTATTACATGTTTTAAACTGAAGAGTTATTTACAAAATCAAAATTAAGAAAAAAATCTATCTTTTACTATGTATATCTCAAAAATAAAATATAAAATAAAATATTTATAATTATTGATAAATATAAATTATAAAATCTATAAAGAGTTACAAGTTACAACTATTGTTGATAAATCTTATTCTCAAACCATTTCAAAAACTGAAATTTTCATTCACGAAAAGATATTGTAATTTAAATATATTTTAAAAGATAAACGTAGTTTTTTTTATCAAAACAGCAGTACAAATGTGATAAATTATGAAAAGAAAATATGGAAAAATACAGTTAATTACTCAAGTAATAGGACTCATGTTGAACTCCAAAAAGGATGGGAAATTAAAGTATCTTCTGTAGATGGCAGTCACGTGGTGTCTTTGAATTTACCGTAACAATATTATCTTTAAGGACCAAATCTTTATCTCTGACATCGTAGTTAATCATGTTAAAACAATATCTTGGAGTTGGTTCATTAACATTGAAGGTCGGAATTCAACCTTGAAAATTTCTAATTGGTGGCGAAATCCTATTCATTGTATGAACTCGGTGTAATTTGACTTTTGTTTCATTCTTTTTTAGAGTTCTTCTTTCCTCTTTGGTGCTTTTTCCCATGGGGTTTGGCTCAAGAGGTTTTAATGAGCGCTCATTGTAGATGAACCTAGGTTGGGTGCTCGTTTGCATCTCCTTTAATATAATTTTTGCTTATAAAAAAATCAAAATTATAAAGACCTTCTCACAAATGCCTAATTGATTTTGGATTGTTGTAATTAATCTACAGTTATTAAATTTTGCATCTTATAAACTACTCAACCTTTAGTTTTACGTTCAATATTTTTTTAGTGACAATAAACACAACAATTTTAGAAAAAAATGAATAAATGAAACCTTTTGTTTAAAAAATACTTAGAGACGATAATGATAGGTCAGAGTAGTGGGTTTGAATCTCACCCTAAATTCTCAAATTTCTCGACGTGTAGATTAATCATCGTCAAAGTCAGTAGATATGTACACACCAATGACACGTAAAAAGAAAAGAAAAAGATACTTTGAGAATTTTTGCGCTAAAGTGAATGAACTGAACTGAACTCACCTCAGCTCCTAGCAGGTAACCTTGAACAGCAGAGTGTCCAAAAGGATCAATTTGCCATCCAGCACGAGGTGTTTTATTAAACTCCTCCTTTATAAATCGATGCCCCAGTGTTGTTTGGTCTATCATATCAATATAGTGACACGTGGCTTCATCATGCATACACCAACCACCATTTCTGCCGAGAAAATTTCGTTAAAATATTCTGATGAAAAGAAATATCAAAAAAAAAAAAAGTATTACTAATTTTATTTTTAAAAAAAATATATAGTGCAACATTACACTATATTTCCTCGGATATAATAAAAAAGTCAAATTTTTAATTTAAATTTGAACAAATAAGTTGATTTTTTTTATCATAGTGTAGTACTTTGTTACATTTGTCACACATTTATGGTGAAACAGAGAAAGAAAGCAGAGTTAAAGGAATGTACACGAATTCAAGCTGAGCAGCACCAACAAGCTTTCTCACTTGCTCTTGTGTTTCTGGACTTTGCTCTACCCACCATCGATGAAAAAACGCCTGTCATTTATTAATTATTAATTAATTAACAAAAACCATACCAAAATTAAATAACTTTGCTGACTGAAGTCAATACAAAGTCAACTGTTGTGTTTAATACAAAGTCAGTTTCTCATTGAAACTGAAGCTTTTTGATCATTCTATTGGATTGGAACATTTATGTTCGTTCTCAAGCAAGCTATTAGAAACTGATTTACTAAGATAATAAAAGTTATGAGATATTTTTTTACCATCTCAGCAAACACAAATTTTCGATTTGGATCTTTCTGAAGGGAAGAAACCACCGAGTCCAGCACATTCTCAACACACGCTCCCTACAAAAAAAAACATTCAAATTAAACAAACAACAAATATTAATGATGAACCTTTGAAGTCAGTCTTATGTCAATTTTCGTCGACCAACTTTTACTTATAAATGAGACTGGAGTAATATATAATTGTAATTAACTAACCTGAATAGAATTGTTGGAGCCAACATAGTATTGATCAACGGTTTTGAGCCAACCAACATCATCGTGTGAATGTGCAACAAGGTGAACATTTAATTTTCCTTGTACTGTATTAGCCCCTGTGTTATACTTTGGTGTGTTTTTGCCACAAACAAATATGCCGCCGAGCAAGAGAAGAGCATAGAGAAACTCTGCATTTCCCATTTCCAAATTCTGTTTGCTCACTCACTCTGTGGCTATTGTAATTTTTAATTTATTCAATTGTTCTTAAATAGTACAAGGATAAAACCGAAGCTGAAAAATGAGGTGATATTATTAAATAATAATAATAATAATAAATTGGGCATTGACGATGAATGCTTAGTAGGGCCGGCCTAGGAATTTAGCGTTACCACCACGGCAAGAGGGAGAAAAAATACAATTAAAAAAATTCCTCTGCTTTTTTCTATATAAAAATGTAATTAAAATAGTAAGAAATAAAAAGGTGTTTCTTTTATAAGAAACATTGACCTATGTTCAAATGTATTAAAATAAATGTCAAAAATTATTTATAATTTTATCTATTGTGAGAAAGATTATTAAAAGTAGTCAACTTAGTGGAATCAAGAGTAATTAATATTTTCAGTCAAAAAAAAAAGAGTAATTAATATAAGGGTACTTTTGAAAATAAATAAATTATAACTGTGTAGTAAACGAAATCACCAACAAGAGTTAATCTGAATGGTAACTTATTCGGATCTCACCTCAAGGTCTCAGGTTTGAATCTTAAGTATGGCAAACACTCTGTTCGGAGAACTAGACAGACCAACAGAGTTGGGCACTCGTGGCCAGCCAAATTCCCCGACGTAGATTATTCATCGGCAAAGTCGGTGAAAACAACGCACCAATCACATAGTGACCAAAAAAAATGAACTCAATTGTTTTCTAACACTATTCATTAATATTCAGTCAAAAAACCTTCATTAATATGTGTAAATTATATAAATTAGGATTTTGTTTTTTATAAAAAGTACCAATGACATTTTGTGCAATTAAGTTTAGAGATTTTGTAATTCCTCTTTCCCATTTTAAAAAATGGGAAACAGGAAATTATTATTACTTTTTTTCCAAAGAAAATTATTATTACTTAAAATGGCATTAATATTTATTTTACAATCGTCCCCAATAATATTTAAATTATGCCCCTTGAAGATACAAATTTAAACTCACTGAGCTTGGTATAGAGTTATTGAAGTATTCACATGAGACTTGAATGGAAGTGCATCCGATATATTCCTAGATTTGTCCTCAAATTCTTACTTTGTACTACTTGTCAAAAAAATGTCCTCTTCCTCTGTTTCACAATGCATGACGATTTTTAAAAATAAATTTATTTCATTTTACTAGCCATTTTGATAGTTTAAGAATATATTTTTTTGGTATTAGGAATATATTTTGACAATTATACTCATGTCTTCATTTATTGTCTCATTTTTCATAATTTGATTAATAAACAATTGAAAAGTTTAAAGATTAATTAATTATAATTTAGAGGCGATAAAGAAGTCTCGACAAGCTAGAATGGGAGTGTGAGAGAGAAAGGAAAATAAATAAATAAATAAAAATCCCCCCTCAATCTATAATGGGTGTGTGAAAGAGAAAGGAAATAAAGAAGCCATCTCACAGCCCAAAATGAGTTTTTAAAAGAGAGAAGGACAACAAAGAAGTCCTCCCTCAGGTGTGAGAGAAAGATGGGCAACAAAGTTGTCCCTCACGCCCAAAATGGGTGTCAGAGACAAAACAAAAAAAAGAGATAGTGCACAAATTCTTTAAGATGCCACGTATCAGCACTGAGCAATACAAGAAATTAAAAAATAAAAGGATTCATATAATTTTGCAATGACAAGGACATACATTTCAAGAGGGAGTTAATGCCCTCATTGACAATCGGCTTCTAACCTGATCAATCATCCATACTTATCAACAAACATACATCTGTTTCAATAAGCTGGGGACTGAATAATACCCTGTCTAGAACCACCTTCCAACATGCTACCAATATGTCTGTCAAAGGAACAGAAACAACAACTGCAACAAGACTCGAGACTACTTCTTCTCCTCCTCCTTTGGATGCTTGTCTTCTTCCTTCTTCTGAGGCTCATTGACAGCACAATCAGAAAATCAGTAATAAGGCAGAAAATTTACTAACATGCCAACAGTTTGATCTAAAAAAAAGCTAGTCACATGAAGTAATGGGCATAAATATGATCGAATAGCACCTAGTAAAAGTCTATTGACCGATTAAAAAAGGATTATATAACACAAGCACATTTTAATTTTCCATTTACTGGAAACTGTTTCTATTGTCCTTCAAACCTAGTGATATTTTTCAATAAAGGAAGACTGACCTCAGACTGATTTTGCATAGAAGCCAGCAAATCTTTGACAGATGGGTCATTCGGGTCTACCCCAGGAAGCTGCAGAAGAAATTATTAGTACTCAGTGCAGAACATAAAGCATATCATTCCATTAATACATCAAAAGAATAAAATGCAAAATTAAAGGATTTATTAGACATACCGATGCAAGAATAGAAGATACGAAGGACTGATCTGCCAACAATTTGCTCACGTCTGACTGGCTGGTAGAATCCTTGCTGCTTTCCCCTACTGACAATTGGAGAGCTTCAAGCAACAAAAGACAAAATCAGTGAAAATCAGGAAAACTACAGAGTCCCCTGCTAGTTCTGTGAAGACACAAATTGATTTTGTGACAGCACAACTATTCATTCATGAATAACATTTAACAATGCGAAACACTTGTTAGCCCACACCACACCCAAAAGAAAGAAGGAAAAACAGCTAAAAACAATTGAATTGGCTGAGTAGGTGTATAAAGCCATAGAAAATACTCCCTCTGAAATGAAATGATACCTTCGAGATCATAAATACCCAACTCCAAATAAAAAGGACTAAGAAAATTTTCTATCCCTCTTGATTAAATCAAAGTTGATACATTTTATCCAAATTCCAGGGCCAGATCATTAGCCAAGCAACATAACAAGAAAACACTTTTTAACATGACAAGACTAGAATGACTTATAAAGCAGTCACCCATGTTTAAATGAATAATACTCACCTAGAGCTAAGTCAGGATCATCTGTAGCTGCTTCAGACATATCTGTATCTTTTACGTCATGGCTAACTGTAGGATCATCCATTGACATTGCAAGGGCCTGTTGTAGTAGAGCATTCTCATCATCCTGTTTTCAAGTGAAAGTCAGTTTATGCAAAACAAGTATCAGTCAGTTTACGCAAAACAAGTACTATTGCCTGAAAACAGGAGAACTGATTCAAAAGCAAAGCATGTGGAAGCAAAATTTTAGGGGTATGTATGTTGTATCAGCCAATCAAAAAGATGTTTCTCATTGTCATTGATGCCGAATGCTGAGTTGCGCTCATAAAAGTAACACGTTGCTAGAAATATGTTTTGGAAGCTGCATGTGCAGCGTATACCCATAGCATTTAGAATGGAACAATAGACCTCTGCAAACAAGTCTTTCATCTGTACTATTTTAAACTACTCAGAAAAGTACTTGGAAAGACTAAATGCTGATAAGCCAACAGAAAACATAACAATTGCAAGGTTAGTTATGGGATGTAACACCTCTGAATAGATTGAGATTGTGATAACTAGTCGGTCACCATAATTAGTGGATAAGTTTTATGACTCGTGATGGTGGTGACTGGTGACTGTCAGGGTGAATCAAGTATGTAATTGTAAGTTCTTAACCAAAAAAGCATAGGACAAAACAGGCAACAGACATGGCTAAAATAACTAATTACACCAACCATCATATCACTTGTCTTAGTCTCAGCTTCAGAAGCTACTGTGCTGGCATGCTCGGTCATAGTTGCATCCTGAGAGCTAGTTGCCTGCTCACCACCTTTCTCCTGTTTGGCAGCATCCTCTGCAGCCTTTTTCGCAGCTGCTTCCTGTCTGGCTCTCTCCTCTTCCATTGAAACTCTTAGAGCAAGAGCCAATTCAGGGTCCAAGTTTGGATCCACACCAAAGTCATAACCAGATACACCACCGGCAGCAGCGGCTGCTGCTGCAGCTGCAAAACCACTTCCGCCTTCTCCATCACCACCAGTAAAAATAGGTGTACTGCCACAAAGCCAGGTTACATAATTATCCAGAAGTAACTTAAAAATATAGTTTGTTAGAATTCTTAGAAAGAAAGTAAGCATCGAAAAAGCTAGGACAAGGTATAAACAAAGACATAAGTGAGTAAACAAGGATAAGAAAGGAAGAAAAAAACTAAGGATGCAACAAGGCCCCTAATCCACTAGCAGGTTACAGGTGGAAACAAGCATGGGCTGAAAACCAAAGAGAGGCTAAAATCACAATATTGTCCTATAGTAGGTGTAGTTGCAACGATACACTCCTAAAATTATGTGTCAGCATTGTTCCAAGTTGCAATTAAGTGCATAAAACAATTGCAAAAGACTGCATGGGTAACTGCATAGATAGATAATGCTAATGGGATTGATCAAATCAAACAAAAGATTTGCCATTCGAGGTAGCTTGGATTTCCAAATATGTTCATCAAGGAAAAATTTAATGGCTGAGTTAAGAACTGATAAAGTGAATGTCCAATAAATTTACAAATCACAAGTCCAAAGGACAAACTCTGCTATAAGAGTTAGAAGAGAAGAAGGCAAAGATGAGTAGAACAAGCAGGGATGGTAAATCAACAACTTCTCTAATACTCAAATTTTTACTGCAGATGAAATTCCAGTTCAAATGGGCATGGTTGGTACAAAGGAGGAAAAAGAAAAACATTGAACCCACAAACCTTATAAGCACATCAGAAAGGGCATTAGGACCAGGTGGAACATGCACCATATGACTGGTATCATTGTTGTTAACAGCTGCAAGGAGTGCTTCCAGCTTCTCTGTCTTCCCCTCGTCTTCTTCACCAAAATTGACAATGTCAAGTGCTACACTATTCTTTTTCAACTTTCTCCCAATCATCTCCAACATTTTCTTTTCATGCTTGACAGGACTACAAAGCATTGAGTGAGATAATTGGACGGGAATAGGTTACAAACAAAAAAAATCACGTAATGAAGAAAAAATAGTTGTCCATACCTTCCAGCAAAGACAATAATCCTTTGCTGCTGCTTTTTGTTCTGCCGATGCTTAAGAGCCAACTGTGCCACCTGAATGCCAGCAGCTAGGTTCATTTCACCACCTATTTCTAGACCTAAAAAGGAAGAATAATGAGATAAATAAACTCTTCCACGAAAAGAATAAATTAACCGTAAAATGACACATCGGAAAAATAGTAAAATGCTATGCAAAATTGTTGGACTTGTTGTCCAACATGTACAAGAAAGAATTTCATGAAAGTTTAATCTCGATAATAGCATCCCTATAGCCGTGGCCATACACATAGCTGCCATTAAGAGAGAAAAGAAACCTAAAGAAAAACAAACCAAATAACAGAACTAGACAAATTTCCGCAACCTAGGAATTCACACACAACTTGCAAAGACAAACTCGTATTCATTACTAAAACGCAAACACCAAAATGGCCATTTTCAGCATCTGCATTGCCACCATACTCACAACAAGTGACAAGGCAATCAAATTAAATTGCCACTCATTCTAAATATTTCCCCCCAATATAGCATAACACAATTTATCACAGTCATAAACAAAGATCCAAGAAATAGAAACTTACCAATGTAGTAGTTTATCAAAAAAAAAACGAAATAGAAACTTACCATGCATGCAAGCTAAGATTTTGCCCAAATCAGTAGTAGGGGTAACCAAAACCCGAACACCCTTCCCTGCCATCGTGAGAACTCCAACCGTGTTTTCAGGATTAGACTGAATCATTAAACAAAAGGAAGAAAAAAACATAAACACAATTGAACACCCTTAACTTCAAATTAACTTTAAAAGCCAATTCTTCAACACAAGATCATTCTTTTTACTTAAGAAATTACTGAGATAAGATTATTAAGCAACGATTGGCTTCACCTGAGTTTTAGCACCGCAAATAAGATTCACGGCATCTGCGAGGGCTTGAAATCGAGAAGGAGAGTAATCACCGTTACGCATCCATTCAGAATTGTCAATACAGATCATAGTCGCCTATTATAACCACAGAAGAGTGGAATTAACACTAATAATACTGATAATTGAATAAAAAAAGTGCTGCAATAAAAATAGCAAGGAAAGAAAACCTAATTAATCAGATGAAACAAGAGGGAATGGAGGAATTTTCGTGGCACAGTTAGTTGGTTGAAAATAAGAGGAAGGGGAAATCGGAGCTTACCTCGAGCACCATCGTCGGAGAGTTTTAGAACTTGCGAAGCGAGATTTCGAATATGAGACGAGAAGAGAGGAAACTTTTAGTTAAGGTATATTTCTAAAGGGGTTTCTTCTACTTGGATTTTTTAACACAATAATGGCCGATTGTTAACCTTTGAAAAAGAAAAGTTGATTTTAAAATAAATTAACAAAATTTTTAGGCTATGTTTGACAATATTAATTTGCTAGTTTACAGCGGGCGGATGAATGAGCTAAAGCCTAAATTACATCTTTCTTCTAATAACTTTATCTAATATCTAATCTAATCTAATATCTATCTATTTATATAAACAAACAGACATCTTACTTTTTTAAAATATCACCGCTTTTATTTTATTTATCATTTTTTAATGGCAAAATTACACTAGAGGACCTTTAAGTTATTTATTTGTAACAAATAGGTCATTTTATTATTTTCCTAACTTATATATTTTGATGTAATGCTGCTTTAAATATTGTGATTACTCTAGCTTATGTATTTTGATGCAACCAATCATATTTTGGTGTATTCTGATGTAATCAGCGATATGAAATTTTACTAAAATGGCCAACGGTGTCAACGTTAGGTAACTTAAAGGGTCTATTTGTTATAAAAAAAAAACTTAAAGGTCCAACTTGTTACAAATAAATAACTTAAGGTAACTTAAAATGGCCAACGGTGTCAACGTTAGGTAATTTTGCCTTTTTTAATTCTACTTTCTCTTCATTTCTCACTCACTTTCTTTCAATTTCACATTTCTCAATATTTCTTACTTCTTACACATCTATTATTAGTGGCCCCGCACCCTTTATTTAAAAGGGGGAAGACGGAGTAACAGGGGGAAGACGAAGAGTGGGGAAGAGAGGGAGAGGGGGAAGACGGAGTAACAGGGGGAAGATGAAGGTGCGTGAGAGAGAAAAAGAGAAAAAGAAACTCAGTGTTTTTTAAAAAACGCTGGGTATTGGGAGAACGTGTGACCCAATACCAGCGCTTTTTAAAAAGTACTGGTATTGGGAGAACGCAGCGTGAAGCCATACCCGCCGTTTTTAAAAAGCGCTGGGTATTGGGAGAACGCGTGAAGCCATACCCAGTGTTTGCGTTTAAAGACGATGGGCAACATTTTTTTAAAAAACACTGGGTATGGGTTAGCTGTTTTGGCCATCCGTGGCGTTTTTACTAAAGCACGCTATATAGGGCGCGCTTTTTAGCCATTCTGGCGTAGTGCTTGGAAAACTCCCAAGTTTTCGCCATAAGTAATTGTATGTTCTTATATCTCTCTTCCATAAACTAGTATTTTCATAGGATTTTAATTCATACATCCTTGAACCATGCTTTTAGGTAAATAACTTCTCTCTAAAGGCTATGGATATTCCTTATCTACGTGAGTATGAACGCATCAATTAAAGTTACTAGTATCAATTACCCGTGCGCTGCATGGGTATAACTGACATCGTGATTAATAGCGTTGAATTTAGTCAATGAGGGTATGGTTAATGTTATTCTTTCAATGTTAAAATGATGATTGTCAATGTGTGTATTTTCAAAGATCCGATTGAGAAGTATACTGTGAGTTATAAATTGTAGGCTTAAATATCATTTACCCCCTGCAAATATTACCATAATCCATTTACCCCCCTGTAAAATAAAAAGTTTTAAAATGCCTCTTGCAAATATAAATCGCTTTTACTGTTACCCCTGTTGTTAGATTATATTGGAAAGTGTTAAGTGTATAATGGGTATAAACCGTTTCTGGTTATTCTCGCAAAATATAAATCATTTACGGTTACCCCCCTACAAGGGGGTAACCGTAAACAGTTTATATTTGCACGGGGCATTTTAAAACTTTTATTTTACAGGGGGGTAAATGGATTATGTTGATATTTGCAGGGGGTAAATGATATTTAAGCCTAAATTGTAATATTTAGGTCTCGTTGTATATAGATATAGTTGTACATTTAATTTTTATTTGAATATATAATTTGTTTAGTGGCTGATGAGGCGTTTGGTAACGCTGAATTACATTTCACGCGTACTAGCGAACGTGCTATAATCCCACAAAGGAAGTGATGTCATTGATAGTCGTACGAAGTAGCTTACTACCCAGAATTTTTTGGGAGCGCTGATCACTATTGTCTACGTAGGTTGAACTTCAATCGCTATTAATAGGAGATTGTTCCTTTGGAAATTACTGTGGGGTATGACAGTAATCAACCGGTCAAACCAAATTATGTTGCCCACAAATCATGCGTAATTAGGTGAAATTAATCACATCCAGACTATTGCAAGCCTATTTTTTGTTCAGCGTATAAATTAAGCATTTTGCTTTGTGTTTAAAGCTGTAATTTGATTTTTATAGTAATGGTATAAGATATGGTCACTTCATTATGCAATTATGAGGTCTATAATTTTTGTTATATTTTTGATTTGGTAATATTGATAATTGATTTTTGATTATAATTCAAAATTGAAAATCATTATGATCATTTCATAATCACAAATTCATTGCACTTTAAAGCTCAATTTAAACGCTTATCATTAAATACATAATGATGTAGACCATGATTGGTGCTGCAAAAATATTTTAAAAAACCTATCATAACAATAAAATGGATAAAAAAAAATTAATCTCAATAATAATCAAAAAAGATTCAATCAATTCATTTTTTTTTTGACAAAAGATTGAATCATTTTTGTAGACATTACTTTTGTATTAAATCATTTGATACTGTCACACAAAATCGCATTGCCAATTTTTCTTGAAGGCTTTTGTCTTATTTTTAGTTTGGTTAGCACTGATTTGTCAAACTTGTAAGATGCTAAACATATGCGTACAATCTTCCAATTTTGTTACATGGTTATTCTTCTTCCACTAAACTAATTATTCTTTAGTTTTTATGGACTAATCTCCAACTTTGTTTTGTTGTACTAATATTTTCGCAACCAACTTATTGTTTACAATGGTTCCGTCAATTGTCTTAAACCACCTTACACACTATTCTAAAAAACATCTGTTTTTTTTTTGTCAACTAAAAAAAAACTGTTTTAATCAGTATATTGTACAATTTCATGTAACTTTAGTTTTAACATTAGTGATACACGGGTTTCACCAATTATTCACTACCTCACTTAACAATTGTGACTAAAAATATTGTTAATCATTTTGACAGTGTTGTGATGTTCTGCGTGCGAAACATCACTAAAAGCATTCAAATTAACTAAAACATGATTAGTTGTTAAGTCTAACAATAGCGCACAAAGTTAACAACCCAAAAATATTCCAAACACAAATGAAAATGGTAACAACTATATCGTATCGAAACTTTAAATTGGTACACAACACTGTGTAAAACTATTAAATGAAAATGGTACGTGGATGTGTAAGACTAATTAAATGAAAATGGTAACGACTATATCGTATCGAAACTTTAAAGTGGTGGCCACTGTGGACTACACATCACAAAGGTGCGTAGATCCGTTTTGTAAGACCCTGAGTATTACAACCACCGTCTAGTTGGAAACCTCGCCTCTCCGGCCCCCATGCAATGATAAGAGTGGTGTGTAGCCGACCATTTAGCTTGTCCATAATCGAAATATTAGTATACATATTTATACCGTTATTACAGAGTTAGTGCTCGAGCTGAGTTTCACTAATTAACAGCTCGTGCTAAACCAAAATGAATGCATGACTATGTTTGAGTGCAAGAGAGTCACCTCGGCAGTCATTTTGAGAAATGCGAACTCAGCGACAATGTCATCAACCAAACATATTTGATCAACGGTGAACCTTGAATTTCCGAACTGGCTGATCTTGAAGACACATATGCGGAACCACGCATTATTGAGTGCATATGGGTCCAACATCTGAAACAGAAAGGAAATATGAATTTTCTACTGAAGTTATAAATATATAATATAACTTTTCTAATATGATTGAAGACTGTTATCAAAACTAACCGATTCTGACACTTTGTACGCACGAAGGTGCTCCTCATAAAAGTGAAAGGCAAAGATCACCCCGAGAGTGCTGAACACGGTCCTCCCAAAGATGGTCTTCACTTATTAGATCAATTCTTCGCTACAAAAGAAATATTGAATAAGATGTTAAAACAAAGGAATTTTTCCAAGGGGTTTAATAAAGATCAACCGAAAAGGAGAAATTGGTTACGCTGTGGTGGAAAGAATGCGAAATATGTGAGCAACAACAACGAACGGTGCACACCGCAAGTGAAAGCAGGATAATTGTGACAATAAGTACAATGTGATAAAATTGGTTACTTTAAAACAACTTTTCACATTTGTTATAAATTGCACATCTAATAGTCAATGTGTATATATTTAAAACTATATTATAATCTTCAAAAGAATTTTTCAACAACATCCAAAACTATACCCCCGCTATTAAAAACCACTCTAAGACACCTTTTCAAAAGATCATTTTTTCTTCGATTCAAAACACAATATTCAAATGCCCATTTTTGTTAATTCAAAATACAACACTCAAAAGATCTCTTTTCAGTTTGTTTTAAGAAACAATATTCAAATGATTCTTATTTTTGTTTGTTTCATAAAACAATTTTTAGACAAAATCTTTTCAACAATATTCAAAACTAAATCATGCTCTTCCAAATAACTTTTCAGCAATCCTACAAAAATCACATCTGTAATAGTTAGTAGCAAGACATGTAGAAAATTATGGTGAACATATTTGATTCATTAAACACATCCATGCTTATACGATAATCCAGATTTGTAGGCCTGCATTTCGATTGTTAGGATACGCGTGAAAGTTTAATTAGATCAGTTTGAGTTTATTACCTCAGGATGGACACCAGTCTTCAAATAGCCAATATTGACGTAGTCAAAGTGTTGGAAGAAGTCGGTATAATATGAACGGGGAAGATTCATGATGGAAACCTGCGACAAATGACACAACAGAAATTGTCAGTGTGTAGAGATTGTGATATGTGCCAAAACGGTGTGAAAGTATGATCCATCACTGTACGATCTAATAATTAAATAAGCACCATTCAATCGTGGTACATCCATTTCAAGGATAAATCGATGGTTCTTCAAGCATCTCTAACCACGTAACACTTTTTTTCAAAATCTAAATTCAAAGAAAAATTACCTGAGGAACGTATTACCACTACGGTGGTTTAAAAATTTCTTGATGATCAGCTTCTGCAGGAGATAGAGGCGTTTGGTCAGTTTAGAAGTGATAGTGAAACTGCTCATTATATTTCTGAGTAAGAGGAATAAAATATGATCAATAGGTTTTATTGCGCCATTAAGTGCACTAAATGACCATGTTTTCTTGTCTCTCCATAAATCAATGCTACCATCTTTAATGTCCATTATATTTCCATTTAAAACCAATGAGTGACAAACGTGTGGTGTACCACAAAAGCTTCCACTGCACACCACTTTCAGGTATTTTTGTGATGTGCAATCCGATCCATTGATCCAATCAGCGGTTGTTTTTAAATTGTCAGGTGGCGCACCACCTATTTTTTCTGAAATGCGTGTGTCATTTTTCTATTGGTCCTACGTGGACGCACACGTGGACAACTTATGAATTAATATAGTTATGATGTCAATGAAGTTTTAGAGGCTTATTGTCAAGCCTATAAAAAAAAGAGAGGCTTATTGTCAAATAAATGACAAAGGCTATCCTTAGACCCCTATTGTGTGTTATCGTGTGTATGTGAAGTGTGATGAATAAATTAAGATTATTGATGTTATGTGATCGATGCATGGGAATGAATTATGGATTTTAATGTGAATTGATGTATGGAAAACCTCAACGATCATTAGAAATTCACTAGTGAGACTTGAATGCAATGTTTAAATGAATATTTTTTTTAGATTTAAAAGTTTAGGTGGGCTAGGTTCACCAGGGTCAAGGTAAGACTCAATGCTCAACAAACGTTTATAGAGGTACTTACAGAGCACCCAAAATGTTATAGAGCTTGAGATATGTCGTGAATGAATGTCATGACAATAATGAGGTATGATTGGTCTCTTGCATAGTTTTTAATTCTTACAAAACTACAGTGAATGAGGATAGTAATGCAGGTTAAGTGTCATAAAAATGCAAATAATAATGAGGACGAAATGAATTGTAATCTTTACTCGTCCTAAGACGAGTGAGCTGTACAGTTCAAGAGTCTAATTAGGACCCCTACACTAAAAAACACCAACCAACAAACCTTTTTTAGGGGTTGACCCCTAATTTTTGTAGGTTTATTTTGAACAATTCCTTGAATTTCTTCAAAATGTTATAAGTAGTGTTTTAACCTTTTTGAACAAACTTTCTTCGAAGTCAAGTTCATATCTAAATTTCTATTCAAACTATTGCCCCATTTGACCCTCAAAAGCTCACAATAAAATTAAGAATAAACCCTTATTTCTAATGGTGGAAGCTTACCTTCGCCCCAACAATGGCACATAAAAACATTTCCATATCAAAATTTCGATAATGTAATAGTTTCACAAATTACACATACTCATTTCATTTGCTTGGTGTTTAGTTTTTTTTTCAAGTCTTTTATGATTAGTGTGTCACAACTCATGACATATGTGTTTAACTAAAATAGCAAATAGTTGACTTTAGAAGAAATGCGATACTTTAATTATTAGAAGGAAAATTAAGAGAATACGTACATTTAATAAATTCTTTATTTTTAATTTTCTATTCATTAGTCTATGAATCCAATTATTACACTACAAAAAAAACGTCATTTAGCGACGCAGGATTCCCTCGCTAAAGCACAAAAATCCCTCGTTAACGTACTTTAGCGAGGGAATTAGCGATGACCCAAATTCCTCGCTAAAACGCTCATCGCTAAATTTAGCGAGGGAATTAGCGAGAGATTTTAGCGAGGGATTTAGCGAGAGATTTAGTTAGTGAGGGATTTAGCGACGGAAAAATCCCTCGCTAACCTAGTTTTTTTTAAAAAAAAATAAAAAAATGCACCCTATATAAGACAGTCTTTACCACCCTGTCAGTCCACCAATATGGATATGGAAAAAAAACCATTATAGTGACTCCATACATTTATCATTTTATCACACACAATCATTTGGAAATATATTAAACAAACAATAAATTCATTAATAGAAGAGTGGCACAGTCACACAATCAAACTAAGTAAAAACGTTTTAAGTAGCAATTGGTTACAAGCTAAAATGTAATAAAACATCTACATAACATAGCAAAGCGTAGTAGAAAATGCAAACAGATGGTGTGCCTCCATACTCCAACCTTCAAATTCCATTTGTATTTCCCAAGCTTATCAATAGCCTCAGTTTCACCACTACAATAAGCAAGATATAACCAATTAGAGTGCACTTAAAAGGAATGTATAGTTCTAGTATAAATAAGAATCTACTTTGACTTCAACTCATGGAAAATCTAAATATCTGGATAACACTTACAGAACTTGCAGTGAAGCAGCACATCATGGGAATGACTCCAATCAAGTTGTTATTTCTGAGACCCCTGTTTTGGAGAGCAGAATGAATTAGTTCATGCTCCTTGGAGATGAATGCAAGTAATGGGGATCACTTATTGTCATCAAAAAGTAAATGAATCATTTCTATTCATCCAATTAAAAAACCTTGAAACAGCTTATAACATATACCGCAAGTCATTTCGGAAGCAACCATCAAGGCAACCAGTTCTATGCTGCATAGAGGAAAAAGAACCATTATAATTAAAAAAACTCAGAAAATGAAAACTAAGGAGAAGTAAAATTTGCAAGTCAATCAAAACCTTTCCTCGTTTGCAATGGATCAAAACCGGGTGATTTCTCACATCTAAAACCACAAAGAAATGAAGGCATTAGATATTCTAATAAACAAGAGAAGAATCAATAACATTAACAAGGATATAAATAAAATATGCATCTCAAAGTTGAATGAGATTGTTATATTTTCAGTACCAATTAAAACTTTCAGGGCCTTCATAATAGAATCCTTGAGAATAGGTAAAGAAACTTCCTGCAAATAAAACAAACACGCTTTAAAAGGCAAAAAAAGAAGACCAAATTTTAGTCCACAATCCACACTCTTCTAACAATTTTCCTTCTTTAATGCAATCATAATGGTAAAGCCAATCTTCCATAATGCAAAGCCACATTTTTTTAAACAAAGTCTTGTATGGCATCCATTGAATTGCACCATATTAATGATAGCATCCAAATTTCCCTTTCCCCCTTGAGGTGATTAACATTTCAATGAAAATTGCTTTTAAAATTATGAATTAAGAGCAACCAAAATTCCCAAACAATCACAGCTTCTAAAAACTATCAACGTGCAATTCAAAACAGCAAGTAACAAATATCATATGAATAAAAACATAGGTGATGATGATATGAATATTGAATATGAAAATTACCGATTTCCCCTCAATTCCAAATTGAAAGAGACGAATATTCTGGGACCGAAGGAACTCCAAACTCTCTTCTGGATACAGCTCAGTACACAAGTGTCCAATCAAATTTCAATCAAATTCCTAAACTATTGTTACTTTCTAAATAAAAATCATTCTTAAACACTAATACTAATCAAATCAATTTCTAAACATTTCAAAAATTGTTCCTAAACACAAATGTCAATATCAATCCTAAATACACTAAAATCAAATCAATTTCTAAACATTCTAAAAACAAATCCTATACACTAAAATCAAAGATAAAGAAAAACTAACCGTTTTGAGTCAAGAATCCAACGGTCTTTTGGAGTTTCAGTGACGATGTGCACTCCGGTGCAGTGGTGAGTAGAAAATCGTGGCTGTAGGTGAGGAAAACAATAAAAACCATTAGAGAGAACTTGATAGGAGTTTCGGAGAAGAGAGAAAGAGAGAGAGAAGAGTGAGAAAAAATAAACCTTAGTGATGGTGGTGGTGGCGTGGACGGTGGTGGAGGAGAAAATGAGGAGATATGGGTGGTGGTGGTGTTGGAGCCGTAGAGGAAGAGGAGAGAAATGAGAGAGATGAGTGAGAGAAGGGAAATGAGAGTGAAGAGGAAAGACTTCTGTTATTAGGGTAATTAAATTTAGCGAGGAATTGGGGATTTAGCGAGGATTTGTCGTAATTAGCGAGGAAACTGTACAAAAGTCATTTTTGTCATAAATTTCAGAATTAGTGAGGGAATTGTGGATTTAGCGAGGGAATTTGAAATGTATACGTTGTGGGTTACAACTGTCTTAATTTTAGCGAGGGAAATATAACATTTAGCGACAGAAATGTAAAAAAAAAAAATCAGAGCCTCTTTAGCGACGGTCTTTTCCGTCGCTAATTCCGTCGGTATTGAGTTTTTAGCGACCCTCCCTGGTTCCCTCGCTAATTTCCCTCGCTAATACTGTTTTTTTTTGTAGTGTTAATTTGTCTACCAAAAATTGAAATTATCGGATTTTCCGTTTAAAATAAAAGTTGAGCATAGTAAGACTCATGTACCTATTACATGAAACTGGTCAACAAGCTCCATGTGATTCCTATTCCGTTTTCCTCACATTAGATAATTAGATACATACCATTGATGTTTAACACACACAACAAATATATTGTCTATTTTGAATGGCTTTACCCAGATAATCTATGTGCATTTATTAAATTAAAGTGCATAGAACTTAATGAACATGTTGAAAGTTGTAAATGCGAAAGGAATGGCAATATCCACGAGAGTCATTCATAAATACAAAGGCCGAGAGTCATATATTTGATCAAAGCTCCTATTTAGCCACATGCGCGTCATTCATAAATACAAAGGCCGAGAGTCATATATTTGATCAAAGCTCCTATTTAGCCACATGTGCGTCATTCATAAATACAAAGGCCGAGAGTCATATATTTGATCAAAGCTCCTATTTAGCCACATGCGCCTTAACTGGAAATTCGTTTTTAACTTGATCCTGTAACCTCCTCCCATGTTGCTCACATCCTTAAAACCCTGTTAAATCCATGAGTTTTCATCATTCACCAATGGGTTGGTTGGCACACAACCAAATGATAGATGTAAAAGAATATAATGTATGCTATTTTACACTTCTTATGTGGATACAATATTATTCATATTATCTATAGCCATTGCACCATATAGTTAAAATATAATTGAAATAAATGAAAATGAGACTGTAGAGTTGAGAAGTCGGTATGAAATGGAAAGAGTTTTAAGATTTCGAGTTCATATGAGACTTTCGATAATCAAAGATAATTTTTTTGTAGAACTTAAAGAGTATATTGAAGTTGTTGATAAAATATGACTTACTTTTGCCATAAGATCGTGCAATGCATCCAAAGATCTCACTCCACTTTGACAACCCTAAAATACATATTGTGTACAAAAGGTAATTAGCACTAATAACCAATAACAAGTACATGACTATAGTTATATATATATATATATATATATATATATATATATATATATATATATATATATATATATATATATATATATATATATATATATATTAAAAGCCTAATTTTTTTATTTATGATTTTAATAACTATACATCAATTGTCAATTGTACAATCAACTACCATTACTTTCAAGGAGGATTCTATCCTACAAAGTCAAGATAGGTTGTGTACTCTACAAGATCCTAATTTTGCAATTTTTAGATAGTTAATTAATTTTTAAAAATCACAACTAAACCTTTTCCTTCCCTAAACAGCTCTTGATCTTCTTCCCCATGCATGTTGCCATCATGAAATTAAAATCCCAAAACGGAACCTAATGCTACCCTCATTAATCAAACCTCCCCCACCATATCGTATCCTTCATGGGGAATTGCTCATGCTCCTCCAATAGACATCATGCATCTAGTAACCTTTCTATATACGAGGAGTGTTAAAATATGCTTGAACAGAAGACCGATGAGCCTTAGCTTCCTTTTTGGAATGTAGAGGATGAAGTGCAATTGAGGAGGAAGTGTTGGTGATTGGTTGAGAAAACAAATGTGTTCGTGAGCATAGGTTGGAGGAAATTGTGATTTTCAAAAATTAAAAAAACTTTTAGGGACTGATTGGTAGATGTGATTTTGAAAAAAGAGAAGCATGATAGAAAGAAGGATACAAATGTCACCTTGTTTGGTGTAAGGTGAAATAACAAAGAGAATAAAAAAGGCTTAAATGCACTTTTGATCTCCCTATTTTACTAAATGTGTAATTTTGATCTCCTTATTTTTATTTGGGCATTTATGTCCTCCTATTTTACAAATTTTTGCAATGTTGATCAAATTGAAATTTTCTACTTATATGTTGATGTATCAACATTTTAATTGACATGACACTTGAATAGACCTACTTCACATGCCACATCATTAATTTTTTTTTAAAATATTTACTTTTCTTTTATTAAATATTTATTTTAAATAATTTTTATATTTTAAAAATTAGAAATTTTTTATTTTGAATAATTATGTTATTTTTTTATTTTAAATAATAAATTGTTTTAAATTAAACTATTTTTATATGTTAAATAAATTATATTTATATTTTAAAAAATAGAAATTGGTTTTATATTTTATAATTAAAATAATTAAATAATAATATTTTATTTTTAAATAAGTAATTTTTATTTTTTGTATTTGAAATAAATTATTTTTTATTTCATATTTCTATAACTAGAAATTATTTTTATTTTAAATAAATAAATAAATTATTTTTATATTTTAAAATAATAGATTATTTTATATTGTTGTGTTTCTAATTTTTAAAATTTAAAAATGATAGTGATTTAAAATAAATATTTAATAAAATAAGAGTAATTTTTTTTGGAAAAAAAATGACGTGGCATGTCAAGTAGGCATAGTCAAGTGTCATGTCAATTAAAATGTTGACACATCAACATCTAAGAGTTGAAAATTCCAATTTGGTCAACATTGCAAAAATTTGTAAAATAAGGGGACCAAAGTTGCCCAAATAAAAATAAGGGGATCCAAATTGCACATTTAGTAAAATAGGAGGACCAAAAGTGCATTTAAAAAAAAAGCCAATAAAAAAAATGGTGAGACCAACATGCTTTTTGTTCTTTTCACAATCCATTGAAGAAATGGAAAGATTGAACAACTCTATTTGTAGTTTACAATATTTTATCAGTAATTTGTAGTTTACAACATTAGCCTTCTCTCTTATGTGATTTTATATCTTAAATTAAATTTAGTGTTATGTGTCTATAATATATTTAATTTAAAAAATATACTTTATGATTTTATATCTCTAAATGTAATGATGTGTGTAATTAGACTCAACATTTTATTAATACGAAAATAACTCAATTGTTTAATGTATTGAACAGGAGAGAGAGAAAAAAGTTACCACGATGAGATGATCTTCTTTCTTAAAAACAGACAAAACCTCTTTAAGAAACTCTGGGTTCTTCACTCTACCTGTTCGATCTTCAAGATTACATGAATTCTCATTCCAACAACATAATTTGCTAACTAAACACACTAGATAAAGAAGATTTGTATCTCAAAAAGTGCTTTTTTCTTCAAGCTATTATTACCAAATATATATGCCATGATTAAAAATACATGATCACCTTCTGGTGTATTAAACATATATGGAATGTTGAAGATCTTCTCTGCTTCCACATGCCCTTTCTGGAACTCTTCCACTGTCCTATAAAAATTAAGCTCTTATTTTTCATAAAAAGAAAAATAAATAAAAATAACATTTATTACCTGACATCTAGATAAACATGGCTGGTTTCTATGAGAGTCTTGGCTGCATGTACATCAACTGTTACAACCTCAGCTCCAGAGCTACAAAAGACAAAAACATCAAGAGGGTGAAGTAACCAACTCTGATCTCAAAGCTAATTAAGCCTAAAATAAAAATGTGTAGAAGTGAAGTAATTAATTCTCAAACCTTTCAATTCCATTAGAACTCATAACGAAGAGAAGAGAAGAGAACTGAACTGATATCTATCTATAGAAAATATTTAATGTGTGTTTGGCTTTGGCTAAATGGGGTGAATAAGGATATAATATATAGGGAAGCAAAATGCAAATGACGATTTTTTTGTTAGAAATTCTGCATTTAAATGACAAATAAGACTATATAAGTATCACACAATCACTTTTGAGTTAAAGGATGGTGACGATTCTTCTGCACCTGGACTAACAATGGTTTTATGGTACAATTGTTGTGTATTTGAGGATGGAATTTTAATAGCTTCCACTTTTGTGGATAGGTTAGGTTGGATTGGATTGTGGGCTTGCCTCATTGTCATTGGTTTTTGCTTACAAAAAATAATGGAAGTGATTGAATTGCGTGAAGCATCTAGATTGGTTGCGGAGTGAGTAGGATTCCAGCTACATGGCATGGGACACTAAAACAATGAACTCCAAATATAAAAATAATGATAATTTCTCTTTGAAAGAGAATAACAAGGATAACTTGTATTTTAAGCATGTCTCAAAACGTCATATGTTCCAAAATAAGAGCTAATAGTTGGTTTAGTCTCTCGAATTTTAGAAAAGTTCAGTTTAGTTGTTGATTTTAACAATATTTCTAATAAGTTGATGACATCATAAAAAATTATTCACTTTATTTTCTAAGATTTTTGATGTCATGTTTGGTCTATAATTTTTACAACTTAATATCAATTAAGTCACTGACATTTACAATTTAGTATCAATTTGGTTCCTAATAGTTGGTTTTTTCGTGTATTAGTGGAAATTAGCCAAAATGAAACTAAGTTGTAAAAGTCAAAGTCAATGATCTAATTGATATTAAGTTGTAATCAGTTAGATCATTGGCAAGTATGGTTGTAGTACTTGGGGGCGTGGTGAAATCCAATGCAAAGCCACCGACTCTTACATTTGGAAGGCGTTGGCATTGTTGGGAGAAATAAGGGCGGAAGAGGCTTGGATGGTTGGAGATGGTACCACGCGTGAATTTTTGGCTCGATAAATGGCTTGATACCTGTGTGCCCCCTCAAGGACCTTATGACCAATATTCCAAGTGATGTGCTCCATTGGAAGGTTGTCACGACTACGTTGATGAGAATAACAAGTGGAAGCCGGATACACTTCGCGAGCTATTACCCGAGAAGTTTGTCAACAAAGATGTTCTCTATCTAGCATGTTTTGAGAGATTGCCCACATGCAACTAGTGTCGGATTCCCTAGTTCCCGTTACAATGCGAGCGAATTTCTTTGGATATGCGTTTGACACTACAAAAACGCTAATTAGCGACTTTAATTAGCGACGAAATAATACGATCTCGCTAAATGTCAAGGCGCCAATTTGAAAATTCGCACGCAAATCTATGGACATTAGCGACGGATTAGCGACGGAATTGAGGTCCTCGCTAATCTCCCGACACGACCGTCACGCTCGAATGCAGATTTGACCGCTGCACTCTAATCAATGGTGTTTAGCGACGGAATTGAGGGTCCTCGCTAAATGTCGTATTTTTTTAAAAATCCGAACCAAACACACTCTCTCTCATTTTTACTCTCTTCTCTTCTATCTTCTCTCTTCTATCTTCTCTCTTCTTCTCTCTTTCTTCCACACCACCACCACCACCACCACCATCTTCTTTCTCTCTCTCTCTCTTCACCACCACCATCTTCTCCTTCTCTCTCTACCACAACCACCACACTACCACCACCACCACCACCATCTTCTTTCTTCTCTTTCTCTCTTCACCACCACCACCACCACCACCATCTTGTCCTTCTCTCTCTACCAAAACCACCACGCCACCACCACCACCACCACCATTTACCACCACCAACACCACCATCTCACCCTCTTTCTCCCTTACTCTTCTCCTTCTCCTCTCTCTCTACCACAACCACCACGCCACCACCACCACCACCATCTCACTCTCTTTCTCCTTTACTCTTCTCCTTCTCCTCTCTCTCTACCACCACCACCACCACGCCACCACCATCACCACCACCATTTACCACCACACCACCACCACTCTCACTCTCTCTCTCTCTTTGGAAAGTTTGATAATAATAATAATAATAATAATAATAATAATAACAATAATAATAATAATAATAATAATAATAATAATAATAATCAGATTGAGAAGCGTGCAAGCCAGATTTTGGCGGTGTCTTCGTCGGATATAGCGAGGATTTAGCGAGGAATCGCTTCTCGCTAATTAGCGATTTTAATCGTTTTTCTTCGCTAATTGCCATTAGCGAGGAGGAATTAGCGACCGAACTGGTCCCTCGCTAATTCCCTCGCTAATGGCAATTAGCGACGGAATTGGGCCTTTTAGCCACCGATATTTCCCTCGCTAATGACGGTGTTTTTTGTAGTGTGAAGACTGGATTTTGTACAATGTTTTCTTTGCTGCAGGTATCGGGTGGTGCGAGTTATGGGCTACTACTCGTTTCTTCCTTTGGAGATGGCGGAACAAAGAGGAACATGACAGCAACTTCACTAGGCCTTATCATGCAGTGGCCACTATCAGACAGTATATTCAGTCTTATACCTCTAGCAAGGATACCTTCAACCCCTCTACAACGGGGTGCAAGACCTTATCCAATATTAGTTGGAGGCCGGCAGATTCGGGGTGGCTCACCCTCAATACAGATGGAGCTTCCAAAGGGGATGGTGTGCGAAGTGGATGTGGTGGAGTTTTGCGCAGTGACCAGGGTGTGTGGATCAGTGGTTTTTCTCGCTACTTTCAGTGACGCTAACCCTTTTGTGGGTCGAGCTTTGGGGCGTTTGGGAAGGCTTGAGGCTGGCTAGGAGTTTCGGGGCTTCCAAAGTTGAGTTGCAGGTTGACTCCACGACTGTGGTGTCACCTATCACCAATAATCTAATGGGCTCCTTTGATGAGAGAGGTCTTATTCGGCGTATCAAGCAGTTATTGGAGGGTGATTGGCAAGTCAAGATTTCTCATGTTTACCGCGAGGCGAACATTGTCGTGGATGGCCTTGCCTCTATGGGGTGTGAGTCGAGGGATGACCATTGTGTTTATGTTCAGCCTCCTACTTCTATTTTGCAGCTTGTGCATGATGATTGTAATGGAGTTTTTACTCCAAGACTAATTTCTGTGTAGTTTTCTCTCTTTAGGCGTTTTGCCCCTATTAATATAAAAAAATTGTAATCAAGAAATAGTTGGTTGCTTTTTTGATATTAAGTCAATGATCTTAAGTAGGTAGTTTAGTTGGCGAATTAAGAGATATCGAAGGAGTGCACTAAAGGAGTGCAAACAGGAAGTCCCGGGTTCAAACCCGCGAAACTAACATTTCCCCTCCCCCACTAACACTGCTTATAAATAAAAAAAAGAACCAAACGTGATATAAAAAATTTGAGGGACTAAACTAAATAACTTTTGAAAATGCTAGTGACTAATTGATAACTCTTATTTATATAGAGTTATCTATATGTTCTAGACTTAAATCAATGCGAGTTTCTAAGTAATATTATTGTCAAAGTAGTTAATATGTGTTGTTTACAGTAAAAGAGGGTTAGGAACTGATATGTGATTATTTGGCACTTTTGGTGCCCTTGTAGTATTTTGATGTGTTTGTTCAATTGTTGCAGCAATCATTGCCCCTGCAATAGGCACAACAGTCATTGCCCCAGCAATGACTTCTCCTACAATAGTCATTCCAGCAGTAGAGGCATTGCTCCAGCAACCATTGCACTAGCAATTGTGACAGACTAAAATGCACTAGAAATATGCTGACATCATTGATGACATCATAGTCAAGTTAATATGCAAGTGGCCCAAGTTGCAAGTGCAGCACCTCACTTTTACTTTTTAGCTTGTAACTTTTTCTTTATAGGGACACTTGTCCATACACCATTGAACCTCTTTAATAAAGTAGACATCAAATCAAGTCTTTTTGAAGCAAATTGATACAACTTCAGCCCAAGCTAACCCAACCTTGAAGAAAGCTCTCTCAAAGAGCCTATAAATACATCTCCTTCTCCTCATTTGAAGATATAGAAAAAAAATAACCAAGATATACCAAGAGATACCAAGATACACCAAGTTAGAGAAGTAAGAGGTGTGAAGGAGGGAGAGAAAGTGACAACTTCTCTCTCTACTTCTACACCATTTCGTGTTGCTGTTTGATTGCTGGCGCATCAAGCATTTGCAAGGCATTGCTGGGAGCATTATTATGCAGATTTTACAAGGGAACTTCAATCGTGTAATTCTTTCTTTATTTTCTTCCCTTTGTATTATCAAACATATGAACATGGTTATCTTTGTTTGTATGTGCTTAGTAATGTCTAGCATGAGCTAAACTTCTCTAGTTGGGATGCTTTAACTTTGTAATGATCTATTGATTAAGTTATTATGTTATATATTGATGTTTGTATTTTAGCTATTGCATGATAAACTCTTTCATATTCATCTTTAGAATTGGCCATCTAAAAGTGAATGCAAATTATAAATTCGTATATGGGTTATAATTGGAACTCAATAACTAATATGGATAAGTGTTTAATAAAGGAAACTTGGTTAATTCCATGCTAAAACCTAGACATAGAATAACATAGTCCATAGGGTGATCTTTGTTGGAGCTTAAAAACACAAGGGTGACCTTATTTAGGCTTAGACATAAGACTTGTAACTTGAAACCCTAAAGATAAGTCTTTGAAAAGCACAATTTCATTATAACAAACTAGCATCCATTACAGTGCAATCATTGCAGGAGCAATGAATTACAGGAGCATCATATATAACATAATACTATCAAAAGTGATTTACTTAATGAATAACATAGTCCATAGGGTGATGATCTTTTGTTGGAGCTAAAAAAACACAAGGGTGACCTTATTTAGGCTTAGACATAAGACTTGTAACGAAACCCTAAAGATAAGTGCTGAAAAGCACAATTTCATTATAACAGCTAGCATCCATTGCAGGTGCAATCATTGCAGGAGCAATGAATTACAGGAGCATCATATATAACATAATTAATACTATCAAAAGTGATTTACTTAATGAAGAGCATTCCAACTATCTTTCTCACTTGAATACACTCTAACTTTACTTAGATTATTTGTTTTCTGTTATCTCACACATACTCTCATTTTAATTGTTATTTTCTTACTTTAATTTGTTTCTCGCTAGTTAAACTACCATTTTAAACTTTAGAAATTAATCCAATCCTTGTGGGTTCGACACTCTACTTCTACTATATTACTTGTTAAAGACTGTGTATACTTGCACACGCCTTTCTGCACAACACTAATCATGAATATCGAAACTTTAAAGGACTAAATTGAACTTTTCTAAAATTTGAGGTACCAACTATTAATCGTTGCAATACAACTTAATATTTTTTTTAATATATTTTGTGAAAAAAAAATTATATATAGGCTTTTCTACTTCTTTTATACATTTTACATTGAATCATTTATTACATTTTTTATTTTCTTTTATAAAATTTAATTTTCTCTTCTTATTTATTTCTTCTCTCTCAAACAATTCTATCAATTTTATTTCTTCTAATATATAAAAGAAAGTTCAATCTTCATTTTTCCCACGATTGCAAGTAATCTTGCAAAGTAATCGTTTACACTTTCACTTTCTTTCATCCTCAGAGCTTGGAATTCACCACGTAAGGTCTACAATTGCTACTGCTTGACTTTAGTTGAACCTTTGTACTTTGATTTGAGAGAATCCCAAATCGCCTTTGATGTATCTCGATTGAGGATTGTTTCCAAGATATTCCTATCAATGGCTAGGAAGAGGTAGTTTTTGGCTTTTAAGTGCTTCAATTTTGCTTCTTCGTTGGCTTTGATCTGATTTGGAGTGGCATTTTCAACAAGAACCGGAAGTCCCTTGTCCACGATGGTCCAGTATTCCTTCGATCGGAGAAGGTTCTCCATGAGCATCGACCAATACTCAAAATGCCCATCAAATTTCGGTATTGCAGTTGCATAAACTCTTTGATTTCCGCCATGGATCAATCTTCAATTTCTTCAAATTCTTGAAATGAAACTTGCTTCTTGTGAAAGAATCGTTGTTCTTGATATCGAGCCCCTCCGGAGCTCGATACCGTATGATGTTAGAGCTAAAAAATGGTAAAGCTCAATCACCTTCAAATGGAGCTGATCGTACAAGACCAATAGAAGTGGTGCTGATGTAGTCCTTTAGCTCGATCGCCGGTAGTCTTGGTGTCCGAGTCTGGGACGCACGCGGGTGGTACCTGCGAAAGCACTCCGACGCCCAAGTCAGCAGTGAATAGTGAATAGGACCACAAGTAATAAATGGCGTACCTAATTCCTTGGGATTCGTGCCATATTTATAGCTATAGTATTGGGCCATATTGGGCCTATTGGACTGCATTGGGCCTTGAGCCCACTCCAGAACAGTTGCCCCCAAGCCTGGGTCGCTGGTAGGCGGGCTAAGGCTTGATTTGCTGCCCCGAATGGTGCTAAGAATAGCCGAGTTGCAAGGAATGGGCGGCCTTGATTTTTCGAACAGTGTGGGCGCTGCCATATTGAACCACGGCCTGCCATGCGACCTGCATGCTAAGTCGTTCAGGACCAAATCTACACTGGGGTCGCTGCCCCGCTGCGACCGCTCCGACAACTTTCGAAGTGTGTCATAAGTGCTGAGGGGACAGTTGATTTAATGATGTGATTTCACGTCTTCCGAGGTGATGCTTGGCTTCTCCAAGGCGTGTCTTCTCGTTTCTCTCTGACTGAGTAATGACAGAATGAGAAAGGGTGCGCCTTTTCATTCTTGGGCCTGAAGTGACTGTTAGCCCACTATATAAGGAGGTGGTGGGGTAAGAGGAACCCACTCCTCATTCACCTCTTTATTCTGAATCTTGAAAACGCTCTTGCTGGCTCGCTGTCTGCCGTTCCTCGCTCGCTCCAAAACCAGCTCGCCCGTGCCCCCCGCGCCGGACTCAACTACCGGCCTCTCAAGTAACACGAACGCCCTTTTATTTATTTTGTTTTATTCCCTTGAAATTCCAACCAGTGGAGGGCGTAGCAGGTCGGGGGATGACCAGGTCGCCCCCTCTCATTGTATGCGCTCGAACTTGACCGCTTCCCCCTCTACAGGTTTATTCTGGCCCGGAAGAAGCAAACTCGTCGTATCTCCGGTAGCCCGACCGTCTCTCTAGCTCAAAAAATGGCTCAGCCGAGCTCTGTTCCAGTGAGGTCGTCTTCCTCTTCTAAGAACGAATCACCCAAAGCTTCTGGCTCAGGCAGGTCGTCTTCAAATTCTCAAGATGGATCGCCCAAATCTTCAAGTTCAACATCACGGTCATCCTCTGACTCTTCTCAACGGTCTAACCGAATTGAGAGGGACACAAACTCCAGGAGTGGCGCAGAAGATTCGGCTCCCTTTCTTCCCGAGACTCAAGCTACCGATGTTCAAGCCGTTGAGGACCCAGTGCCCTTGCAGAGCGTGCTGGCGCGGCCGGGACGTGGCTTTGGGGCTGGTGCAAGATGATCTCGTTGACGCGGCCGAGAAAGACATGTCTTGGGTTTCTTCAACCCTTAGGAACCACCGAAGCAAGTGCGTCGCCATACCTCGGATGAAGCGGACTTGACTGTCCAGTTCTACGCTGATGGCTGGCGAGTTGACGGCATGGAAAAGGACGAGAATATCTCGACTTGGACCGACGAGCTGAAATTCACAATGTATCGAGTCGTCTTTAAGCGTATGGGAATCGTTCCTCCTTTCACTCGCTTCCAAAGGAAAGTTTTACGATACCTCAAGGTCGCTCCTTCACAACTGAATCCGAACGCTTGGGCGTTCCTGCAAGGCTATGAGGATATCCTGACCGTGTTGGAACGGCCGGTCTCTTTGAGGTTGTTTTTCACTCTGATGGAAATGAGTTATCTCTACGAACCAGGGACGAAAGGAGCTCGCAAAGAGGCCGTCTCGTTTAAGAACAGGTCGCAATACAATTTTTTCAAACCCTACATGGAGTCTTTGCCGACCGGATGGAAGAACGACTTTTTCTGGGTCGTTCCTTATACAAAGGAGGCGATGAATGGGATAGCCCAGCTGGTTAAAGGAAAAAATGCAGGGACGCCCATCCTGCCGACCCTGTGGTCATACGACCATTTCTTGAAGAAACCGGGGGCGTATTCTTATAAGGAAGTGGAGCTCAATATTGCAGACCTTGACACGATTCATAGGCTTAGGAGGGTCGCTTCTCGCGTCCTTGGGGGTCGATTAAGATCAACAAGATTGTAGACGCCCGAGGCATTAATGCCGTCAAAGCCGCCCTTGGTGGGTGGTTGTTGAAAACTTCAATCTTTATTTCTGTTTGATATTTTGTATAATTTCTAACTCGTATTCTGTTTCTTGCAGCTGATATGGCGGGCGTTGAAAACTTTGACTTTTTTGCTCAGTGGACGGCAGAAGATGGGAACAATTCTCCTCCTCGAGGAACGGCCGCTGTGAATGTTGAGGGAGACGCCCCTCAACAGGTGGTTGCTACCGAGCGGCTGTTGATCGATCTGGACAACCCGGAAGCCAATATTGACAGAAATATTCTCCCTATCAGCCCACTTTCAACTGAAAAGAATAACAAAAGAGGGCGCCCAACTGATGGCGACCCTTCTGAGAGGAAGAAACACAAGAGCCATAAGAGCAAAGGTCACTCCGGTCGGTCGTCCAACCTTGACTTGCTTGGCCTGGGGGATGAAGACTGCGCCCGTTTCAAGGAAGAGCCCTTTAAGGTGATGGCTGATGCGATGAAGGGTGCTGACCAACTTTTCACGAAGTATCAGGAGGGAGAGGCCGATCGTCTGGCAGGTAGGCGAGTTTTACATAAAATTTCGTACCTTGAAGACGACCTATCAGACAAATCGTTTAAACTGCAATCTGCTTTATTGAACTTGACAGAAATGAGGGAAGATAGGGATCGGCTGCTCAAGAAATTGGAAGAGGTTGAATCGAAAGCCCAGCAGACCGCTACCTATGAGCAAAAACTTCAAGAGGCTGAGACTCAGATGGCGGCCTTGGTGATCGCACATAATGCGTAGGTTCAACAGCTGCAGCAGTCTGTTTCTCAGACGTTGCCACGTTTGAAGTACTCAAGGTTTTGATCATGTTGGTCAGGGTAGCAACCTGAGCAGAAAGAGCAGTTACTTCACTTATTTCATGGACACTAGCCTTCTTTCCAGGAGTAAATCTATCAGATGGCCAATGGGAGTTATGGGTGGCTATGTCATCTATAAGCTTGCATGCCTCAGAGAAAGACATGTTCAGAATGACACCACCTGATGAAGCATCAAGTATCAATCTAGTAGGCTGATCTAGACCATTATAGAAAGTCTCCATTTGAATAACCACGGAATGCCATGGTGTGGGCACATTCTCGATAATTCCTTCCACCTTCCCTAAGCCTCAAATAATGATTCCCTTCCCTTTGTTTGAAGGAAGTGATATCATTTCTCAACTTAGCATTTTTGTTGGGAGGAAGTATTTTCCAAGAAACTTCTCTCACCTAGCTCATCCCAAGTGTGAATTGAATTTGGTTCCAAGGAGTTCAACCAATTTTTGGCTTTATCCTTGAGGGAATATGGGAATAGCTTCACCAAAGCATCTTCTAAGACTCAGTGGATGATAAAGTTGCTACACACATCCGTAAATTGCCTTAGGTGTGCATATGGATCTTCTTGAGGAAAACCCCAAATTGCTCTGCAGATTTGCAAGATTTGGAACATCATTGGTTTGAATTCAAAGTGACCAAAGATGAAGGGTTGGTCTTGCAATGCCTGTTTGTAGATGAGCGTGGTTGAGCACAAAGATAATCACGCATAGGTTCGCCCTCGTCATTGACCATGTCTTGTGGTCCCGCATTGATGAGTTGTCGCCTCCGCCAGAGTTCATCATCAACAAGTGTCTCTCAGATGGGTCTGCGTGGTCCACGACCATGTCCTCTACCTCCTCTTGGATTAGGTCCACCTCTAGAGCTTCTACCACCGGTACCATGTTCAGACATGATTGGCGGTTGATGTTGCTGTTGTTGTTGCCTCCTTCTTAACCTTTGTTGTCTCCTGAGTTGCCTGAAGGTTCTTTCAGGTTCTGGATCAAATTCAGGCGCAGATTCACTCCCTGGTTCAATCGAACTAGAGCTTGAGTTGGAACTAAGTATACGCTGTAACGTCTACCTGTTCACACACAGAAACAACAAACAACACAGTAAAATTCTTTCAACTAGTATTAATGAACAATAAAAGTTAACTTCAATCCTCAAACATGGCGCCAAAAACTTGTTGCGTTCGTGTTGTAGTCGCAATATCAGTGCAAGTATACACGTCGTACAAGTAATAAAGTGGATAAAAAGTAAGAGATCATTCCCACGAGGATTGGTTTACTTTCAAAGTTCAAGTTTCAAAACACAAGTGAAATAAGTAACAGATCGGCACTAAAAGTTGGTGTTAATACTAAGAACATAAATAAAACAAGTAAACAAGAAGTTGTTGTGAATATGGATGAGAATGAGTTGGATTGTTGCATGCAAGTAAATCCTCTCTAGTCAGACGTTATAACGTTTACACGCTATTACGCACAAATGCTATTCTGGATAGACATTATAACATTTGAACGCTGTTGTAAAAGAGCTGTGCTTTTCAGTCACAAAACGTCAGAGCTTCAAGTACAAAGAGGTCCTATGTCTAGGTTCTAAGTAGGCCCACTCCTGTATTTTAAGTACCCACAAAGAATGTTCTATGAACTATTATCCATTCTATGTCTAGACTTAGATAAAAATGCCTAAATGTCTTTAGTGCACCTTTTTGTTCATATAAATCTTTGAGTTCTTTTCATAGACCATGTCCTGCACTCTATGAATCTACCTTTTTAAGTGGCCAGTCTCAAAACAAGTTTGGAAATATTATCATGCTAAGATTTAAAACATATAAACGTCAATACTTCATAACATTTAACTAGAAATTCATTACATGCAAAACAACAACCCAACTACAAAATGTTTAGCTCATGCTGAGCATCTTTACAGAAAGATAAGGAGTAAAAATCCAAATACCATACATAGAGGAAAAGATACTAAGTGCAAAAGATACACCTAAGTAACCTTCCCGCATGCACGCCAGAGACGTTACAACGCCCGAGCCTCATGAAGAGTGGTTTTGCGAAGAAAATAAAAATGGAGTTTGAGACAAGTTAAAATGAAGAAGTCTGTGTCCAGAACTTCTTTAAGACAACTTTCTCTGAAGTGGAGGAAGGTAGATGATGATGAAGGGATGGATTGGAGTGATTTTGGAGAGTAAGCGTGTGTGTCCTTTGAGAGAGAGATGAGTCTTCATTATATAGCCAAATGGGTCACGTGTTGCTGATGTCATTTGCTCACCTACCAAACCTGTTTGCACTTCTGAACTGACACTGTACAATGCTACAGTGCGTCATCCTTGTCAGTGCTGAGGGGAGATAAGATCTTCTGACTTGTTGAATCTTTGACCATCATTGCTAGCGCGCCAAAACTGAGATCTTTCACTCTTGCTCTGCTGCCCTTCTACAGACGTGATGAGGGACGTGGCCACGCTCAGCTCTTTACTGCACAAACACAAGAAACATCAAAAAGCTCACAAAGGCACCAATTGGCGCCAAAATGCACAGAACTAGTAATTTAGCCCTTAGCTAACTAAGAAACAATAAACTAAAAGAAAACTAATTAAACTAACCTAATATTGCTAGAGAACTTGCATGATTTATCTTTGAATAAGTATAAATAACTCATATAAATATGAGTTATCACTTGCTTATTTTGAATTTATCCGCCTGCGAGCGGTCTTACCTATTTTGAACCATGTGTCCGCCTGCGAGCGATTTTTCATATTTTGAACTGTTTTGTCCGCCTTCGAGCGATTGACATTCAGGGTTGATGAGGCGAATGAAGTGATAAACCCTGCTCTGGTCGTTGATGAGGCCGTGATAAACTTCGACCACTGCGTGGTTCACAACAAAAAAAACTGTATTAGCGAGGGAATTTAGGTGGGTCGCTAAAAAACAATTAGCGAGGGAATTAGCGACAGATATGCCCGTCGCTAAAGAGGCGCTGAATTTTTTTTTTAAAATTCCGTCACTAAATCATTTAATTCCGTCGCTAATTGTAACCCACAACTGTGTCGCCAAAAAATTTCAAAATCCGTCGCTAATTGTAAAAAAACCGTCGCTAAATACATGACAGTTGTGGCGCATTTTGACGTTCTGACACTTGGCCTTCAAATCTGTCGCTAAGGATTACAAATCCCTCGCTATTTTTCTTAACTGTTGAGTGTCAGAGCATCATCATTAAAAGTTTAAAATATTAAATTCATATTTAATTTTTCTCTGACTCCATTATAGACTCTTCCCATCATTACTCCCCTTTTATTTCTCTCTCTATTTCTCTGAACTTTCATTTCTTTCTCTTCTCATTTCATTAGCTTTCATTTCTCTTGGTCTCAACACTCTCATCTCACTCACTCACCTCTCAAGTCGTTCACTTCTCTGACTTTCATTTCTTTCTCATTTCCTTAACTCTCATATCTCTCCTACGAACTTCTTTCACTCTCATCTCTCCACTTTTATCGCCACCATCCACACGACAGCCACCACCACCACGCCGCCACGAGACTGCCACCAAAACGGATTCAATTTCCTTCTCATCAGCAACATGACACTTTGCCTACCAAAGGTTCAAGTATAGGGTGACACCATTTCTGTCTAAATCTGCTTTCTTAATTTTTGCCTGCTAAAGGTTCAAGTTGGAGCTCTGTAGGCTTTTCCTTATTAGTAATGTAAATCTCAGTTATTTATCAATAGATACCTTGTGTTCATTATTAACTGGATAAATCTTCTCTTAGCCTCCTCTACCACATAGTTTATCTGTGGATGTGAGCACCTTATGTATTATTCAGGAAAACATCCCCGGCCCATTATTATAATTAGTTACAAAATGCAAGATGTTAAGAAATAAGAACAACCATCATGCTTACTTTAGAAAGAGTGCATTTTTTAAATAAAGTGAAGATGGAAGACTAGTAAATCCCTCGCTAATATCGAAAATTCCCTCGCTAATTTTTGGCACGTTTCTGTTGAAATCCCTCGCTAATTTCCTTCGCAACGGATCCCTCGCTAAAATTACTCGCTAATTCCCTCGCTAATTTCCCTCGCTAATTCCCTCGCTAAATTTAGCGAGGAGCATTTTAGCGAGGGATTTGGATCCTCGCTAATTCTCTCGCTAAAGTACATTAGCGAGGGATTTTTGTGCTTTAGCGAGGAAATCCTGCGTCGCTAAATCACGTTTTTTTGTAGTGGTTGACCAAGAGATCGTCCGTCCCTGGAAGGTTGAAAAGGGGAAGGTCGTCCACGAGCGGGCCGTCGTTTACCATGCTGGTTCTTAATCATGTCTTGCTTATTTTGAATTTATCCGCCTGCAAGCGGTCTTACCTACTTTGAACCATGTGTCCGCCTGCGAGCAGTTTTTCTTATTTTGAACGGTTTTGTCCGCCTTCGAGCGGTTGACATTCGGGGTTGTCCCAATTTTGTAATCAACAGTAGTAAGCTCTTAGTTTCTTAATGAATGTTTAACATTTCTGCAGCTCACTTTTCGCATATTGGTTATAACTTTGTTTACCGGCCGCTACGCGCAGCGGCTTGCTCTTTGCCATACGATGTCGTTTGCTTAAGCCGTTCGATGGCGCTCGTTTAAATTTGCAAGGCCGCTACGCGCAGCGGTTTGCTCTTTGTCATACGATGGCGTTCGATTGGGCCATACGATGGCACTCGTTTAAATTGCAGGCCGCTACGCGCAGCGGCTTGCTCTTTGCCATACGATGGCGTTCGATTGGGCCATACGATGGCACTCGTTTAAATTGCAGGCCGCTACGCGCAGCGGCTTGCTCTTTGCCATACGATGGCGTTCGATTGGTATGTCATCTCGGTGACACATCAGTCGCTCTATTGCTACTCGCATGAAGAGCCACCGGTCATACATTCGCGCATGAAGTAAAAGAACACAAGTCTTCTTTTAGGTCGGGCCTCTGTAAAAAACCCCAGTGGGGAAAAAGAGCGCCTGCCTGGTTTTCATTAATTCTTTGGTCATCTAATACAGCTTTGCGTTTTACACATAATATTTCCTTAGCTTCGGCGCTCCATGTTCTCGGTATGGTCGCACCATTCATGGTTTCTAGCTCGTAAGCTCCTTTGCCCGCCTTATTGATGATGCAATATGGTCCTTCCCGATTTGGTGCAAGTTTCGCCGAGCGTTCTTGTTTCAACGCCCGCCCGCTTGAGAACGAAATGCCGATTGAGAAATTCCCTTTCGAACGCGAGAGTTGTATCTTGCGGCGTGTAACGCCCCAAAAATTATTGGCTATTTATTTAATAAATTATTGGGGATTAGATTGTGGAAAAATATTAGAAATAAAAATATGGTATTTTATTAAATCAAGGGGGGGTTGAATTGTAACACCCGAATTTCGTGAGTGGTGGTTCTTTTAGTATGTGTTGTTTTATGAATCATTTTTATTTATAAGGTTAGATTATTTTCTTGAGTGTTTGAGTCATTAAAATTAGTTGAAATCACTTTAAAGGGTATTTTTATATGCTATTGGTAATATATGATTAATAATATTATATATTTATTTTATTTCTATTAAATACCGGTGTTTGAGATGTTATTTCTCTAGAAAGTTATTTTGGTTTATTGAGGTGTTAAAATAATAGTTATAGTGATATTGTTGCCTACTGGACGCACCACCCAATGCAAAACTCACTTAAGCTCAACAAGACCTCCCACCACCCACTAACGCTGATCCAAATTTCGTAACCCGACCAGCCTTCGCTCCTCGGCTTCTTCTTCTTCGCAGAAGGCTGCGGAAACGGCAGCAGAAGAACCCTCACGCCGCTTCCTCCTCGCGCTCTCACTCTCCTCTCCATGGTTGACCTCAAATTTCACACTCCCACCGAAACTTAGCAAGGAATCCATTTATGTCCTCTGCTTGAGCGATTGTATCCTCCATCTCGCGATTTTGATTCCTCCTCGTCGATTTGGGAGCCAAACCGCGACCCTCTCTCTGCTGCGGAACCAAAGAAATTGATGTTTACTGCAACAAAGCAAAACGTGGGTTCGGGTTTAACAATGGATTCTGAAGGATTTCAGAAAGAGTTTGAAGAATTGAAACTTAGGAGAGAAAGAAGAGTTTGATCGTGAGAAAAGAAGGAAAAAGGAGGAAGGAGTCTTTGTTGATGTGGTTCTGTTGGTGAGTCGGTAGAGAGAGCTCTATCTTCGGTATAATCAAGGTAAGGGTGGGTCTTGCCTTATAATAAGGGATATAATGGGTTGTATGTTAGGGTTAGAATATTGATTGTGTTTTTGATGTGTTTTTTATGTTAGAATTGTTTTTGAATTGTTTTTGAATGATTGAATGAATTATGATAATTGTGTACGAAATCGATTTGCATGTGAGTTGTCGTTAGAACGTATAATTGATAGTGTTAGAATGATTGGAAGACGTTTTTGGAATTGTTGTTGATGATTGATCATAGGAAAATTGGGAAAAATTGAATTTAGGGAGCCCTAGGCACCCTAGGGCGCCAATTGCTAAGGGAAATGGCGCCCCACTGTTGTTGCTGCCATGGGCACCAGATGCTGCCCAGAATGGCGCCTGTGTGCGCCGTGCCTAGCAGGCGGCGCCTCGTAAGCGCGCAAGTTGCCGTGTTGTGTGTGTTGCCGTGTGTGTTGGGTGCGGGTGTTGTGTCAGTGCGTGGCGCCAAAATGTGGCCGCCCATGCGCCTGGTGTGCTTTGTTCAAGTGCAGGGCGCCAATGTGGCTGCCCTGTGGCGCCTGGTGTGGCGCCATGTTGCTGGTTGTGTGGCGTGTCTGAGTGCTGGGCGCCTGGTGTGGCGCCATGTGTGCTGGGTGCGTGGCTTGTCTTGTTGCTGGGCGCCAATGTTGCGCGCCAGGCGCCTAGTGTGGGCGCCAGTTGTGTGGAAGTGTGCGCGCGTGTGTGTGTGGTACGCATGTGGCGCCAAATGGTTCCTCGCGCGCCTGTTCTTTCGCCGTGTTCAGGCCGGGCGCCGGCTTAGCGCCTGTGGCACCGTCGTGTGCGTCGTGTTCGAGACCGTGGTCTCGCCTTTGTGTCTTAGTTTGTGTCTCAAGTGTTGGCCGAGAGTTCTCGGGCGCCAATGTTGCCCGCTTTGGCGCTCGTGGTCGGGTTGCCACTGGGGCGCTGGGCCAGGTGCTTTTGGCGCGTCAGGCCGATGTTGCACAGTGGGCGCCGATTTCTTGTGTTTTTGGCGCATGTGCTTGGTGTTGCACTGAGGGCTGGGCCAGGTGTTTTTGGCGCCGTGGTCGTGTGTTGCCCACGGGGCGCGATTTTGGTGGTTTTGGCGCCAAGGTCGCCATTTTGTGTCTTAGGTGCCGCTTTTGGTCCCTAAGTGTTGTTTTAGTCCTTAGGTGATGTTTTGGTCCTTGAAAGGTTGTTTAGGTCCTCGAGTGTTGTTTTAGTCCTTGTGGTAAATTTCCTAGGACAAAGATGATGATGCGTGATTAAAGGATGAGGTTGATGAGTGATGATTGATGATGATGTTATTGACGATGGGTCTATTGACCAAAACTAAAAATGATGATGATGTTATTGACGATGGGTCTATTGACCAAACTAAAAATAATGATAATGTGAGAGATGATGTTGATGATGCATGAATTATGATTGTTGGTTGCTCATGGGGTCTCATGCATACATGTGCATTTTATTGACGATGTGTATTGACGATGTGAGGCTTCTACTTGAGCTATATTGACGATGATAAAGCTCAACTATTGACGATGATGCCCATAGTGGCTAAAACTATTGACGATGAATGGTACCACATGCATGATTGCATTTCATTACATTCATTCCCATAAATGATAAATATTCTGTTGGATGATATCTGATGTGAATGTGACTGCTGTATGAATGATATGTGATGTTGTGATTGATTAAATTCTATGAACTAATATACTGCTTATTATAGCCTTTATTATGTGGTTTGAGACTCACCCCTTATATTGTTGTTTACCACAGGTAACCATGAGTGAGGTCTTATTCCTTCACATTCCGAGTCGGTCTGCTCTGATACGTATGATGAATCCCCATCACATGATGTTTTTCAGTGTTAAAAAGGGATTTTACTGTGAAGTTGTGATGAATTAATGTGAAGTGTTAGGAGAATTTGGCAAATTGTGCTATTAGAGGCTTATGTATTATGCAGTGTTTATGCTTGGGGTTCTTGTGTGTTTTTGTGCCCAGGAATTACAAGGTCTTGAAGAACAAGTGGTACAAGTAAGGATAATAAGGAAGCCTGGCGCGGACATGGCGCGACGCTACTGGAATCGATGCCACAAGTCGTGAAATAAGGAAGTCGGCGCGCCGCTACTGGAATCGCCACAAGTCGTGGAAACCGAAGTCGGCGCGAATCGAGCAGCGCGCGCTGGGCGCAGAAAAATAATTAAAAACGCGAATTCACCGGGTTTTGAGGATCTTTCACCGCTTTTGAGGAATTGGAACCCTAGGAGACCAAGGAGAACTCATTGGAGGTGACTTCGGCTATTGAAGAATCAAGACTGGGAACAAGGATTGAGGCTTCTCATGCATTCATCTTCATCATCAACTTGTAAATTTCCTTTTTCTCTCTCTTTTTATCATGTGTAGCTAATCTCATCATGTTAGGGATGATTGAACTTTGATGTAAAACTATGGTTATTGATTTAATTTAGTACTTTTACCCGTTTTTCTCTTCGTTTGTGGATTGAATTTCTATTCTTCAGATGTTTATATTTGGAAAAATATAGATTAATACTTGTTTCAATAATTTAAATGGAAATTTGGTTATTGAATAGCTTGAAATTCGATTCCTTCAATTTCGTTGTTTAGTGGATAATCGCGAATTGTTGTATGTGTATGAATTCTCGTAGTTAATGCTTGTTATGATTATTAGCACCTAAGGGATTAGTGGATTTTATGAATTAACAAAGGCTAATCACCCAAGGGATTAGGGCTTAGTAAAAGGGTGAATTCTATAGCTAACGATAGAGAGGAATTATCTTTTAAATAAATCAATGACCATAGTGGAAATCAAGGGCCTTCATCCCTAGCATCTTCTCATCGCGTATCTTTCATCGTGTTCATCATTCTCTTATTATAAAAACTCCAAAAATATTTTATTACTTTATTTCGAGCTTGATAGCTCAACAAATATCAAACCAAAACCCCTTTTAAACTTGGTTCCTATTAGTAGTTGTTAAGGTCTCTAGTAAAATAACTTCGATCCTCGAGGACGATATCCCTAAGATTTCTTACCGATTTTATTACTTGTACGATTTGGTACACTTGCCAATATCTTAACAAGTTTTTGGCGCCATAGTCTTGGATCGAAATTAATTTACTAATTAATTCAAGGCAATTGTTAATTCAACCCGCATATATTTACATTTACTTTAGTTTTATTTCATTTATTTTTGTTTATTGTATATATATTACTCGCTTTGCTTTGACACTTGTCCAAGTTGTTGTTTCTCTTTGCATGCGCTGAGTCTGTTGATCCTAAAGATCTACTTTTCGATCCGGGAATTGAGAAAACCGCCAGAGCTAATAGAAAGGAAGCAAGGTTAAGGAAGCAAAGAGCAACAACCAAGAATCTTCTCAGGCAACAAATCGTGACTAAAATCATGGGAGAAAATCCACCACCGCCGCACTCTCGCGACTTTGGGAACAGAACCAAGGCGCCCAAGCTTACACCTTCCAACCTCGTGGGGGCTGTAGCATTTGAGATCAAATCTTTGATCCTCACCGCCTTGAAATCGTAAACAATTCCGGGTCCGATGTCAAGATCCAAATCAACACTTATTTCAATTCTATGAAATTTGTGGGTCCACAAATCTCATGGGGTGACTCGACGACCGAGAAAAAGTTGCGCTCTTTCCATATTCTTTGACTGGTAGAGCTAAGGATTGGCTAAACACTATCCCAAAGCAGAATCTGTAACAATTGGGGTGATCTAGAGAGCAAGTACTTAGAAAGATTCTTTCCAATTTCTAAGTTCATCAAGAAACGAAATAAATATCAAATTTTGAGCAAGGAGATGGTGAGTCGCTTTATGATGCTTGGGAAAGATTCAAACTGTTATTAAAAAGATGTCCTGGGCATGGTATTGATGACTTTCTTCGCTTGCAAACTTTTGTCATGGTTTGCGACCTCAAACAAGGATGATGTTAGATGCCTCAATTTGGAGGATCTTTGGGTACTAAAACCGCAGAGGAAGCAAGACAGCTTAGTGGAGCATATGGCCTCTAATGAGTACAAAATTCAAAATGATAGGGTGCTACAAAGTTGAAGAAAGTGGATGTTAGAGTTGGATTCTAATAAAGGTTGTGTTGGCTCAACAAAAGGTAATGTCACTCCAAATTGAAGCTCTTATTAAGCAGCCTAGTCGCTACTCGCTGTGGGGATCTCAAACCCCCGCGACTGCTCAAGCAAAGACACCAGTGGTGCATGTAATTATTGTGGCGTAAATGCTCATGAAGGTGACTGCAACTCATGGAGATAATAAAGTGAACAAAGTTAATTATATGGGAAACCTTCGTATAAGGTGGGAACCCCTATTCTAACACCTACAATCGGGTGGCGAGAATCATCCCAACTTCTCTTGGAAGAATAATGATACCGCAGGTCACATCAAGCAAAGAACCTAGTCAAGAACAAAGAAAGCCCTCTCCTATGGAGGAAGCGTTGACACGCTTTATGCATATGACAAAGACAACCTTTCAATCTCAAGACCAAGCTATGAAGAATATGGAAAAGAATCATGAAGCTTCCATAAAGAATCTAGAGACTCAAATTGGGCGCTTATCAAAGCAAATTACTGGATCATCTAAATGCTGGTTTCTCGCCTAATACCGCTGACAACCCTAGAATGAAACCGCTAAGGCTAATTCTCTAAGAAGTGGTCGGGAGTTGCCGACTCTCGTGGTGAATTGTGAAAAGAAGGTGTCGCTTGAAAATGAAAGAAAAGAGTTGAGTGAAAAGAGTGAAAATGAAAAAATGGAGAAGTCGAAAATGAGTCGAGTAAGGAAAGTGAAGAAGGTGTGAAGTTTAACCCTAACGAAAACAATTTGTTCTTTGATGTGCAGTACAAGAGAAACTCAAGACACCTCCTCCTCAAGTGAAGCCGCCATATCCTCATGCTAGCAAGAAACATCAAAAGATGAGCGCTTTCTAAGTTCATGGAGGTTTTTAAGCGGCTACAAATCAATATACCCTTCGCAAGCTCTAGAACAGATGCCCATATATGCTAAATTCATGAAGGAGCTTTTGACAAAGAAGAGGAAATTTAAAGAGGACTAAACAAGTGGCTTTGAATGACGAGTGCAGCATATAATCCGAGGAAGCTCCCTCGTAAAATGAAAGATCCGGAAACTTCACCATTCCATGTGCATGGCGACATAGCCATTGGCAAAGCTCTTTTTGTAATCTGGGGGCCAGATTAATCTTATGCCATTGTCTGCGCCAAGAGATCGGGTGGTGGTGAGGTGAAACCCACTAGAATGTCTCTCGACACTCACGATCGATCAAGAAAATATCCTTATGGAGTGTTGGAAGATGTTCTGGTCGAGTTGATAAATTCCTATTTCCTGAGACTTTGTGATACTTGACATGGAGGAAGATGCAGAGGTACCACTTATCCCGGTAGACCATTTTTAGCCACAGGATCGAGCTTTTTGATTGATGTGCAACAAGTGGAAGTTCGATATTGAGGTTCCAGGATGAGAAGATTACTTTTAATGTTTTTGAAGCTACGCGCCATCCCGATGACAAAGGATGTTGTGTTTTAGGTGGATATGATTGATAACTCGTGAAAGAGACCTTTAGACAGAAGTACCATCTCCTCCATTGGAGGATGTAATTGTGAATTCTATCAAGAAGTGATGAGAACTTGGGAAGTGAGATAGAAGATCAGATTATGCAATTTGAAGCTTCTCTGTAGAAAGAGTTTTCAAGAAAAAAAAAGAGCTAGATAGGGGAGATTCCCGAGAAAAAGATTCCCGAATTGAAACAACTTCCCCTCATTTGAAATATGTTTTCTCAAGGATGATGATCTTCATCCAAACTATCATTAGTAGTTCCTTGACTAGATTGGAAGAGGAGAAGTTAATGAGGTTGCAAGTTTATGAATCTTCAAAGTTGTACAAGCAGTAAAGTCAAAGCATACAATGACAAGAAGATCCAAAAAGAGAATTCAAGCCGTGAGCAATCGAATTGGAGGAACCTTCCTCAAAAAGAAGTTGGATGGTCAATGGGGGCAGAGGTGGAAGCCATACCTTGGCGAAGTGGTGAAAAGAGAGAAATGGCCTTGGTTTTAAGCGACCCTTTAAATTCGAGGTAACGCAAGCTAGTGACGTTAAAGAAGCGCTTCATGGAAGGCAACCCATGTGAGGTAGTGTTCTATCTATTCTCCTTTATTTCCTTGTCTAGTATTATTTGATTGTGAACTTTGATGTTTTCTTTCAATTAGTTTCGTTATGTGATTTTATTTTTGTTTTGCTTTGGTTTTTGTAATAGGCCTTCCCTAAATCAATCGGTGAGGACACCGCCGTGTTTAAGTGGGGAGGACCTATCGCCGATTTCATGAATAAAATGCAATCATATGGTGAATTTCTGCTTAATTTTTTTTTTTATAAAGGACAGTTGAGCAAACTTCGTGATGATTCGGTGAGAATTGAGCTAATAATACCCTGGTGATCAAATTAGCGCATTCTTGCTTCCACACATAAAACACTAACCTGTGGAACTTAGTGATCCTAGAAATCTTTGGTAGCTAAGCTAGTTTTTGGTGGACTATGGGAGTCACAAAATTTTTATTAAAAATTTAGGTAGTTGTAGACGCTAAGTGGGGGTGCATCAATTGTACTAAGGCCGGGCATGATGAGGATTGTAGAAAGACCGGTGCATGTGTGTGTGTGTGCAAAGATCAGAGCGCCTACCCGTAACGCTATAGTGTATGCCGTGGTTGTGTGTTAATGCGTGTGTGCAAAGATCGTGGCGCCCACCCATAACGCCAGAGTGTATGCCGTGGTGTGTCGGGGTGTGTGTGTGCAAAGATCAGAGCGCCTACCCGTAACGCTGGAGTGTACGCCGTGGTTGTGTAGTTTAAAATAATAATGCCGTGCAATGTCTCCAAGCACATTTTGATCAAATCCAAATGCCAATGTAATAAAAGGGGTTGCATGCCCAAAAATAAAGTGGTGTAGTGAAATGCGTGAGTTATAATAGTTAGTGCAATCGTCGAATCTAAAATGCCTTTTTAAGACCCTTTGTCAGGCTTGAAGCCCTCCGATCATTTTGTGAAAACGTGAATCTACCCTATGTTTTGAACCATCTTTTGCACTCTCTAAGAAAACCATCTAGTCTTAGGTAAATGCATTTTGAAACTAGCTAATGTCCAATCGAAGTCAAGTGTCACACACGCACTATCGAGCAAGTTTATGCTAGTGAGAGTACCACGTGTGGGTTGGAAATTGAGTGGTTTGGCCCGAAAGTTGTTGCTCAACTTGTCCTTTGGATGTTTGTGATTGTCTTGTTTAAAAAGGGATTCATAATCGATTGCATGTTATCCGATGTTGATGATTTGTTTTTGTCTTGCATTGTCTTTGCTTGAGGACAAGCAAATGTTCAAGTTGGGGTTGTGATGAATCCCCATCACATGATGTTTTTCAAGTGTTAAAAAGGGATTTTACCGTGAAGTTGTGATGAATTAATGTGAAGTGTTAGGAGAATTTGGCAAATTGTGCTATTAGAGGCTTATGTATTATGCGTTGTTTATGCTTGGGGTTCTTGTGTGTTTTTGTGCCTGTGAATTACAAGGTCTTGAAGAACAAGTGGTACAAGTAAGGATAATAAGGAAGTTCGGCGCGACATGAGCGCGACGCTACTGGAATCGCCACAAGTCGTGGAAATAAGGAGGTCGGGCGCTGGCCGCTACTGGAATCGCCACAAGTCGTGGAAACCGAAGTCGGGCGCGAATCGATGCAGCGCGCGCGCACCGGGCGAAAAAATAATTAAAAACGCGAACCACCGGGTTTTGAGGATCTTTCATCGCTTTTGAGGAATTGGAACCCTAGGAGACCAAGGAGAACTCATTGGAGCTGACGGCTATTGAAGAATCAAGACTTGGGAACAAGGATTGAGGCTTCTCATGCATTCATCTTCATCATCAACTTGTAAATTCCCTTTTTTCTCTCTTTTTATTATGTGTAGCTAATCTCATCATGTTAGGGATGATTGAACTTTGATGTAAAACTATGGTTATTGATTTAATTTAGTACTTTTACCGATTTCTCTCTTCGTTTGTGGATTGAATTTCTATTCTTCAGATGTTTATATTTGGAAAAATATAGATTAATACTTGTTTCAATAATTTAAATGGAAATTTGGTTATTGAATAGCTTGAAATTTGATTCCTTCAATTTCGTTGTTTAGTGGATAATCGCCGAATTGTTGTATGTGTATGAATTCTCGTAGTTAATGCTTGTTATGATTATTAGCACCTAAGGGATTAGTGGATTTTATGAATTAACAAAGGCTAATCACCTAAGGGATTAGGGCTTAGTAAAAGGGTGAATTCTATAGCTAACGAGAGAGGAATTATCTTTTAAATAAATCAATGACCATAGTGGAAATCGAAGGGCCTTCATCCCTAGCATCTTCTCATCGCGTATCTTTCATCGTGTTCATCATTCTCTTATTATAAAAACTCCAAAAATATTTTATTACTTTATTTCGAGCTTGATAGCTCAACAAATATCAAACCAAAACCCCTTTTAAACTTGGTTCCTATTAGTAGTTGTTAAGGTCTCTAGTAAAATAACTTCGATCCTCGAGATCGATATCCCTAAGATTTCACCGATTTTATTACTTGTACGATTTGGTACACTTGCCAATATCTTAACAACGTAGCACCTAGGGGATGGGCTTAGACTTCTAGTTGTTTTGTTTGTTCACTGTTGAACAGTTTATTTGAGACTTATTATGATTTTGTTGAGGCTGTAGTTCTGTTTCTGAGATTGTATTTCATTCCGCTGCGTGATGTTAAATTTTCTAGTGTATGGATTGAGTTAGCATATCTTGAGGATTCCATTCCACGTGTTTTGGTGTTACGTATTATTTTGTTATTATGAGTTGAATTGTTTTATTGTCGTTGTTTGATGAAGTAAGTGTAGCATCCCATTTGGATGAATTAAAATAAATAATTTTTAAACTCTGATTTTTGATTTAAATTGCCGGGTAGAAATGGGGTGTTACACGGCGACCTTCTGCTTGACAAGTCGTCGCTCGAGAGAAGCCTTGGTTCGCAGCTCATCTACTAGATCGAAGTTCTTCCCCGTGGCTCGCTCGCTTTTCGCTGCTTGTTGGTGGATTGGTCGCCCTCCAACTTAGCTCGCCATCTCGATTGGAATTATCGTGATCGATCCCATAGACCACCGAAAGGTGACTCGCCTGTCGAATGAGGGGTCGTTTCTATACGCCCCGCAGGATCGATCGTAGTTCTTCAACCCGCCTTTGGCCTCGCTTCTAACCTTCTCTTCAATCCTCGCAAGATGACCCCGCTGCCGCCGCTCGCTGGCCGCTGGTCCGTGGATGTTCAACCGGCGAAAAATGCTTTCACCCCGTGTGCCGCCAACATCTCTCGAACTTCCCGTCTCGCGAATTGAGTCCCATTGTCCGTTATCAATCGTAGGGAACGCCAAAACAGGCTTACACACTCCGACTGAAGAATTTGCTCACCTTGGCCGCAGTAATGGTCGCTAGCGGCTCACCTCTATCCATTTGGTGAAGTAGTCAATCGCTACAATCAAAAACTTGAATCGACCGGGCGGTGGAAACGCCCTAGAAGATCCATTCCCACCAAGCAAACGGCCAAGGTGAGGTAAGACTCGCAGCTCGAGGCAGGGAAATGTGGACGCCGCATGTATTTGACACTTGTTGCACTTCTGGACCAGGTTTTTAGCGTCCTCATCTGTAACGCCCCAAAATAATTTAATTATTTACTTAATTAAGTTAGTTGAGAATTACAACATTTTATTAAGGCAATTAATTAATTTGGAGTTTTATTTTATTTAGAGGTGTTATAGTGATTAGTTATATTAAAAATAGAGTATTTAATATAACTAAGAGGTGTTGGGTAGTAAATAAGGGAGTGGTGATTTAATTAAAATAAGGAGTGGTTCAAGTAGCTAGGGGGTGCAAATAAAGGGCCCAATGCCCACTATTAGGCCCAAGTTCAACAAATAACCTTAGGGGTAGGGTTTCCTCCCCATTAGAAGGAAGGAAATGAAAAAATAGAGAAAGGAGACAGCAAGGGGGAGGGCGCGCAACAGCCATGGGAAGGAGGAGGGAAGGAAAATGCCATTTCTTGCTTGGGTAAGTGGTATGTGGTACCAATCTTCCCCATTTTTCTTTCTCTACCTCTTAGTGTAAGTTTCCTACACTAATCATGTCTCATTTTCTCTTTTCCATGAATGGGTTTTGAAGCTCAAAGTAGGAGAGCTTCCATATTTGGTGGTTTCTTGTGTTTTTGAAGGAGGAGTTTCTTGGGTTTTCAATTTTGAGGTAAGGGGGCTCTCTTTCATACATACTAGACTATAGGATTAGTGGTTATGTGTGGGCTAGGTTTTAGGGTAATAGAGGGTTGTTTATATGTTGTTTGAATCAAATTAGTGTTTATGTGTTGTTGAATAAATTGTTGTCCATATGTTGTTTGAAATAAATTGGTGTCTATGTGTTATTAACTTAAATTGGTGCTTATGTGTTGTTGAATGAATTGTTGATTATATGTTGTTTGAGTCAAATTGATGCTCATGTATTGTTGGATTAAATGGTGTTTAAGTGTTGTTGATGTTATTGGGTGTTGATGATGAGTTTTACTTGTTTATGATCTTTGTGTGTTTTCTGGACACTGTTTCGGTTTTTCTCAACTGGTACTGTTTGGTTGATCCAAAAATTGTGTGGCTAATTGTTTTTGAAAATAGACTTAAGGCCGGTCGTTTTGGCACTGGTTTCGTTCAATTCGGAGTTGTGTAGCTCAAGTTATGAGTCTCTAAAGTTAGGTCAAATTTCTGGAGTCAAACTGGGAGTAGGTTCAGTTTTTGCAGGTTTTGTGTGCTCAATTGAACTCCGTTTTGAATGATTCTTATTTCATTGAAAAATAGACTTAATTCTCTACGAAATAGACACTGATTTCACTGAATTTCATTAAGAAATGAGAAAGAAAATTTGGTTGCAAGTTGGGTAAAGCGTTCTGTCCGATTTTGGTACATCAGTGTAGTGTTTTGAAAAACTGTACTAACCGGGCACTTATTTTGAAAAACTAAAATCATAGATAGAAACTACACTCAGAGGGATTTCCAATGAGTGGTCTTTTGTAAGTTTTTGATGTCGTTTGCTATTTTAAATAATTCGCCGACGTAGGAGTATCATTTGTAGGAAACCAAAGACTTTGTGCGGGTGTTGCCAATGTTGCCCAAAGTGTCAAAAATACTGCTTTGGTCCTCGAACTTTTTAGTTCCCGTAAATGTTATTTTGGTCCTTTTAAAACTGTTTAGTCCTTAAAAATAATACTTTTGGGCCTTATGCAATATTGGTCTTTTAATGTGTTGTTTTGGTCCCTATGTGACTGTTTAGTCCTTAGGTGACCGTTTAGTCCTTGTGGGTGTCGGTTGAGTCCTTAGATGTGAGTTGGTCCTTGATTTTGGTGTTAGACCTAGAGTTGGTGGTGGATGAGGTCTTAATAAACTTAAAGTGATTGATTAACATGTGATGATGGTTGAATAATAATTTATGATGGTTGATTAACATGTGATGGTGGTGAATAACACCTTATGACGGTTGATTAATAATTGATGGTGGTTGATTTATATATTAAGACAGTTGTTTAAGATGGTTGTTTAAGATGGTTGTTTAAGATGGTTGCTTAAGATGGTTGTTTAAGATGGTTGTTTAAGATGATGATTTAAGATGGTTGTTAGTGGTGGTAGTGATTGGTGTGCGATGAGATTGTATGTGATTGATGAATTGTCCATAGTGTCTCATGTTTCATATGCATCAAAAGACGGTGGTAGGCTTCGGCCTTGATATCTATTAAGACTGTAACACCCTAAATAATTTAATTAAGTAATTGATTAAATTATTTAAAGTGTTGCACTATTTTTAATTATAATAAGTTATAATATAGTATTTTATAATATAGTATGTTATTTGATTGAAGGGAGTGGTATTGGAAATACCGGAACTGCAAGTATTGGCGCAGGAGCCCAAGCCCAATGACTTAGGCTCCTAGGGATTGTGCAATTCGCACCATTCACTCAAAGAAAGGAAGAACGAATAGAGAGAAGAGAAAGGAGAAGTGGAACGGCGCTAAACCCTAGAGAGAAAGAGAGAAGAGCTTCGCACAAGGGAGAAGAAGGAAAGGAATGAGCTGTTGTTGTGGTTTTTGGTGGTGACTCGGAGAAAGGAACGTTTCTACGGTTAATTTAAGGTAAGGGAGTCTCACTCTATAATAGGGAGGATAATGGGTTGTATGTAGATCATAGGTTATTATTTGATGTTATTTGATTATCAGGTGATGGTTTCAATCATTGAATTTGACAAATTGCATGAGAAAATCGATTTAGGGCTTTATGTTAGGGTTTTATGTTCTTGATTTGGCTTTGATTGATGATTGAGTGTTAAATTATGAAATTGAGAGTGTTAGCATGATTATAACGTGTTTTAGGATTGTTGTTGATGAATGGTTTTGAGAGAAATTGGTTGAAAATTGATTTAATGGACTTTAGGTTTTTCTAGGCGCCAATTTCCTAGAGAAATGGCGCTCGTGGTAATCGTGAGTGTTGAAGTTCGGGTTGTGTTAGTTGACAGGCGCCAATTTCCTAGAGAAATGGCGCTCGGGTCACCGCAGGTGTGGTGTGTGGGTGGGGTGTGTAGCCGCTCGGGCGCCAATTTGCTTTGGAAACATGGCGCCTCGTGCAATCGCTCATAGGCCGAAGTTGTGTGTTTTGTGTGCAGTGTCACCGCTCGGGCGCCAAGTTGCCTGGAAAATGGCGCCAGCAGTAATCGCTTGTGTGTCGTGTGTGTGTGTGCAATGACAGTGGCGCTAAATGCGCTTCTGTGGCGCCTGCACGGCGCCGTGTCACCGCTTCATGTGTGTGTGTGTTGTGTCAGGTGTGGCGCCAAAAGTGGCGCCCAATGCACCCGCCAGTGTTGCGTTGCTGCAAGTGCGTGGCGCCAAATGGTTGCCCCGTGGCGCCTGTTGTGGCGCCAGGTGAGTGTGTGCGTGGGTGTCTAAGGCATGGGCGCCATTTTGCTGCCCATGGCGCCTGTGGTGGCGCTGCATGTGTGTTAGTGTGTGTGTGGGTGCAGTGGCGCAAAGACAGGCGCCAAATGGTCGCCCTGCTGCGCTGTGTTGCCGCCGTGTTCAGGCAGTGGCGCCAAAGTACGCCAGTATGCCTAGGAGTGCGCTGTGTCTCGCCTTTGTGTCTAAGACTGTGCGCCTGTGGGGCGCCGATTGCTAGGAAAATGGCGCCCGCTGGTCGTGTTGCTGGGGCGCCAAGTTGCCGAAGTTTTTGGCGCTAGGGTCAGTTGCACTGGGGCGCCAATTTGTGGGGAAAATGGCGCCAAGTCGCCAGTGTCTAAGTGTGTGTTGCTTTTGGTCCCTAGGTGACATTTGGTCCCTAGGTGACAGCTTTGGTCCTAAGGGTGTGGTTTTGGTCCCTAGGTGTTGTTTTGGTCCCTAGGTGCCGCTTTGGTCCAAAAGGTGTTGATTTGGTCCCTAAGTGTTGATTTGGTCCTAAAGCGGTGTTTTAGGTCCCCGAGTGAGGTTTAGTCCTCTAGTTGTGATTAGTCCTCGGGACATAATCGTGATGAGTTAGTGAACGAGGTGACCGATGATGCCACGGGGCATGAGCCATGGGGGCTAGAGCCATGGGGGCTATAAATGAGATTGATAATGAGGTGAGAAATAATGTGTAAATTGTGATATTGTAAATGTGTTTGTGATATGTTCATGGAGTCACATGCATACATTCATTCATGGTCACGATGTAATGACCAGTCCATGCACGGCAGCCACCCAAGCGCTATTACCTCAAGATCTTTTCTACCTTCTTAGTAGAATTTTGCTAGCTCAGTGGGAATCGAACCTTGTACATGGGGCTCAAATACAAGTTCAATCTACTTCCCACTACCAATCGAGCCGCGTTCAATTGGTAGTGGAAGTAGATTGAACTTGTATTTGAGCCCCATGTACAAGGTTCGATTCCCACTAAGGCAAAAATTCTACAAGGGGGTAGAAAAGATCTGAGGTAATAGCGCTGGGTGGCGCTGCATGGACTGGTCGTTACATTAAAAGGCGCTTTTTTGTAACAGCCCGAGTCCACCGCAATGCCACCCCAACATTATTACCTCACGATCTTTTCTACCCCCTTGTAGAATTTTTGCTTCAGTGGGATTCGAACCTTGTACATGGGGCTCAATACAAAGTTCCACTTCTTTCCCACTACCAATTGAACCGCGGCTCAATTGGTAGTGGGAAAGAGTGGAACTTTGTATTTGAGCCCCATGTACAAGGTTCGAATCCCACTAAGGCAAAAATTCTACAAGGGGGTAGAAAAGATCGTGAGGTAATAATACTGGGTGGCCGCCATATGGTGGACCCGGGTCATACATAAAGGCGCTTTTTAATGTAATGACCAGTCCATGCACAGCATGCCACCCTCATATTACCTCAAGATCTTTTCTACCCTTTGTAGAATTTTAGCTTAGTGGGAATCGAACCTTGTACATGGGGCTCAATACAAGTTCAATCTATTTCCCACTACCAATTGAACCGCGGCTCAATTGGTAGTGGAAGTAGATTGAACTTGTATTTGAGCCCCATGTACAAGGTTCGATTCCCACTAAGGCAAAAATTCTACAAGGGGGTAGAAAAGATCTTGAGGTAATAGCGCTGGGTGGCCGCATGTGGACCCGGGTCTGTTACATTAAAAATACAAAGTTCCACTCTTTCCCACTACCAATCAAGCTCAATTGGTAGTGGGAATGCGTTGAAATGTACAAGAGGTACGAGGTTCGATTCCCACGGAAGGCAAAAACTCTACATGAGGTAGAGAAGTTCTTTGAGGTACAAGACGGGCCATGAGAGTGGGCCCGGCGTTATAATAAAAGCGCGCTTTTTATAATAGCTAGTCATCACATGCCACCCAGGCATATTACCTCACGATTTTACCCTTTGTAGATTTTTTGCCTTCGTGGAATCGAACCTGTACACGGGTTTCAATACAAGTTCAATCTATTTTCCCACTACCAATTGAGCTCAATTGGTAGTGGGAAGTAGATTGAACTTGTATTTGAGCCCCATGTACAAGGTTCGATTCCACTAAGGCAAAAATTCTACAAGGGGGTAGAAAAGATCGTGAGGTAATAATACTGGGTGGCCGCCGGTGGACTCCGGGTCGTTACACACGACGTTTATATATTGATGATGAGGCCATGGGGGCCAGGCCATGGGGGCCAGAGTCATGGGGGCTCAATTTGTTGATGATACTGTCATGGGGGCAAATGGTACCACATGCATGACTACATTGCATACATTCTCATAAATGCATAAGTGCTATTGATTGATAACTGGTATGACTAGTTGTGCTATTTAACTGTGCATGTTGATGCTGTGATTGTATATATTGCTTATTATCACCTTTATTATATAGTTCGAGACTCACCCTTTCTGTTGTTGTTTACCACAGGTAGCCATGAGTGAAGGCCAAGTCCCTTCACTTCCCCGAGTCGGTCTGCTCTGATACGTAGCACCTAGGGGATGGGTTTAGGATTCTAGTCATTTACTCTTTGTTGGCTGTTGAACTATGTATTTGCTTTATGTTATTGATATTTCCACGTAGTAGTTGAGATTATTGTTGTCCATCCGAGACTATATTTTGCTTTTTCCACCGTGTGTAATGGTTATTATTTATGGTGCGTGGAATTATTTATTAAAGTGATGAGAAATTCCATCCTTCAGATGGTGTTGCGACAAAGGGTTGAAATAAACTATTTATGCTATAATTGTTCTTGTTTAGCTTTGATTGAGTGTAGCACTCCATTTTGGAATTAAATTTTTGTAACTCTGATTTTTGATTTAAAATGCCGGGTAGAAATGGGGTGTTACAAAGACGATGGTCGATATCTATTAAGACGATGGTTGATATCTATTAAGACGATGGTTGATATCTATTAAGACGATGGTTGATATCTATTAAGACAGTTGTTGATACTTATTAAGACGGTGAATGGTACCACATGCATACTTGCATTCATGCATATATTCATGTGATTGGTGTTGCCTTGATGATGATTGTGAGTTGATGTGCCAAACTTGATGTCATGTGCTAATTGTTGAAATGTGGTTGTTGCTAGTGCCTTCCCTAATATAATGCTTATCCTATTTGCTATTATTTATGTAAAGAGACTCACCCTACTGCTTTCATGTTGCTTCTCATGTCGGCAACCTGCAGGTGATAGCGAATGAAGTAGTCCAGTGATGGTCATGCTCTGATATGTAGCACCGGGGGCGGGAAGTCTTAGATACTTAGTATGTTGTTTTAATAATACTAGACTGATATTTGGAGCTGTATTAAATATTCCTAGGGTTGTGGATATTCCGATGTGCTAGAGAATTATATTTCGATTGTTGTAAAACTAAACCGGCGTTTTTGAGGGTTCACCCATTTTAATGTGCTATATATCACGCACTAGTTGTTTTATGAGAATTCAACGTGTTGTTTTATGTTCTTGAAGAAATGTAGCACTCTCTTTGTGGTGCGTGGAAAAGTTTTTGAAAACTCTGATTTTTAAAATTGACCAATTATTAGTAATTAGAAAGGGGGTGTTACATCATCCATGGTCGGCCAGTAAAAACCGGCTCTCAAAGCTCGCTTCGCTATAGAGCGACCTCCCTAATGACCGCGCGATAAACCTTCATGAATATCTCTTAAGACGTGGTCCGCTTCGGGCGCCGACATCTCAATAAAAGTGGAGAAGAGAAGCCTCTTCTATAAAGTTTTCCTCGATGACGGAGTACTTGGTTGCTCATTGCCTTAAGAGCCTTGCCTCTTTCTCGTCGTCGGCTCTTCACCGCTCAGATATACTCGCAAAGATAGGAGCGATCCAGCTTTTCTCAAAATCAACGCAGAGGATGGCTAGGATTTATCAAACTTGGTCGCCACGCCACGAGTGAGTGTCTCTTGAATTAAGCTCGGTGGTTCCCGGGCGCTTTAGTACTAGCCCACTTTGAAAGAATGTCCGCTCTCGACGTTTCTCCGCTTCTCGACACGTGCTTCACTTCGCCTGGCCAAACTTACTAAGCAATTCCCTTACCTTTGCGGGTAATTCTTCAAGACCTCATCCTTTGTGTCATACGGTTCTCGGATCCGGGACGCGACCAAAAGAGAATCAGAGTGTAGTTCCACACGGCCAACATTGAACTCTTTAGCGAGCAATAATCCCGCTATATAGGCCTCGACTACCGATTGTTTGATGTGTGGAAAGCTTAACGTGAGTGACACTTCTACGGCCGCACACGAGGATTTTCTAAAATCAAACCGCCCCACTTCCCTTGGAGTTTGAAGAACCGTCAACATGTAAAGTCCAAGTAATGGCGAAACGGCCGCCTAGAATTGGGGTCATTTCAATATGAAGTCGGCCAATACTTTGCGCCTTGGTCGCCGACCCAGGTTTGAACTTGATCCCGACCGCTTAGCTCTACCGCCCACTTGATCATGCGCGCCCGCTGTGTCCGGTCTATGGAGAATCTGGTCGATAGGTTGATCAATCCTCACCACTATTTGCGCGCCACAAAATACGGCCTCAATCTGCGAGCGGCCACCAATAGTACGAGTGTTAACTTTTCAATTATCTTGTAACAAAGCTCGCCCCCGCAAGACTTTTGGCCGATGAAATACACGGATTCTCGCCGTGTCGCTTTCTTTAACTAGGACGGCACTCAAAGCTTCCTCCGTGATTGCTAGATAAAGATATAGCGTATCTCCTGGGAGCGGCTTGGTCATGACGGGCGGATTGGTCAAGGTCGCTTTGTGTCGCCCAACGCCACGACATTGATCACCCATTCAAAATCCACGTTCTTTTTAGAAGTTTAAACAAGCGGAAGCGACTTGCGCAGCCGACCGAGGTATGAACTCGAGAGGCGCGATCATGCCGCTCAATTGTTGGATTTCTTTCTTTGTCGTTGGCGGCCTCATTTCGGCGATCGCCCGCATTTGTCGGGATTGGCTTCAATTCCTCCGTTAGGTGAAAACCTAGGAACTTCCTACCGCACCCCAAACGCACTTCTCCGGATTCACCTAAGTGAATTCTTTCTTGCTTCCTCAAAACTTCTTTTAAATCATCGACGGCCGATCATCCGACTTGCTCTTTATGATCATGTCATCAGGTAGAGACTCGCCACCCGACCGACCGCTTTTTCAAATATCTTACTCATCATGTGTTGGTAAGTCTCCCAAAGATTCTTCAATCCAAAAGGCATCACCTTGTACAGTAAATTACCTGGCTTGGCCATAAATGCGTCTTATGACGATCTAGAGGTGCATGGCGATTTGGTTGTAGCCTGAATATGCGTCCAAGAAAGAAAGTAACTTATAACCTAAAGTGTCGTCTACCAGTTTGTCAATACTAGGCACAGGAAAACAGTCCTTAGGGCACGCCCTATTCAGATCGGTATAATCAACACACATTCGCCACTTCCCGTTCTTCTTCTTGACTAGCACGCCGTTTGAAAGCCACGTTGTATACTTGATTTCTTTCACAAAATTTGCTTTGATCAAGTCGTCGACTACTTGGGTCGCTGCCCTATCTTTTTCTTCATTCTGAACTCTTCTTTTCGCGGCGACCGCCTTTGTCGCTGGCCGATCGAGAGTTGGTGGCAAGCGACCTCCATGGGTACTCCGCATATCGATGCTTGCGCAGCGAACAAGTCAAGTCGTATTCCTTTAGACAAGTGATGAGTCCTCGCCTCGACCGCCGCCGCAGTCGCCCGATTTTAACCGTCTTGGCTGGGTCCTCCCCTAGCTGAACATTAAAGAACTGCCCATGGGGTTCTGGTCGCTTAAGTCTGTTCTTTAGCTCGCGGGCTAAGTCGTCGTCCCCATCTTCTGGGGGTCGTAGCGGGCATCCAAATCAGCAAGATTGACTTGGTGTCCTTCCCCCAAATTCTGAGGGTCCGAACTTACGGCCTGTGCATCACAGATGTCCTGATAAATGTAGTGGCTCTTCTTGACCGCCTCCATATCCGCTGCTAGAGTGGCGACCTGGCCATCTTTGTCATAAAACTTCATCTTCAAGTGAATAGTGGACACAACTGCCTCAAGCTTCCCCAAAGTTGGTCGTCCTATAATGCAATGGTAACATGATTTGATAGGCAAAACTAAGAACGTCGTCCTGACCGTTCTGTAAGAAGTACTCCCATTGGTGTCGTTACCAAAGGTGACCAACAACTCTAGTGGTTCCCAATGGGTAGGTGATCGCCCCATTGAAACCGATTAAAGCAGTTGGGTCGGTTTGTTTGAGGAATGATTTCGCTACGGCCGATGCTCAATTTGTCGACCAACTCCTCGAACATGATATCTCCGCCGAGCTTCCCCGGTCAATCAAGATTCTCCTCACTTCGTAATTTCCCATCATAGCGATATACGACCAAAGGAACATAACTATTCATTCTCCCATAAAGTAGATCATCGCCCTCAAAAGAGATTGGCGGCCTATTAGAGATCGGTCGTTCTCACGAAGACGAACCGACCATGAGAATCTCATTCCACTTTCTTTTAGTGGCCTTTTGGACTCTATGCGATCCGTGGGGTTTCTCGTGGATAACCATAACGACCTTACGCCCTAGATCGCTCGACGCCCTCTTGAAGCTTCCTTTCCGCCGCCGCTTCGATCGCTGAGTGGTCACGGCCTTTCCTTTGAATGAACGGCTTGCCCCTGCGCTTTTCTTCAAGTCGTTTCTACACCTTCCTCTCTCGACGCATTTTGGTTAATTTTCCCCTTCGAATAAGATCTTCAATGTCGCCCTTCGTGGGCCATACGATCGTTGGTATCATGGCCTTTACTCTTGTGATATATGCAAGACTTCTTTCGTACCGACCGCCTTTCTTGAGAACTAGAGGATCGGACGCTTTACCCCAAAGAAACTCGTTGTTGCTCGACAATCCATGTAGATTTGAGCGATGGGTGTGTTCAGCCTGGTCCGTTGCTCGAATTTCTTTTGACGAAAATCTGGCCGACCTTCACGGCGTCCTTCTGGCTCTTTAGCTGACCTGTCATGCTCTTCCTTGGGTCGCGCACCGGTGCCCTCTCTCTAGCCGCCGCTCTCTTCATACCCCATGTGGTCGTTGGCCCTCCTTAAGAACATACCCAGGTCTGTGTAATGGTTGAGGGTGAATTCCTCCGCAAACCTATGATCCGGTCGGATTCCACGCTTGAGATATTTCAATTTGTCCTTGTCAGATAGGTCGCGAATAGTCTCTGCCTCAGTGTTGAAGCGATCTATATAGTGCCTCAAAGACTCATTCTCGCCTTGAACGACCGTGTCCAAATGCTCTTCATACCTATATTGGCAACGGTTAGCCGTGTAATTGGCCAAGAAAGTTGCGACCAAGCCTTCCCAAGAAGAGATGGTGTTGGGCCGCAAAGATTCCCACCATTCCAGTGCCCGACCGTCGAGCGACTGAGGAAAAGTCTACACTTCATCGTTGGGCTCAGCTCTCTATAACTGCAGTAATTGTTGAAATACCGCACGTGCTTATCTGGGTCACCGCGACCATCGAATTTGTTCATATTTGGAGGCTTTCAAATCTCTCGGGAATGCGATAACGCCCGATTTCTCGAGAATGGCCCATGTCCCGGCCGCTAATTCTCCCGACCCAAAAGGCTGTAAGGCATGTACTTCATTTGTTGGTATTCCGTAGCCACCAACAATGTGACCATACAATGGAGGGACCTGAGATGACTGCCCTCTATTCCGCTCGGGCTCATGCCTTTTCGACCGGTGGGATACATCCCTGATCTCCCCTTTACCGTAGTTGTCCAGCTCGTCGTATGAATCCCACGACCGGCTTCTTGATTTGCGAGAACCGGATGACTCGCATGAGGAATACCTTGTGGGCGAGCGATCTGACTCCGGATTATAGCTAGAGTCTGCGTAATCCTGGTCGTGAGACCGGGAGCGGTGACTGCGCACGCCCCTGCGAGTGGGAGACCTCCTCGCCCTGACTCTGCGTGTAGGGGATCGGCGTGATGTGCCTCCCGAGGGCGGCCGTTTCTTCCGGGCGAGTCAAATGCTCGTGGGAAGGCGCGCTTGACCGTAGGTCGCCGCGCCGCCGCACGCGGGCCGGGATGGATCCCCTTTCATAGTGGGAGAGAAGCGCTTCGCGGTCAGCAATAATCTGATTCTTGTTCTGCAGAATTTGTAGGAAGGCCTGAGTCACGTGCTCGGGCAGGGAAGCATCAATCCCTGCATTAACCAACTCGGCGGTAGTCTGGCCGTTGAGCCGCCACGATTCGCTTCTAAGATTGGTCCTCGACCGCCCTGTACAAAAGGTTCCTGGCGAGGATTTTCCAGTGACTCGTGGATGGTGAGTTGGACGCCTCTGGGGTTTGCTGAGGGAGTGTGTTCCGCCCAGAGGGGTCGGTTTGTGACGAAGCTCGCGTGGCGTGCTTCCTCGGCTGCATGGTGGAAGTGTTCAGCTAACTCCCACTATGGTCGCCAAATGATCGTACAAGACCAATAGAAGTGGTGCTGATGTAGTCCTTTAGCCACATGCGCCTTAACTGGAAATTCGTTTTTAACCCAGTCCAGGTAACCTCCTCCCATGTTGCTCACATCCTTAAAACCCTGTTAAATCCATGAGTTTTCATCATTCACCAATGGGTTGGTTGGCACACAACCAAATGATAGATGTAAAAGAATATAATGTATGCTATTTTACACTTCTTATGTGGATACAATATTATTCATATTATCTATAGCCATTGCACCATATAGTTAAAATATAATTGAAATAAATGAAATAAATGAAAATGAGACTGTAGAGTTTAGAAGTCAGTATGAAATGGAAAGAGTTTTAAGATTTCGAGTTCATATGAGACTTTCGATAATCAAAGATAATTTTTTTGTAGAACTTGAAGAGTATATTGAAGTTGTTGACAAAATATGACTTACTTTTGCCATAAGATCAGCAGTCGCATCCAAAGATCTCACTCCACTTTGACAACCCTAAAATACATATTGTGTACAAAAGGTAATTAGCACTAATAACCAATAACAAGTACATGACTCTATAGTTATATATATATATATATATATATATATATATATATATATATATATATATATATATATATATATATATATATATATATATATATATTAAAAGCCAAATTTTTTTATTTATGATTTTAATAACTATACATCAATTGTCAATTGTACAATCAACTACCATTACTTTCAAGGAGGGTTCTATCCTACAAAGTCAAGATAGGTTGTGTACTCTACAAGATCCTAATTTTGCAATTTTTAGATAGTTAATTTTTAAAAATCACAACTAAACGTTTTCCTTCCCTAAACAACTCTTGATCTTCTTCGCCATGCATGTTGCCATTGTTGATTTTTTCACTTTTTGCTTGTTTAATTGCAGGAGGGTGTATTAGCAACCTGAGGGGATGGTAACTAGTGAAGCCCAGTCTTCACAGGAAGTCCAGCCCAATGATGCAGCCTTGCTTCAAACAATTTTGTTTGTCACTAGCTGCGCACCCGAACCCGTTTTGGATGGTAACACGCGGGTCGCACACTTGACCCGAAGTACTTATACTCAGTTTCTTCGTTTCGCTTCACCAGAAACGCAAGAAACCCTCTCTCTTCTTCTTGAAGCTCTTTCTTCTTCTCTCTACTCTCTCTCTGCTCCGACGGAAACCTAGCCTTAACGTTGCTCTCACTCCGGTGATGGAAGCGTCGTTCAGGCTCGATTTCATGTCGATGATGATCGTTGATGATGAAGAAGTAAAACCCGGTTTTACTTCGATTCAAACAACTTGAGACCACCAAAAACCACTTCTCACTCTTCGATAAATCGCAAACCCTAGTTTGCCCGATCTGCTTGATTTCTTCAATCAAGCTCACGATTAACCTTCCGTAAGGTTGAATCCCTTCTTTCTTTATAGTTTTCTTTAGTTTTCCTTTGATTTTAACACTGTTGCAGAAACCCTAATTTCTACAACTTGTTTTGCAGGTGAAGAACAAGCTATAGAGATCCTCAGTGATCAAGAACGGTAAATCTCACACCCCTTGTGCCTTTTGATTTACCTTTTCTCTGAACTGAACAGAAACCCTAATTTTCTATGTTCTTCTTTTGCATGCACTTGATGAGCTAGCCTTTGAAGCTCAACCTAATCCTTCTATCCACCTTCTTCAAGAACCCTTTCTAAAGGTAACTACGAAACCCTCTTTGATCTCTCTCTCAATTTCTCTTTGATTCATCCATCGAATTTCTTTCTAACCTAGTTCTTCTCTTGTTGTTGCATGAGGTACAAACACTCTGCTTGGACTACGTTGAACCCAGAAAAACTATGAGGAAGATGAGAATATGGAGCACACGTTACTGAGGAGTTGTAGTATAGAAAGAATAGAATCACTTAGTCAATTTTCAAAACTGTAAAAACTATTTTTCTTATTCATTGTATTGATTATGTATGTACAATATGTATTTATATGTGCTGAAAACTAGCTGTTACAGGAGTTGTGTATTCCTATATATTTAATACTCGCAGCAAATAGCCCATAATTTTGCTTAGCTCAGCGGTAGGCGTATCGCACTTTATCTCATGGGACGCGGGTTCGAGCCTCATCCAACACTATTTTTAAATATCTTAAATCATTTTTCAAAATGTTGAATTTTATTTTACAAAAATGAAGATAGAATGGATCGAACTTGCTTCATTATGGTTACCATCAGGCGGACCATACCACCACACCAAAGGTTTTGTTTCTTAAATGTTGCAAATGTTTTTATATATTCACTTTGATTTAAAAGGAAACCTTTCCCAAGTTTTTATTTATTTATAAAAGTATTCTACCAATTTTAAGTACTCTCCATGGCCATTATATTCTTTTTTTATATAAAAATATACTCTTTTTGAAAATTAGTATACCAAGCTTAAAATTGTATTGAGATGTTATTTAAAGTTTAAATAAAGTAGTTTGGAGTTTTGATGATTCATTTGATAAAAGTATGACTAGGGCCCCGATTTGTAAAATTCGCAGACAGGCCTCCAAATTGTTTGGGACGACCCTGATGATAGAGAGAAGGATACAAATATCACCTTGTTTGGTGTAAGGTGAAATAGCATAGAGAATTAAAAATGGTGACACCTACATGCTTTTTGTTCTTTTCAGAATCCATTGAAGAAATGGAAAGATTGAACAACTTTATTTGTAGTTTACAATATTTTTTATATCTTAAATTAAATTCAGTGTTATGCGTCTATAATATCTTTAATTTAAAATAAAAAATAAATATACTATATACTCATACACATTCGTATTTTGATACTTTTTTTGGCAAAAATAGATCTCGAAGTCTCTTAACTTATTTTTCATTTTCGCTTAGGTCCCTTAACTTTTAAAGCTTACGTTTTAAACTTAACACCGTTTACTGAGTATTACGTGGCTGTTTAAACTGCTGATTGGGAACGCCACATCAGTTTTTTTTACTGCGTCAGATTTATTTTTAAATTGCACGTTATTATGTTTTTTCCCTTTCATCTCTCTCTCTCTCTCTTAGAAAACCCTAGATCTTAAAAACCTCCATTGTTGTCTCTCATCAAGTGTCTGCACATCCATCATTTCTCTACTGCTGCTGAAGTTTAAGATAGTAATTCACATCGTTTTTCTTCTCATGGCCTCACACAGTTCCTCCAACTCAAGAAGCTTAAGATCCAACTCAAACAAACTTCTCCCAATTGTAGGACCTGACTGTCGTTGTGGGTTTACCACAGTTGTTTGCTTAGTGAAGAAAGAGGGCCCTAACAAAGGGATAAATTTCTGGGATTGCAGGAATTTTGGGGTGAGGAAGATGAAGTTCTGTGTTCTTCGTTTTTTCACTTAGGTCCCTTAAGTTTTATATGAGTCACAAATTAGTCCCTTAAGTTTTATATGAGTCACAATTTAGTCCCTTCTGTGTTCTTCGTTTTTTCACGTGGCGTTCCCAATCAGCAGTCTAAAAGCCACGAAATACTCAGTTAAACGGTGTTAAGTTTAAGGACCTAAGCGAAAACGAAAAATAAGTTAAAGGACCCCCGATGCTATTTTGCCTTTTTTTTCAAAATAACATTTCTCTAAATGTAATGATGTGTGTAATTAGACTCAACTTTTTATTAACACGAAAATAACTCAATTGTTTAATTTATTGGACACAGGGGAGGGAGGGAGGGAGGGAGGGAGGGAGGGAGGGAGAGAGAGAGAGAGAGGAATAAATCCTCTGCTAATAAATCCTCTTGCTATCTTGTTACAATTTTTTTTGTAATTTCAACACTTTGAGAAAGAATTTATGGTTGAGATTTGAGATGAGGACACTTGGAACCGTCAAGCAAAGTAACTTTGTTCATCTTCTGCATTTTTGCATGGCCAAAAAGAAGAGGCTTTTCACTATTTCAAATGGCTTCCTCCATGAAAAAAACTACATCCTACTGTTGTGGGTGCACCAATGCACCATTAACTTAAGAATCATGGGGAAGAGAGAGACAAGGTAAGCAACAGAGACGGTGAGGGGAGAAGTGCAGAAAACATAAAAGAAACTTGTACAGTCAAAGGATTTTCTTTTATTATTCTATTATTATTTTTTCTTTTAATATGAGCCTTTGGATTAATCTGATGGGTGTTATTGATGGTTGAGAGATAGAAGGAGAGAAGGCTGAAGGAGAGAATTCGGATCCACGAAATCCAAGAATACTGGTTTTAATAACAAAAAACACAGTAGGGCATAGGCATGGAAAGGGGATTTTTTTGTTTCCTACAAATAAGTGTTTCTCTTTTCAATAGAAACGAAATGTGAAGAATGACATGACAAAAATCTAAACCTCCTTTCATGTCTATGACCTACTATGCTTTTTTGCTATTAAAACGATATTCTTACATTTCGTCAATGTAGGGCCTTGGTGCTAAATAGTATTTCTCAAAAAAAGATAATGATGGTTGTTACGAAAGAATTGCACAAAATAATTTGAGTACCATTTGATTGTTTTTCGTCAACTCCTCATGCTTTTCTCTCTCATTTATCTCATTATTCATCGCTTGATTCTACTTTCTTTGAAATTCTTGCTAGCTACTTCGTAAGAAGTAGCACTGCTGTTAGAAAAAATAATTACAAATTGGTGAGTTATGTAGAGAGAAGTGAGGAACACTACGAGAAAAATATATATTTTAATGATTTAATGAAAATTTATGCAGTCTAACAACTCTTATGAAAATTTGTGGAGTCAGAAAAGTTTAATGGTAGAATTGGTAAAGTTTCATGTCTAGAATATTAACCAGAGCAACTATGTTAAGAGTTTCGGTCCACTTTATAAGAGAAAAATCACTTTTTAGTTTCATTCAATAAATTATGTATCTAAAAACCATTTTTTAGGTTCTCTTATAAAGTGGACTGAAGGGAATACTTAATTTGTCGGAAAAAAAATGTTAAGAGTTACTTATAGATTTGATAAATCCCTAACCAATATAAACATTCTTTAAAAACAATACTAAATCACAATTTAGATATGTTATTCCATTTCGCTTTAAATTATATTCTAATTGTAATATTAATTTTAGGTGTGTTGAAGCTTATTTTAGTAATTTCACATCTAAAACTATTTTGATCGAACATATCCAAACAATAAGAATGGTAAAAATCACGTTTTTCAAAAATGCGTCCTAACAAAAATCATGTTACATCATTCATCCCACTTTTAACAAAAATTAATTCTACAAAATCAATTATGTCAATGTCAATCCTCATCGCAGAAAGAAACCCACAATATGTGGCTCCATTTCTTTAAGATAATTTGTTTATGAACATCATTTATTTTCAAGCAAGGGAAATCACAAAAAGGCATGTGAGGTTTTGTTTTTTGTCTACAAACAGAGGAAAACCACCATTCGTAAACTCACTCACTTAAAATGGAGATTTGGGTTCAAACCCGAATAAACACAAAATATCAAACCTAATAGCACCGATTTTACCAATTATGCTATGCCTTACGAATATACCATCGAAATAGTAGTAGTTACTTGATGAGATTGAGTAGCAAAATAATCAAAAGTCATTGGACAATAACTCACTTCTTTTGAAGTTCGATGTCTCAATTGAATTGTGAGTCCTATATATGAATTGAAGATGCTTTTTCCCTAGAAGTGTACAATATACTAGGTTTTTTCCGTTCATAGTAAACTTACTGGACGTACATTATTTATAACCCTAAAGGATTTTACCTGTAAAGCTTATGTTGAACCCTCATGATAAAAGTAGAACTGACTAAATTTATGAAGTAAAATAGTAAATGACAATTTTAAACGAGGGCAACAAAAAGTGAAGTTTAATACTTTATCTCTTTCCATTCCCCGCCATAATCCCTGGCATTAGCTGCCTGCTAATTTTAAGTTTTGATGCTCGTTTTGAGCCTTCATAAATTCAATTGTAACTTTGGTTTTTGTCATTGTAGCTTTTATGCTTTAATCGCAAAATATTGCTAAGGTGAAAGTTTTAATATCTGATCATTGAATATTAAAAAGCTTTTCTGAACTATTAATATTGGATTTAATTAAAGAGTACAGAAGAAAGTTATGGATTAAACACCTGTATTTTGCAAACCAGTTTTATTTCTTGTATAATATATAAGATGAGATTTTGTTTTTCTTTTCGTAGTGGTTGAAGACATATACAATCGAAGGCTGCCATTGCCAACCATGGATGCTATATACTTCATCCAGCCAACCAGAGAGAAGTAAGCGTTCTCTCTCTTATGTTCGTGGCATGTTGAATAAAATACCTTAAATTAACTTGAGAGTGCCATATATAGACTGTAAAGACAGTAGTGTATGGCTGTATGCTGATTTTATGGCTGTCTGTCATGGTTTCTTTTGCATGATTTCTGTTAGTTATCTTGAGAACTGGGCGTAGTACATCCTAACAAAAGTAAAAGGAAGAGTCATGAACAAAGAAAGTAAATTGTTTGAACAGTTTCAAATGAAACGATAAAACTGAAAACTATCAACAGAACAATTTCTTTTATAAGAAACATGGACTCATTTTTAGATGTATTATATGCTAAATTTCAATTATACCTTATTTAATGTGAGAATATTAAGAACAGTTAATTTAGCGGAATTTAGAGTAAAATGGTGTAGGGGTGTCCGTGGAATTAAATTTATATGAGTATTAAATGAAATCAACATATTTCATCGTATTTTTCCTTGGTCTTAAATCTTAATGGTTTCAGTCTTTTGTTTCTTATATTCAGGACCAGAGGAATCTGATTCTTTGTTTACTTTCCTACTTCATGTTTACTCCTTAATTGATCATGAATTATAGGTAAATTCTTGGTTGCCCTTAAATAGAAGGTGGGTAATTTGTCTTATCCATTTAAAAGGTGACACATGGATTCCACTAACATTTATCACTTAAATATATTCATATTATTTGTTTTACCGTTTATGTTATATATTTATATTATTTGCACATTCACCCCAAAATTAATAAATGTTTTTGTCCTTTCATTTATCTTTCCAAAGTATTTTTGATAAATCTGCAACCCACTTCAATGAAAACTTCATTCACCATCATCTTCAAGTTTCTCTGCAACTCACAAAACCTCTGCAAAATCTCCTCAATTGCAAACCTCACGAAAACCGGTGCAAAACATCCGCAACTCACCCTCCATGATGCTACACATTAAAGGATACATCTAGTTGCATATGGATCCTTTATTTTAATTTTGAAAAGGTGACATATTTCAACGCATACCACATGATGATAGCATGCTCCATATTCAACTAAAACCAATGTCTCTTTTTGACAACTTTCATTTCCAGTTTTCGTTTGTCATGCCTTGTCTTTGTTTTCATATATATCATTATCATTTAATTTTTTTTTTAAATTAACAATTAAAAATGCTTAAATGGTAAATCTCGAGCGAGGGAAAAGAAAATTGGACAAAAGAGGAAGACGAAAGGTTTGGTTTGGAGGATACAGGAGGATTTTGCATTTAAGTTTTCTCTTTTTTTATTAAAAGATCTTCCACTCCATCAATTCCATACTCCCTTTCCCAAGTCGTAAAAAAAAACTAGAGGGTTGCCTTAAAAAACCAAGAAAAAAGAAAGGAAAGGAAAATTAGGGAATGTTTTATTTTCTTTTGTTTGGTTACCTTTAAAACTAGGAAGAAAAAAAAAAAAGTTTTAGTGGGTCCCATTTTTTGAGAAGAAAAGTTAGGGAAAACACAATTTTTATGAAATGACATATTTAACCTTGTATTAAAATTAATGTATTGCAATAAAAAATATTTTACTTTTCTATTAAAGGTTAGTTTTGTCATTTTATATATATACACTTTTTTTCCTCTTATTTTTTCTGCTATCAAACAAGGGAAGAAAAACATCTTATTTTCTACTACTTTTCTTCCCTTTCCCTTACTTTTCTTTCCTCTCACTTTCTTTTGTGAGCCAAACATAAGCTAAGTCTTAATAAATGAAACGGGTTATTATTGTTGTGTACTACTCTATTTTTTAATTAATATATTTCTATCAAAATAATTAAAAAAATATGTTAATGTCTATTTTTATTTTTTCTATAAATCGGGTATGTTCTTCGCGCAACTGTAGAGACTAATCATTGAGTCGGGTAGGATCACAATGGACAGTAAATCTTTTCCTCAAGAGATTTAACACTGTTGCATGCGCAATGCTAGACCAATAGTCGACACATGTCTAACACTTCACTTGATTGAGTTAATCGTGGTTAAACCAAGAGTCAACACTGGGTTAACTGTTCTCCATATCAGCTTAATCATGGTTAGATCGAGGTTAATCGGGGTTAGACCAAGAGTCAATACAAGCATAACCCTTATCTTAATTAGATTAAGTGTAGTTAGAAGTTAAAACAAAAATGAATGTAGGTCTAACACTTAACCTAATCAGGTTAAATGTGGTTAGACCAATAGTCAACACATTAAAACGCTTCACCAATTCATGTTAACTGTGGTCGGATATAGAGTCAGCACGGGTCTAACACTTACCTTGATCAGGTTAACTGTGGTTAGAATGACAGTCAACATATGTATAACACTTTTACAGATTACGGTATTGTTGCTTTAGTAGGCCTGGTGTAGTAGAAGGCAACCACCAAAATATCTTCACTCGTATTTCCACGGTGTTCTTCGTCGCCTTATGACCTTAACCGCTTCAACACTATGTCCACATGCATCAAATACTTGCGCTCCACCGTCAACCACTGCCGACCACCACTTTGACCTCCACCAACTACCACCGACAACCACCATGATGTGTAATTTTAGTAAATTAAGTTTTCCAAGTATTAAATTTATTAAATTCATCCACACTCAATGAAACCGAGCGGTGAGAGTGAACCCTAGTTCAAATAATGATATATTGAATCATCTTTAATCGGTGGAATCCAATGGTAAGTGAACCCTAATTCACACAACATACATTGAGTCATCTGTGGTTTCTTCGATCTAGATGCTAGATGATGTCGAGTTCATGGTGGTACATGAAATCATTCACAGTTAGTGAATCCTAGTTACCACTGTGATACATGAAATCATCATTGGTCAGTGGAACCAATAGGTAAGAGAACCATAGTTCACACTATTACAGATGGAGTCATCTTTGATCAGTCAGTTCAGGCGATAAGTTAATCCTTGTTTACACCGTGATGCATGGAATCATCCACGCTTTCGATGGAACCGACGGTGAGTGAGCCCTAGTTCAAATAATTATATGTTGAATCATCTTTGATCAGAGGAATCTGATGGTAAGTGAACCCTAATTTACATGATGATACATTGAGTCATCCATGGTTTAATGAATTGGACGCTAAATGAAGTCGAGTTCATAGTGGTACATAAAAATCCTTCACGGTCAGTGAATCCTTGGTACCACTATGATATATGAAATCATCAGAGGTGGACCCAGGACCCAGCACAAGCCGGTTTGGAGAGGCCGATCCATGGTTCTCTTGACCGTCTACCACTTCCACTCTGTGTGCTCCTGTAGAAAGGTCCTCAATCTCCACTTTATGAGAAGGACCTGCATCCCGCGCGCGCTCGGTTGGGGAAGATGGCGGCTTGGGGTTTGAATGGGTGGAACTCGATGTGTCTGAAGAATCCTCAGAAGTGCTAGAGGAACGACTTGATGACGATGACGATTTTGAGCTATTGTTCGACATGAAGACAAGTTTGCTAGGGGCAATAAAGTACTCGGCGATCATTATAGGCCAACCACATTGCTACGCAGTATTTTGGTGATTTTTCCGCCAGAAATGGTGGTGGCAACGTATTTTCGGCGGAGTGGTGACTAGTCTTTGGGGAGGATCTTTGGGAAGGATACCGAGGTGGTGGATACCGCTTTGGGGATATCTTCTTTGAGAATAATGGGGTGGGGAGTATCTTTGTGGATCTATCGAGAGACCGTGTGCATTTTCGCGGAATTATTGGATATTTTAGTGAATTTAAATTTCAAATTTCCCCGAGACCAGTGTGCATTTTAGTGAATCGATGTAATTTCCATGGATTTCAAATTTCAAATTTCGAACCCATTTTCCCAAAGATGCATTTTAGTGAATCGATGTAATTTCCGGCGGATTGCTTTTTTTTTTGTTCGAAGGTTTTTTTTCCTCTTTATAAATTATTACTATTATAAATTTATTATAATTAAAATAATTATTAAGATATTTAGAAATTTATTTATTTATTTAGATAACTAAACTCATTTATTTTTTTAAAAATAATTATTTATTTTAGAACAGTAAACAACGTTAGCTAATTATTTTATGAATTATATAGTTAAACTAATACAAAGTTTGTTTATTTTTATTACCAAAAAAACGTTTGTTTATTTTAGAAGTGTAAATACCATGTTAGTTTTTTTTTCTTTTACAACTACGTTATTTTTAAACTTTATTGCATTTTAACGTTTTGTTTTTCAACGCTAGTATCTCTTTTTTTAATTTTTTTTTGGTATAATGCTTACCTAGTCTCTAGGATAATTTTTCGAAAGATTAATTTTCCACTCAATTTGTGATCAAATTTTGGTGTGCTATTGAATGTGTCATCAAAAATTAAATGAAAAAATTAATTTTTTTGATTGGAAACATAAAAAGTCATTCATTGAGTATGGGATAAATATGCAAATAACAAAAATTATATGTAAAAGTTGTAAAATAGGATTGTGTGCTTAAGATAGTTAGTGGAATACACATGACCAATTTTTATTGGATAAGGTAAATTACCCACAATGTTTAAAGGGACAACCTAGGCCTCACCTGAATTATAATATACTTTCCTTTTCTTGTTTACAAAATGTACCAATACACATCAGTATTGTATTTTCATTCTCTCTCTCTCTCTCTCTCTCTCTCTCTCACTATCACTGTCTTTCTTTTTCTCTCTCCTAATAATGCGTATATCACATAAATTGTTGAATTTTGATTATTCTAAACTTGTGTTTGTAAGATAGTTTCATTCAGCTTTGATAGAGGATTTAGTTAACCTATGCTACTGGGTTTTATAGAATTGTCACTTATTGATTTTGCCTCTTCTTTTTTGTTGGCAGTGTAATAATGTTTTTGTCAGACATGTCTGGAAGGACACCCTTATACAGGAAGTACGCGTTCTTTATATTATCTCTTGTCTGTGCAATTTCATCTTGACTTCCGCTTATTAATATTCATGCTTGTTTGCTCTTCTTGCAGGGCATTTGTTTTCTTTTAGTTCATCTATTGCCATAGAATTGGTGATGGAAATAAAGAAAGATGCAAAAGTTTGGTTTCGCATAGGTGCTTTGGAACAGGTGAAGTTTTTTAGGAACTATATTGTAAATTGTTTTTTCCTCAAAACTTCACATTTTGCTTATTGCGGTTTTTGCTTCTTACTTGACACAACAGATGAATTTGGAGTATTTTGCCATTGACAGTCAGGTATATGGTGTTGCTCATATCATATGAATGTAATTACTTTTCTTCCCTTTCAGTAATTATTACTAATCGGCATTAGTAAGTTAAAGTTTACTACACATAGTAGTGCACTTTATCCTTGTGTTTGTTTAGTTCCACGTATAGCCAGAAATGCGGGTTAGGAGATGATCGTGATGTTCTTCCAGTTACATTAATTCATTAAAATCTGTTAGGTTAGGTGCTGAAGAAAACCTTCTCCAGATACAACCAGAGTTTGTTCTTCAAAGTGTTGGATAAACTGAATTAACAGTTATGCCAATAACTGGATCTGCAAAAGTAGCTTGATCGGGAGTAAAAATGAATTTTTTCCAAGAAGTGAAAAATGGAACAATCATGAAATATGTGGATTGAAATCCAATGATTTGTGCAAATCGGCAATTTTAGTCATTCATGTATATTGCTTTTACGATATCTTCAAAAAAAGTAATATGGCTACATCTCTCAGTTCATGAAATCTGCTTTTGAGATTTTTCTTGAGGAAAATTTATCAACCTTGGAACATGCTCTTTAGGAAGTCTTTTCTAGTTTCCAATCTCATTCTTATTATGACCCCACTATTTGGTGTCCTCATTTTTGGGGTCCATGTCATTTGTGTCCTTTTAATGCAGGGTTTCATTACAAACAATGAGAGAGCTTTAGAGGAGCTTTTTGGGGATGAGGAAAATAATAGTAAAGCTGTTGCATGTTTGAATGTGATGGCTACTCGGATTGCTACCGTTTTTGCTTCATTAAGAGTATGCAGTCAATACTCTTTGACTCTTGTCTTTACAAATTAGAAAATTGTAACAATTTCCTATAATTTTTTCAAACATGTTAATGTTCTGAATCATGTAAGTGTTTCTCTAGGAATTTCCTTTAGTCCGCTTTCGTGCTGCCAGGTCGTCCCTCGATGCAACCACAATGACTAATTTCCATGATCTTATTTGTACCAAGCTTGCTGCCGGTGTCTGGGACAGTCTTATGAAATATAAAAAAACTATACCTAATTTTCCTCAGACTGAGACATGCGACTTGCTCATCATTGATAGAACTATTGATCAGGTTTCTTGTTTCCACTTGTTGGTTATGGTCTTGTAAAATTAGTTCATTAGTCTATATATCATATTGCTTACAATGAGGTTTAATTCTGGATGTGTAGATTGCTCCTGTGATACATGAATGGACTTATGATGCCATGTGCCATGATTTGTTGAATATGGAGGGAAATAAATATGTACACGAGGTGGTATTCTACAATTTAATTTCTCTTTTTGCCTCTGTAAATTGTATCTACTTACTTGATATTGAACACAAACCTACTGTTCTTAAGGTTCCTGGTAAGAATGGTGGCAGACCTGAGAGGAAAGAGGTTCTGTTGGAGGATCATGATCCTATATGGCTTGAACTTCGTCATGCACATATTGCCGATGTATGTCCTGGTCTTTCTATTTCGTATTTATTGTTTAGGTTTTATAATCTACTCTTTAGAGTCATCTCTACTTTTTAATACTTCAGCAACATGAATAACTTGGGATTGTGATGGCCTTGCCAGGCTAGTGAACGGTTACATGAAAAAATGACCAACTTCATTTCAATGAACAAAGCTGCACAGATCCAACATGGTTCAAGGTGAGTCAACATTTTCTGGGAGTTTTTCATCAAGGGCATTGTGATCTAAGAGAATATCGGTTCTGTAGTCTGAGCTCATTATATTAATGATTTGATCAACATTGAATAAAACTTTGGCCTAATTTTGTAAGCTTTTATGATTTGAGAAACTTGGAAGTTTTATAGTTTTCGATGCACAACTGTGTTTTTCTAGACATGATGGAAATAACCTTTCTTTTTCGTGGTCACGTGCATGTGTGCTTGGTGTATTAATGGTGCTGTTTATATGGTTTCATTAGATCGATGTTTTCACCACACCTTCAGTGACCACCTAAGGCAATGGAAATAGTATATTATTTTAAAAAAGTTCCCATTGCGTGAATGTGTAATTTCACCAGTTTTTACTTCTCAAAGACCCCTTCAGGCATTCATCCTAGGGGTGATTTTACAATATTGTTCTAAAAAGGTTAACCTTGTGCTATAAAGCTTTCACCATGGTAGGGTCCAGGGAAGGATCAGGTCCATTTCAGATCTATTTGTAAGCAGTGTTGCTTTACATTTCTAAGAGATTGATTCCAGGACTTCAATCCCTGAGCTTCTAGTGACACAACAACATAGTTTGTCAAACATTAGGGATATGTAGTAAGCATTTATCTATTGGAAATTAAATTAGAAGCATGCTTATCTTGTTATTAAAACAGTTTTGCCTTTTTAAAATGTAAGCCTATATAGGTAAATGATGGAAATGTTCATTCATTCATTCATTCATCTACTTACTATCATTGTAAACTTCACACAACTTCGTGTTCCATTATAGGGATAGTGGTGAAATGTCAACTAGGGACTTACAGAAGATGGTTCAAGCACTTCCACAATACAGTGAACAAATTGACAAGCTTTCCCTCCATGTAGAGGTTAGTTGTTGTACCATGCAATTTTAACGCCCAAAAAAAATGTAGCTGATTTGTTGTATGATATGAAAAAAGTTCCATCATCACTTAGAAGCAGGCCTTCTTCAGTGTCGTTGAAGTTACTGGGTTTTAGAAAAAGAGGAAAACAACAACTATTAAATTTCAATTATTAATATGGCTTGATGACTACAATTATTTTAAAAACTTTAAACACCAATGTTACTTTTACTTACTCAAGACTCCAAATCCTAATTAAATAGGAAAACAATCATGATAATAACAAAGAAATGTGGAAACTAAACTTAAGAGTACTCTAAAGATAAGAATCTGAATTTATGACATAATCTGAGATATTCTAACATTAAGATAGCATAAGATATTCTCATATCTTTTAACAAGTGCATTAATGTCCTTAATGAAAAGTCTTACGGTACTCTGTCGTAACACCATATTTTAATTGTAGGTAGTATAATTAGTTTTGCTTTTGTCCTTATTGGCAGTATGCCAGCTTTTCCCTGTAAAAGTAAAAAAGGAAGATGGTGCCGCGAATAATGCGCATAGTATTTTTTTTGTTGACCCTGAAGAAAGGGGAGAAGTAATTCTTCCTTCCATAAAGGCTTATTATAACATCTGAAACTTCTTTACTTTAGAAGCTATAGCCATTCTTAATTTCAGATTATAATAAAATAAGAGTTGCTTTAGTAACTTTGTATCTGAGCAATGAGCATCCAAGACGGAAAGGTTAGCATAGCATTATTTTAAACAAATAGCTCATTTGTATTTTGAAAATGTGTGAAATATTGCCTAAAGTGTGAACATTTGAGTATTTATAGCATTTTCGTAATTTATTTATGGTTATAAATACTGTGTGTGGATTGCTGCAGAAATGCTAAACAATCTGTTTTGCCAAAAAAATTAAAATATTATAGCTATTCAAAATTTGCATTGCTTATTGTAACTGAATGACACAAAACTTGTAGATACTATCTATTTCCTGCAGATAGTAGACAACACAATATACTGTGCAGGATATGTTGGTTAATTTCTGATAATTCAAGATGATACTTGGATAAATCTGAAGTTGTATAGAAACACTTTCAGATTGAATCAAATTTCGGGGTTCAACCAAAATCGTTCAATCGGATAAAATCAGAAGATTGTGTTCAAGAGTTTTGTTTATATGTATGGAGATTGTGTTCTTATGACTTTCTGAACCAGAAAATGATCAATAATGATGAAGCCCTTAGAGATTTATGCAGGCTTTTATATCAAAAACTGGCAGTTAACAGCAGTTTTGCGCTTAAAACAGCGTTTCCTGCCAAACCGCGCCTCACTTGCGCTCCGGTTGCGCTTCACGCGCAACTGCGCTACCACTGTGCATCAGACTTGCGCTTAAGTGGCGCCCCGTTCGCGCTCCACGCGCGAGACTTGCGCTTAAGTGGCGCCCCGTTCGCGCTCCAAGCGCGATTGGGTAAAACAAAGATAAAGTTGTGCAAAGAACATCAACGCTTTGGCGAAAACATTCTTCTTTGGGCAAAACCCAAGATCGCTAACTCTCCTTATTATGTTAAAACAAGCGTGCACTCTTATTCAAACATAATAATGAGATCAATTACACTAAAATGTCCAACAAACCTCCCCCATTTTAGCGTATAATTACTGATCAAATCACTAAAGTCATATCATACACCAAACTACTGCATAAATGAAATATCATGACGATTGAATTTCATCTTAGCTAATTACACGTTTCAAATATTCGAATATCAGGGTGTCACTAAGGATTGAACCCTTTCTATTCATAATGAATACATGAAGGTAATCTGCACAATAGTTTAAAACATTACTCTTACTCGACACTAGTTTACTAGCCTGTGTCCCTATCCTTCATAAGCATATCAAAACCAAGTCCCAGTTTCTTGAAGCGGCTAAACTTCATGCTTATATAGGTAATTCTTTTCTTTCTTGCACCTGCAAATGCAATTTTTCAAAAGAACCATTACGAAGTTATACTTCAACCTCCTTAACTTACCGAACACATGCCTTTTGGGATTCTTTCGATGATGTGTTCCAATCTCCACATGTTAAGCTTTCCACATTGAATTCAGCACCTAACGTCATATTAGATGGGAATTGGGTATCTTAACATAAGAAATTTCAGATGGACTTTAATCCTAATCCCACGGTAGACCTTTCAGAGATCTCTACTTAACCCTTTGGTTAAATGATCGGCCAAATTATGTTGAGTTCTCACAAACTCCACTGATATAACACCATGCATGATTAACTCCCGAACCATGTTGTGTCTAACACCCAAGTGTCTAGATTTCCCATTATACACTTGACTATATGCCTTAGCCAAAGTAGCCTGACTATCACACCTGATAGACATGGGAGGTATAGGTTTGGGCCACAATGGAATCTCATATATCGATTTCTTAGCCACTCGACCTTCTTTACCATTTCTTTGCTAAAGCTACAAATTGATTCCATTGTTGAATTTGTAATGCAAGTCTGTTTCTTGGATGCCCAAGAGATAGAACCTCCTCAAGGAGGAATACCCAACCACTTGTGGATGAATAATCTTCCATATTGGTTATCCAACTTGCATCCGAATAACCTTCAATGATTGAAGGAAATCCAAAGATATGTCAAACCATAATTAATGGTTCCCTTTAAGTACTTGAATACTCTGTTCATAGCTTGTCAATGATGAGAACTAGGATTACTTGTAAACCTACTAAGTTTAGCAACAACATAAGCTATATCGGCCTAGTACTAATCATTGCATACATGAGTGATCCTATCGCCTTGAGTATTCAAGTTGAGACAACCGCCATACCTTTATTAGGTAGTAGCTTGAGTTAGGATCAATGGGAGTACTTACTTGGGAGAACAATCTTTAAAATTAAATTTCTCCAATATCTTCTCAATATAATGTGATTGAGAGATGGAGATGCCATTGTTTCCACGTTTGATCTTTATTCCTAAGATCACGTTCGCCTCCCCATATCTTTCATATCAAACTTAGAGGACAAAAATGCCTTAGTTTCATCAACTTGATCTTGGTGGTGCAAAGATCAACATGTAAATCTACATACAAACAAATGATAACCCCTTTGCCATGAGTATCAAACTTGTTGTATAGACATTTATCCGCTTGGTTTAAAACAAAACCACTAGACAAAGACAACCTCATCAAATTTTTGATGCCATTGTTTAGGTGCTTGTTTCAAGCCATAAAGAGATTTCATCGGTTGCACACCTTATTTTCATTTCTGGCATAACAAACCCTTCAAAGTTGCTTCATGTATATCTCTTCATCCAATTTAAGAATGCAGTTTTCACATCCATTTGGTGAATCACCAGATTGTGAATAGCAGCAAGTGCTAACAACAGTCTAATAGTGGATATCCTAGCAACAGGAGCATATGTATCGAAAAAATCAATACCCTCCTTTTGCCTAAAGCCTTGGATCACCAATCTGGCTTTGTACTTGTCTACAGTACCATCCACTTTCATCTTTCTCCTAAAGATCATCTTACATCCTAATGGCTTACATCCAGGAGGTAGGTCAACCAATTTCCAGGTATTATTTTGCAAGATGGAGTCCATCTCACTTTGGATTGCTTCTTTCCAGAATCCAACATCCCTTGAAGCCATTGCTTCACTAAAAGTCTTTGGATCTTCCTCAACATTGAGGCAATATTGATATTGAAATTCAACATCATTCCTTGACCCTTCAACCAAATAGAGTTGAAAATCATCACCAAATGACTTAGCCTTTCTTATTCTCGTACTCTTTCTTGTCTCTGTACTAGTTGAAGGTATATCCTCATTATTAACTGAGACTTTTGACATGGAATTCATGTTCTTTGGCCTAGGTATAGATGTGAACCTTTGTTCATCAAATATTGCATCCCGTGACTCTATGACCGAGTTCACAAAGAATGAGAATCATTAGATTCTAGCACATAGAATCTATATGCTTTAGAATGCTCAGCATATCCAATAAATATGCAGTCTATACCTCTTTCACCTAAGGTTTTCCTTTTAGGTTCTGTAAGCCTGACCACAGCCCTACATCCCCAAATTTTGAGATAACTCAAATTTGGTGTCTTTTTGTGCCAAAGTTCATATGGGGTAACCTTATTCCTTTTGTTAGGAATTACATTCAACAAGTAATGTGTTGTCAACATAGCCTCACCCCAAAATCCTTCACTTAGACTGAATAGGATAACATAGAATTCACTATTTCTTTCAAGGTTCTATTCTTCCTTTCAGCTACACCCATTTGTGGTGTATAGGAGTGTAGTTTGATGTATTATTAGGTAGATTGAAAATAAACAGGATCATAATACTCACCTCCCTATCCGTCTGAAGAGTTTTGATTAACCCATTTTTATGAAGTTCTACCTCTTTCTTATAGATTTTGAATTTATCAAGAGCTTCATCTTTTGAAGTTAATAAATATACATAACAATACCTAGATGCATCATCAATAAAAGTAACAAGATATTTTTTATTACCTAATGATGGAGTAGCATGCAAATCACACAAATCACTATGAATAAGGTCTAAGACTTTAGTCTCACTTTTAACATCCTTAAAAGGTTTCCTAGTGATCTTGGTCAACATGCAAGTTTTGCATTTTTCAATGTTCATATCAAAAGGAGGAATCATACTTGTTTTTGACATATCTCTTAGTCTTTTGTAATGAACATGTCCTAATCTAGCATGCCAAATTTTCGATTTTGTCACATTAGTTATAGAACTACTCGAGGCCATACGAGATGATTCATGAGCAAAAGGAACATCAATGTTTAATTTAAACATTCCATTACAACGATAACCAAATCCAACAAAAGAACCATGTCTTGACAAGATGTACTTGTCACTTTCAAGTACATGCTTGAAACCACAATTATTTAAAACCATACCAGACAATAAGTTCTTACGGATACCAGGTACAAATAAAACATTATCCAAATACAAACTTTTTCCTAAGTAAAAACTAAAGTTACACAACCTATTCTAGGATTGGTTCGATCGCAACATTGCCCATCTTCACAATAGAGCCATCATCAATTGGTCTAAAGTCCTTGAACCAACGACGATCTTTGCACACATGGCTTGTTGCTCCCGAATCAAACCACCAAGCAACATCATCATCTTGCACATAGAATGCATCGGATATTAGTGATACATAATTTGAATTCGTATTCGAATTAAAATTATTCACAACAATCTGACCTTGTTGCTTTTCAGGATCATTCGATCCACTTGGACGACCTTGTTTCTTTTCTTTGAACACGGTGATCCCTCTTTAGATGACCAGGTTTCCCACACTTCCAGCATGACAATTTTGTCTGTTTGTTTGGACCTTTGTTCTTATTTCCTTGAAACTTTCGTTTCTTACCTTTACCATTGTAATTTTGCTTAACTGTTCCACTTTCCTCTACCATATTAACGGAAGAGGAACCTGCTGCATTTTTCTCATTTATCTTGTCATTTTCCTGAGCCCTCAGTGACTCCTCAATCATGAAATGACTACCAAGTTGAACCAAAGTCAACTCCTCCTTCTTATGTTTCAAGGTATGCTTGAAATCTTTCCAAGAAGAAGGCAGTTTATCAATTATAGATGAAACTGCAATGGATTCATCCATTTTCAAATCATGTTGAGTAAAGCCCGACCTGAATTCGCGCGTGATTCATTATATTGTTCCATATGAGCCTTGAATCAACCATTTTGTAATTAAAGAAATTACTAACTGTAAATTTATTACTTGAAGCATCTTACGCCATATATTTGGTTTCAAGAGAGTCCCATAATTCCTTAGCAGATTCAACATTTTGATAAATATCAAAGAGAGAGTCAGATATACCGTTCAGAATGTGTCCACGACAAATGTAATCGTCGTTCTCCCATTTGAGACGCTTCCTTGTTTGATCGAGTTTCGTTTTCATATATATACCGGCATTGGTGTACTCGGAACATACACCACTTTCAATGTTGTCAAGAGAAAGTGCATCTTCTTCTCGCCATCTTACAAATCCCGTCCTTCAAACTTGTCCAATTTCGCAAACTTGTTTGTCATCTTGAACTATCGTTCGTCATTTGAAGAATTTGATTCAATCTTTTGTTGGTTAATTTCGATAATTCAAGATGATACTTGGATAAATCGAAGTTGTGTAGAAACACTTTCAGATTGAATCAAATTCGAGGGTTCAACCAAAATCGTTCAATCGGATAAAATCAGAAGATTGTGTTCAAGAGTTTTGTTTATATGTATGGAGATTGTGTTCTTATGACTTTACGAACGAGAAAATGATCAATAATGATGAAGCCCTTAGAGATTTATGCGATTCACAGCACTTTTATATCAAAAGCGGCGATTAAAGCGATTTTTTGCGCTTTAAAAAGCGGCGTTTCGCCAAACCGCGCCTCACTTGCGCTCGGTTGCGCTTCACGCGCAATCGCGCGCTACCATGCGCGCATCAGACTTGCGCTTAAGTGGCGCCCCGTTCGCGCTCCACGCGCGAGACTTGCGCTTAAGTGGCGCCCCGTTCGCGCTCCAAGCGCGACAAGTAAAGCGACATAAAGTTGTGCGGCAAAGAACATCAACTGCTGGGCGAGAAAACATTCTTCTTTGGGCAAAACCTAAGCATCGCTAACTCTCCTTATTATGTTAAAACAAGTGTGCACTCTTATTCAAACATAATAATGAGATCAATTACACTAAAATGTCCAACAGGATAGGAGGTTTCTTTTTTGCTTTTTGACCAGGATATGGCCATCGAGACTAATCCCTTGAGCACTGTCACAGCAGGGACTGGTGACCAGTCGTGATAGTTTCCAAGGCCTTATTCTCACAGCAATGTCTGTGTCGATACTGGATACCTTGTTTAAGAGAGTAGAGACCAACAAGAAAACTGTTATCCTGCATAATGCTGTTACTTTTATCTTGGTTCTAGCTGTTGGACGATGGAATAAACTTTGTCTTAAGTTAGATTTTTCTGGAAGTTATTTCTTCAGCAGTTGATTTAGATAAGGGTTTTAATATAATATGTTAATTTAATTTATTAGGACAGTGATGCTGATTATTTATGATCATGATTACTGCACCCAAAAAGATTATTTATGATCATGGGTTTCATAATTGTTAATGATGAGTTTCTCCTACTAGATTGCAGGAAAAGTCAACAAAATCATTAGGAGTCAGGACTTAGGGAACTTGGGCAGCTGGAGCAAGATCTTGTTTTTGGAGATGCAGGAATGAAAGATGTAATAAAATTTCTGACTACGAAAGAAGTAAGTAATTCTGAGATGGGAAGCAGAAAGGGTGTACCTTAGTAGGCGAAACGAGAAAACTTTTTATTACACAAAATGTGTCGTTAAGATAGAATTAAAACTTTTGCAGTTTCATTAGTTAAAATTTATTCATGTTTTTATGCAGGATGCATCTCGTGAAAATAAGTTGCGCTTATTAATGATTCTGGCAGCCATTTATCCTGAGAAATTCGAGGGTGAAAAGGGTCTGAATTTGATGAAGGTGCAGTTTTTTTTGGCTTGGTACCGACTAAATTATAACTTGGTGTTCATTACTTCATTTAACATGTTACCGACTTAATGTACTGTTATTGTTATTGATTCGTTTCCTAACCCACGTAATGGGGCTATGCAATTTTTTTCACCTTTCAAATGCCTTTCAGATTGCGAAATTGACAGATGATGATGTGATTGCTGTTAATAATTTGAGAATGCTTGGGGAAGAACCCGATTCCAAAACAACTTCAACCAGTGGCTTTGCTCTTAAGTTTGATATGCACAAGGTAGAAGCAATTTATAGTTTAGATGTGTTACGGAGAAATTATACGCATTCTATTCGCACCCCCTCCACTCAAAAAGGCCAATTGATTGGGCCTTCAACAGCCAAAGCCCATATTCACTCATCAAATGGTCCATAAAACACCTCAACAACAAACGGACCAGATCATCACACTTAAGTACATCTTAAGCCTATAAATACTGCATTTATGATGAGGGAAAATGTACGCATTAATTACTACAATACTTGCATTAACTCTATAGCTACTGACTTTAGCATCGGAGTGACTGTGCAGGTACACCCAACCTCAGCTCGGAACATCAAACTCGGACGTTACAATTATTGATCAAAACCTTATCACCTACCAACTATCTCGGATCTGATATATCCATAGATACTGATGCGAACATTGGCGACCACGATTGGGAGATTCCGAATTCATAAATCTTTACCCGTTTTTCTTTGATCAATCATGGACCCCGAGTTTAGAATCGGTGCGAGGATAGCAAGTGTTATCCGATCTCAAGAGGAGGGAACCTCGGAGGGAGTTGCGGTAACCCAATCTGTTTCAGATCGAAATGTCAATAACAGAGGATCGGCTTCAGCCCGACTTCCTTCACCTCCTACGATTATCCCCGTTCCAGTGGACACTTTACAACAGCTAGTTCAAATTCTGAATCAACATAATGAGGCATCTCAGGCTAGGAGTCTCCGTATCTCAGAGCTGGAAGCCGGGATTGCAGGATACCAAGCTCGAGACATTGCAGACCGGAATTCTCCATAGCGGTATGCTCCATGGGTGAACCCGGCAGAGGAGCTCGAGCAGCTCGACAGAATAACTGAACCTCGAAGACGACATCGTTCTCCTCCAAGATGACGTCATTATCATCGGTCTCCCACAAGAAGACGAGGAAGAGAACAACCGAGGGCACCTCATAGAGATATAGGCGACTCAAGGGAGGAATACTCATCTTACGCTTCGTCCTCACCACTGAAGCGACGATCTAGAAGCAGAGAGACTCCTCCAAAACGAGAGCATCATCATCACCATAGAAAAAGAGCCCCAGATATTAAAAAACATTGTTCTAAACACCAACCTCGTCAAACTCAAAACCGAGATAAAGCACAGGAAGTTCCGCCACCCAGAAGAGGACCTTTTACCTCTGAGATTGATTATTTCCCCGTTCCCCGAGGTTTAGAGAAACCTCCTGAGCATTTGAAAATTTATGACGGACTTGGAGACCCAAACGTTCATCTAGAGTATTATGAGACCATGATGCAATATCGGAATGCCCCAGGTGAGATCATGTGTAGGCTTTTTTCTCTCACTCTTGATAAATCTGCAGGTTTATGGTTTCGAGACATCCCGGCAAATTCAATCTCGTCCTGGGAGCAACTCTCCAAGTTATTCTCGGCAAGCTTTGCACATTCAAAAGTAAGGCCAAAATCATGGATGGTTCTGCAGGCAGTCCACCAAACCGATGATGAATCTATCCGGTCTTATATTGCAAGATTCAACGCTGAGGCCGGGAAGGTACACAGTTTAAATGAGGATTTTCGTCTATATTTCCTATCCCAGGGTTTGCGCAAAGGCACTTTATTCCAAATTGATGTGAGCATAAACCAACCCTCAACCTTAGGCGAGTTCCTCCGACTTTCAGAAAAATACATAGATCACGAGGAAGGGGATGAAGCTAGCAAATTCTTCGTGAAAGGCGGAGCCAACCAACCCAGTGAGAATAAACCTCGAACCGGTAAAGGAAATCCAAACACTGAAAACTCTCGAAGATTTCAGACCGGTGGCTCACCCAGAGAATTCAAACCTCGGCAAGGAAGACATCGGGACTACGCCGAACTCATATGTGGCAGGGAGAAAATCTTGCAAGAATGTCAAAACAATGAGTTCAAACATGTTAGATACCCTGCTCCTATTGCCCCAAGATCGGGATTGAGGAACAACAAGTATTGTCGTTATCATCAAAGTGCCGGCCATGACACAAATCGGTGCAACGCATTAAAAGACGATATTGAAGACCTTATCAAAAAAGGGAAGCTCGGACAGTATGTCAGAAAGCCTTTCCAACAGGATAAAAGCGTTAAACAGGAGAAAGACGTTGACGATGTGAAAGGCAAAGACATCACGGAATACAAGGAAGAGCCGGATACCCGGAGAAGTAGGGGGCGACCAGTTGTGATGGTAATCTCGGGTGGAGAAATCGAAGGAGCAACGGCTAGAACAATTAAAAGAAAGTGGAAAGAGATTCAGTGTGTAGCATCTACATCGTCAGCCCAAACAGTAGCAACTCGTCCTCCTTTATCTTTCGGAGATGAGGACTTACTGAATGGGAAGGTAAATGAAGATATTCCACTATTAATTTCGGCAGTAATGGCTGAGAAAGAAATAAGAAGAATTCTAATTGACCAAGGGAGCTCTTGCGACATTATGTTCTTCGATGTATTAGAAAAGATCGGAATTGCGCCAAGGGAACTATTCCCTTATCGCGGAACGGACCTCTCCGGTTTTAATGGATCACGAACTAGACCAATGGGTTATGTTGATTTGAGAGTCACTTTCGGAGAGGAACCTATGTCTCGAACTGTTTTGATTATATTCATGGTATTACCTTGCTCATCAATTTACAATTGCATCATCGGAAGGCCGACTCTAGGCAAACTCGGAGCTGTAACCTCAACGGTACATTTGAAAATGAAGTTTCACTCGCAAGGTAATAAAGTCATAACCATCAATGCCGATCTAGAGTCCTCTGAAAGATGTTATTACTTACTGCTCAAAGCCGAAGTCACTGCAAGAGAAGAGGCCGAACTCATTTCAAGAGAAGCATCTACGAAGGAAGGTGAAATAAAGTTCTCTGAAGTCAATGTAACAGATCTAGACGCACGAAATGATCCTGACAGCTCGGACGAAGAAAAAGACAACTCGTCATCTCTGAAATCCGAGAAAAGGCCAGAACGACCAAAACCGGATTATGCGTTCATCAAAGTAATTTTGGGAGACGACCCAGAGAAAACTGTTAAAATCAGCGCAGAACTCCCAGAAGAAATCAAGGCAGAGTTAACCCAGTGTTTGAGGGATCACGCCGATCTGTTTGCATGGTCAGCCGAAGATATGCCCGGCATTCCACCTGAAGTCGCTTGTCATCACTTATCTATATACCCTGATGCGAAGTGGGTTGCCCAGTAGCAAAGGGTCCAAAATATAGAGAAGATGAAACAAATGACCAAAGCGATCGACGATTTAGTTAAAGCAAAATTTGTAACTGAGCTCAAGTACACTAATTGGCTCTCAAATCCTGTACTGGTTAAAAAATCTAATGGAAAATGGCGCATGTACATTGATTATACCGATCTTAATAGGTCATGTCCTAAAGATGCTTTTCCAGTTCCAAATATTGATCGTTTAGTCGACCACGCATCCGGATTTTGCCTATTATCATTTATGGATGCGTATTCAGGTTACAACCAAATCCCGATGTTCCCTCCCGATCAAGAGAAGACCGCCTTTATGACACAACACGGAAATTTTTGTTACCGAGTTATGCCTTTCGGTCTAAAAAATGCAGGAGCAACATATCAGAGAATGATGAACAAAGTCTTCAAAAACCAGATCGGACGAAATGTGGAAGTTTACTTGGACGATATGATCTCAAAAAGTAAACTAGCAGATTATCATGTCACGGATCTTAGAGAGATTTTCGCAGAGATAAGGAAAAATAGGATGAGACTAAATCCTGAAAAATGCACGTTCGGAGTCAAAGCCGGAAAATTCTTGGGATTTTACCTCACTGAAAGAGGAATTGAAGCAAACCCGGATAAATGCAAATCGGTAACCGAGATGAAAACTCCAAACACCAAGAAAGAAATTCAGAAATTGAATGGCATGATTGCAGCTCTATCACGGTTCATCTCAAATGCCGCTTTCAAATCTCTACCTCTTTTTAAACTCTTGAAAAAGGAGTCCGAATTTGTTTGGACGGAAGAAGCGGACGAAAGCGCTCCCGGTTGAAAAAGGTATTGTCGAACCTCCAATACTAACCCGACTGAACTTGGGAAGTACTATATTTATATCTCTCAATATCCGATGAAGCATTAGGAGCGGTACTGGTCCGGGAAGCAAAGAAGGGGCAAAGTCCGGTTTACTTTGTAAGCAAAGCTCTACAAGGACCAGAACTTCGATATCAAAAAATAGAGAAAATTGCTTTGGCCTTAATAGTAGCAACTCGGCGTCTCCGACATTACTTTGTATCTCACCAAGTGGTGGTTCGAACAAACCACCCAATTCGACAAATCTTACATCGCCCAGACCTTTCAGGGAGAATAATAAAATGGGCAGTAGAGCTGTCTGAATTTGGCATCAAATATGAATCAAGACCGGCAATGAAAGCTCAAGTGTTAGCCGATTTTGTATCAGAAATGACTTCGGCAGATGTCGAGGATGAGATATGGACGATCCATGTAGATGGGTCTTCCAATCCCAAAGGAAGTGGAGCGGGAATTGTTCTTGAGAGTCCTTCAGGGGTTGTTATAGAACTATCACTCACCTTCAAATTTACAACATCCAATAATCAAGCGGAATATGAAGCATGCATTGCAGGTCTTCGTTTGGCTTTAGACCTCCGAGTCACTCGTTTAAATCTCAATACCGACTCACTTCTTGTCGTATCACAGATCGGAGGGCAGTACGAAGCAAAAGAGCCAATCCTCCAGAAATATTTGAATCATGTCAAAAAACTGCTCACCCGATTTAAGTTTGCCGAAATCAAACACGTTCCAAGGACAAACAATGTTCGGGCCGATGTTCTTTCCAAATTAGCAAGTACCAAGACTGTGGGAAATCACAGATCTGTAATACAAGAAATCCTTAGCAGACCTAGTATTGAAGACGATTTACACTCGATTTCATCAGTGTACGTAATAGGGGAAAACCAAACATGGATTGCTCCTATCTTGAATTACATCGTATCAGGCATAGAACCTTCCGATCTTGAGGAAGCTAAGATCGTCCGAAGAAAAGCAGCTTCTTTTGCGGTGTTCAATGAACAGCTTTACAAAAAAGCACTCTCTTCACCTTTGTTAAAGTCTTTAGAACGGGAGGAGGCCGACTATGTGTTAATGGAAATTCATGAAGGAATATGTGGCCAACATTTAGGTGGTAGATCCTTAGCCAGGAAAGTATTAAGGGCGGGATACTTTTGGCCAACCATTGAAGCCGATGCGAGGAGCTATGTAAAGAAATGTCCGAGTTGCCAGATCCACGCAAACGTACATATCGCACCTCCTACCGGACTCACAACTCTTTCTTCCCCATGGCCTTTTGCGTGGTGGGGGATAGACATTCTCGGACCTTTTCCAAAAGCCCCAGGGAGGATCAAATTCTTAATTGTGGCGGTTGACTATTTTACTAAGTGGATTGAGGCCAAACCATTATCCATTATCAAGGCAAAAAATTGTATCTCTTTTTTCCGGAAAGAAATAATTACGTGTTAGGTGCCGAGGTGGTGATCACGGACAATGGAACTCAGTTTGCTGATAAAGGTTTCAGAAAGTTGATGTCCGATCTTAAAATCAAGCATCGATTCACTTCAGTAGAGCATCCCCAAACAAATGGTCAAGCAGAGTCAGCAAACAAAGTACTTCTCAACGGTTTGAAGAAGAGGTTAGACGATGCTAAAGGAAACTGGGTCGAAGAACTCCCCTATGTTTTATGGGCATACAAAACAACCCCCCAAAGCTCCACAGGTGAAACGCCTTTCCGGTTATCATATGGGAGTGAAGCAGTCATCCCAGTCGAAATCGGGGAATTAACTTGGAGAACTTTGAATCCGAAATCACTGGAGGATAATGGACAAGCTTTACGAGAAGAGCTGGATCTAGTAGAAGAAGTCTGAGATCATGCGTCCCTTAAAGAGGCCATCACCAAACAGAGGGTAGCTACTCGTTATAATCAGAAAGTCGTCCCAAGAGATTTTAATGTCGGTGATCTCGTCTTAAGAAGGGCCGATGTTGGACTAAAAAATGCATCACAGGGCAAGCTAGCACCAAACTGGGAAGGTCCATATCGGGTTATTTTGAGAACTGGAAATGGACCCTTCGAGCTAGAAACACTAGAAGGCAAGGCGATCCCAAGAACTTGGAACGCCACCAAACTCAAGAGATATTACAGCTAGAATTCAAGGATAGGAATAGTCTTCGCTTTATTAAGGCATTCTATTCCGATCTTGCTTAAAATAGACTTCGCTTTGTTAAGGCATTCTATTCTGATCTTGCTTAATATAGACTTCGCTTTGTTAAGGCATTCTATTCCGATCTTGCTTAATATAGACTTCGCTTTGTTAAGGCATTCTATTCCGATCTTGCTTAATATAGACTTCGCTTTGTTAAGGCATTCTATTCGATCTTGCTTAATATAGACTTCGCTTTATTAAGGCATTCTATTCCGATCTTGCTTAATATAGACTTCGCTTTGTTAAGGCATTCTATTAGATTTTACTTCTTTATGATTTAATCTTGATCGATATTACTACTTAAGTTCTACCGACCTAAAGCTTAAACAAGGGGGTAAGATATATCCGAGATTATATCCAAATTCATCCACATCCACAAACAAAACAAAAATATAACAAGTAATAATGTGACAATGTCATTACAAAAATACCGGTTACGGCCGGGTCCTCAGGTTCAAAACAAATTAAAATAAATAGTTAGGTATCTTTGGGAGGATAGACTATCCTAGACACTTCATCGGTTACCGGGTCGAACTCAACAATGTGCCCATCATGAACCGAGAAATTCAGTTTAAAAATATCAGGATCGGCAACAAAGTCGGGATTGACCACAGCAACTTGATCAAGTGCATTATTGAAAGCCTCTATTATGCCTTCTTGCCCCATCTGAATTGCCTTCATCCGATCTTCAAGAGCCTTAGCTTTCAGTTCGGTAAGTCTCTTTATCTGCTCCTGAAGTTCGGGAAAGTTCTGGGACGAGATTGTGGCTTCCATCTCGGCCAGCTTATCATCTTTTTCCTTGAGCTCAACAGCAGCTTTTTCAAGTTTTTCATTAGACAGCTTCAGTTCGGCTTCAAGTTGTAGGCGCTTAGCTTCCAAATCTTCAGCCACCTTTTTGTGAAGATCCGCATCTTTCTTGGATTTCTCAAGATCGGCCCGGAGTGGACTTACAACTTTCCGAGCAGCCTCATACTTAGCTTCAAGATCTACACAAGTATATGGAAAGCATAAGTAAATTATAAACCACTAGAGAATAAACAGAAATCGAATTGACGAACTTAGAAACCAGAAGCCATACCTTTAATTTTCAGAGCGACAGCAATTTTTTCCTCTTTCACTAGATTAGCCATCCTCGACAGCACCGAGATAGAAACTCCGAAGGGATCAGCTTGGAACTCCTCGGTTTTGAGAGTCATATATGCCTTCGGATCAAAAGGGGCAGACTTATGTTTCTTGCTCTTCTTTGAGTGATCACTCAGATCAATCATGTTTTTACCTCGGTCTTGAGGACTCGACCTGGGAGGGAGACGACCTGATGTGTTTTTTCTTTTTCTTGTGAAAGGCTGTTCTTCTTCTTCGCCAGCCACCTCGGAATGAACCACCGTAAGAGGATTTGCGTGAGTAATAGGCGCTGCAGGAGCCCCTTCAGCTGCAACCCCACTACCAGTCCCGGCATTTTGTGCCGCCGGTTCAATTTCAGCAAGTGTGAGGGATTTCAAAGCCGCCATCCTACTCTTTGGGGCCATCTCGTCTGCAGAAGGAAAAGTTCAGTTAGGAAAAATTATAAAAACAGAATCAGCAAAAAATCAAAGTTAAATTCGACCAAGTATAGTTTGAAACCGACCTAGAACCTTCTCGACGTTCCCAAACTTAACGGATTCTACCAACAACTTAGTGTCAAAACCCCATTGATTGGGTCGATGTTCGTTATTGGTAACAATCCGATCTGCGATAAACATCAGCATCTTCAAAGTTTTCCGATCCTCCGCACTTAAATGCTTCTCGTCAACAGAATGCTTTATACTGTCATGACGAGTCCAACCAAGAGGAAATTTGGTGGTAAGAACGATATCATTCTCAGCATTGAAAGTGCCGACCCGATCTACTACAGCGGGCAATACCGGCTCCACCCAGAAAAACTTGTTCTTCCATTCATATTTCAAACTCTCTGAGTATGGCCGAAACACCCTTATACATGCCCTAGATCGGAGGGTGAAATGCTCTAAGTGGCGGGTTTACCATCGTTCTTCTCGATTCGTTTATTTACCAAGAACACGTGTAAGAAAAGTCAGAAGAAAGAAAGGGCCGGCCTAAATGGAGGCATACAAGCTCGAAAGCACGTACAAAGGCCCAACCATTGGGATGAAGTTGTGAAGGGGCTACTTCCAACCTCGCCAAAACAGACTGCTGGAAGGCAGTGAAAGGTGGATGGATTCGCATATGGGCCAAGGTCGTCCAGTATATGATGAATTTGAGAGAGGTAGGGTAAGTGGCCACATGCTCGCCCTCTTCCATTCCATGAGTATGCCAGCGCTCAGGATCTTTTGCATAAAGCCTTTTCGAAAAATGGCTAATATCGGATTCCGAAGTCATTAGCGAGCTCACACCACGGAGGGCTTCGGACACCCAAGAATAATCTCGAGGCGTGCCCAATGAAGGATCTACGGGGAGATCGACGTTGTTACTCCCAGAATCTTCATACCCGTACAATAGCTCAAAGCTACCATGTTGCGTCAAAGACACACTTAGAGCAAGTGTACTCTTTCGCAGAAGTAGTATAAAGAATATCGTATCCACAGGGATTAATTAACAAGTACCAAACTAGTCAAGATTATTTAATGTTTAGACGAACAAATAATTTAAAGATTATATAAAAAGAAATAAATAACAATAATTAAAATGCTAGATTTACTAAATGGAGAGAGGCCTAGGATCACGGTTTCACTTGCAAGCTTCGATTCCCTTATGTCTAACCCTACCTGAATTCCCTTATTTTACTTAATTACTAATCCCTTTACTAAAACTATTAATCCGTTTGGTCATTCGTGATTAATATTCTTTTTCCTAAATTAACCCTCGTTTGGTCATGCAAGAATTTAAATTCAGGAAAAGCATAAAGAGCAAAAAGGTTGAATGATTGGAAGACTAAATTATGGTTTGGTCATGCCCTAATTATAGCCCCAATTATCCTATAGGTCCACTAACTAATTGCAAAGACGATCACGATCAATTAATTAATTAAGAACATGCAAAGGGTAGCTAATCCTAAGAATGTGATAAAAACAATAGGACAATATTAATTAAAATAAAATTAGGAATTCAAATCAGAAATTAGAACATGAAAGGTCTCTAAATTGCAAGATCCACCTAAGACCCTAGAAGAGGACTTAGGTATCCATAAGTATCAAGAACAATAAAATAGAAATTAGAGTCATGAATTACAGAGATAAAAATAACCCGGAAATTAGAGGAATTATTATTCTGAGTCTTCAGCCTCTTTTTTTCTGCTCCAGAGCTCTCTCACGGTGTCAAAAACGGTACCCAAAATCCTCCTCCCACACTCTCTATGCGTCTGTGTGCGGCTGCGTTTTCTCCGTTACTGTGCGTCTGGCTCCTCTTCTCTATAATAATGCTGCGCTCCCGGTATTATGTGTGTCTCCTTGCTTTTATATTGAGATCCTAGGGTTCCGTGATTTTCCTTTCTTTCTCACTACGGCACTATTCTTTCTTTTTATCCAAGTTTGTCTCACGTGCCTTATCTTAATTGTTGTGGTCAACACATGTGCTAGCTGATGGGTTGCTAGCCTTTTGTTGATTTCATGTGCTTTAAGCCCTTTTTCTTCTCTTTGTCAAATCTATGTGATATATATATATATATATCACATATTTAATTTATATTCTTTTTTTTCTCTTTTCTACAAAACAATAGTAAATTAAGTCAATAATTTATATAATAGATGATAATTGCTCTAAAAGTATCCAAAAGTATATCTAAAAATGCACTAAATTGGAGTTTATCAACTCCCCACACTTAACTTTTGTTTGTCCTCAAGAAATTTCCGCTCAATAATTTTTTCAAATAAATAATAGAGATAGCCAAATAAGAATCCAAAATTAAAGCACAATGATGAGATAATAGACAATATAGCACATATGAGATGTCAAAAGGTTGCCCAATTAGAGGCTCATATCCCTGAAGAATACATTTTTGTGAACAATGACACTCGCTCACAATCTCTCTAAGTGTTTAGGGACTAGTGAAAATATACACTCAAGTTTCAACAAAATGCACATTACCATAAGCTTGTAATTTGACCAAATCTCCACTAAATAGTTTACATGCATGCAAAAGATGGGGTTTCATGGGTTGTAATGGGGCCAAGGTTAAGTCATGTAAGGTAGGAATAAGAAGAAAGGGATAATCAAAGGGCAAAGAACAAGAAATAGTAACCTTTGAAACCAAACATGGAGCTTCTATCTATTTTACAAATTTTGTCCAGACTCCAAATTAATTTCACTCTCATTCTTCAATCTTCTTCTATTGAATCAACTCTCTTTGATTTACCTTTTCTCTTGAGTAGACTTTTTTTTTTTTTTTTTTTGGATTTGCCCTTTGGCTCTTGCATTCTTTTGATGTACCTTTTCCTCCTTCTTGCTTTCCTTTTATTTTATTTTTTTTTAATTTATCTTTCTATTATTTTTTTTTTCATTTTTTTTTTCTTAGGAGGAAAAGATAAGTACATGAAAATTTCCATTTTGTTTCCTTTGTAAGAAAAATTCTTGTAAGCACATGATTCACTACTTTTGTTTTCTTCATCCTAACAAGATAGACAACTAAAGTATAGGACGGAATTTCCGTCTTGACAATATAGGCCACTAAAATTTAGGACAAAATTGTAATTTTCAATAGTTGCTCCACATTCAATTTCAATTGGTTACCAAAAGAAAGAAAAAGAAAAATATATTTGGGTACCAAAGAACAAAAAATATAACAATTAGGCTCAAAGGGGGCAACTAAGGGATAAATTCAACAAACAACTCTGTGGCCAGAAAAATACCTAAATTCCCCAAATCTTTTTACATGATGCAAATCAATTTTCGCCTTGAAATGGTCAAAAGACAAATTCTAGAATGTAACAAATTGGGAAACACACTCATAGAAAGAAAAGGGGTAAAAATTTATGATTTAGTATCAATCCCCTTATATAGGCTCAGATCTCACATTTAGAAGCTAGTTCACAAAAAGTACTCAAGAGGGACAAATGCCAATTATCAGCTTCCTTAGGACATCCTCACAGTTACAATTAAGCACAAGTTTGTCAAGTAAATTAATTATGGGATCCCCTAAAGGCATAATCTCTATTTTTTTTCAATTTAAGCATAGTTCATGCAAAACAAGCTAGAAAAAATGCTATCAACATATGTAGTGGGTATATGCATTAATAGAGATCAAGTAACAACATATAATATCCTCCCCCACACTAGCATGAAGCATGGTCCTCAATGCAAAATATTAGATTGACACAAAAATAAATAAATGAGAGAGAGAGAGAGTAAGAGTGACTTCCCTGAGAGAGCTTGTAGTTGGAGCTTGTTCCTAAAAACAAAAGAAAACAAAAAGAAAACAAAAATAACTGAAAATAAAACACAGGTTGCCTCCCATGAAAGCGCTTGTTTAACGTCATGAGCCCGGCGATAGTTGGTGCTCAATCGTGTGGCTCTCCAAGAGCAAATTTTACATCTAACGCAGATTGCATCTTCTTAGTTTTCTAACCATGTGATTGGCATTGTTTTTCTTTTTCCATGTGGTGGTTGAAATTCAAAGGATTGTGGAATTCTTGTTTTATCTTCATCCACCACTATGCTAGGATCCTGCAAAATAAGAATTTTTTCCGAAAGGTCCTGCATCTTTAAATCACTAACAATGTTAGTTTCAACCACATCATCAAAATAAGGAGAGGTTAAAGAAGATAAATATTCGTTGGAATTTAAAGTTTTAATAACATCATCTTCTTTGCCACTCCGTAAAGTTACCTTTCCCTTATTAACCTCAATTACAAAGATCACCAATGGTTAAAACAACTTGCCCAAAAATTGGGGCTTTCTCCTCTTCCTCCAACTCATGAACCAATGGGGCTTTCTCCTCTTCCTTGAACTCATGAACCAATGGATCTTTTCATTCTCCTCACAAGCGTTCTCATCAAGATCATCTTTTATTTCAATATAACTCCCTTTAGTAGGAGCTATTATTTTTATTTGACTCCTTCCGGTAGGAGTCTCTTCATCTTTCTCGAGAGATTCTTCCTCTATATTATCTTCCACGGAGAACTCTTCATCACTCCTAAGAATATTATCTTTGTATTGCTCGGTTTGTGAATGAGTTTCTTGGGCCTCTTGAGATAATAAAGCAATGATATTTGAGATATGACCGTTTATGACTCCAATTTGGCCCTCCATGCGGTCAAACTTTGCATGTATCCGCTCCAATACATCATTGGTGTATGGTATCTCCTCCTCTTGCCTTTGCACTTGTAGTGGCTCATAATTATCCCAAATGGGAGGAATAAGGAGGTGGCTCATAGTCATCACAATAATCCAAATAAGGGTCATAAGGAGGAGCATAAATTGGGATTTGGCACTTCGAGCCACATACCAATATGAGTTCTCTAAATTTCTTTGAGCCTCTGCTCTCTAATATAATCTCCAAGGGTCTTAACCATGATTTAGACTTTTATCTGCAAAAGCAAGTGAATCTGCAAAAATCTCTTTGGAAAGTATTAGCAATTTTTTTAACTTTTTAATAAGATAAATAAAAAACAAAATTAAAAACTAAAGAACACAAAAAATGTCTAAAGCAATAAAAATCTTTTTAGTTTAATATTGCTAAATTAATCCCCAAGAACGACGCCTAAAAACTTGTTACGTCAAAGACACACTTAGAGCAAGTGTACTCTTTCTTTGTAAGTAGTATAAAGAATATCGTATCCACAGGGATTAATTAACAAGTACCAAACTAGTCAAGATTATTTAATGTTTAGACGAACAAATAATTTAAAGATTATATAAAAAGAAATAAATAACAATAATTAAAATGCTAGATTTACTAAATGGAGAGAGGCCTAGGATCACGGTTTCACTTGCAAGCTTCGATTCCCTTATGTCTAACCCTACCTGAATTCCCTTATTTTACTTAATTACTAATCCCTTTACTAAAACTATTAATCCGTTTGGTCATTCGTGATTAATATTCTTTTTCCTAAATTAACCCTCGTTTGGTCATGCAAGAATTTAAATTCAGGAAAAGCATAAAGAGCAAAAAGGTTGAATGATTGGAAGACTAAATTATGGTTTGGTCATGCCCTAATTATAGCCCCAATTATCCTATAGGTCCACTAACTAATTGCAGTACGGTCGCTGATCAATTAATTAATTAAGAACATGCAAAGGGTAGCTAATCCTAAGAATGTGATAAAAACAATAGGACAATATTAATTAAAATAAAATTAGGAATTCAAATCAGAAATTAGAACATGAAAGGTCTCTAAATCAGAAGATCCACCTAAGACCCTAGAAGAGAGGACTTAGGTATCCATAAATATCAAGAACAATAAAATAGAAATTAGAGTCATGAATTACGAGATAAAAATAACCAGGAAATTAGAGGAATTATTATTCCGAGTCTTCAAACCTCTTTTTTCTCGCCTCCAGAGCCTTCTCTCACGGTCAAAAATCAGCACTCAAAAATCCTCCTCCCACACTCTCTATGCGTCTGTGTGCGGCTGCGTTTTCTCCGTTACTGTGCGTCTGGCTCCTCTTCTCTATAATAATGCTGCGCTCCCGGTATTATGTGTGTCTCCTTGCTTTTATATTGAGATCCTAGGGTTCCGTGATTTTCCTTTCTTTCTCACTACGGCACTATTCTTTCTTTTTATCCAAGTTTGTCTCACGTGCCTTATCTTAATTGTTGTGGTCAACACATGTGCTAGCTGATGGGTTGCTAGCCTTTTGTTGATTTCATGTGCTTTAAGCCCTTTTTCTTCTCTTTGTCAAATCTATGTGATATATATATATATATATCACATATTTAATTTATATTCTTTTTTTTCTCTTTTCTACAAAACAATAGTAAATTAAGTCAGTAATTTATATAATAGACAGTAATTGCTCTAAAAGTATCCAAAAAGTATATCTAAAAATGCACTAAATTGGAGTTTATCATACCATTATCTTCTGCTTCTTCAGTTTCTCTCTTTTCACCGATGTCTTCTTCTGGATTATCAGACAGATCGTCACCTTTTCTTCCATCCGATTCCGTCTCGGTTTCAGAATCATCCGAAGAGCTCGGATCTGAGTCAACATCTACCTGAGCTTCAGGAATCGGGTTATTATGCGTAGAAGGGGGAGTTGATGACTCTTCATCGGAAACTCTTCTGCTATCGCTTCCCCTCGGCTCAGAGGGCATTTCTTCTTGTATCTCGGGGGAAGCCTCTCTTTCCCTATCAGTAGGGTGAGAATCAGACCTTGATCTCGATGCCATTAATTTTCCGATGTCGGGACCTCGGGATTTACGAGCTTGCTCGGCTTGATCGATAAGTCGGAGCGTTTCAGCGCGAGTTGTTTGCTTAGTTTTCGCCAATTTTGTACCTACAGGAATGGGGGCAAGCTATCAGGATAAATCGAATATGATGGGTTCACGAAAGAGATCGGAACCCAGGCGACAACCCCACCTCGACAGAGAAGATTGCGGTGAGGCTAGATCTCGGCCGGAAAAATTAAATACGAGACGCAAAGAAAAGAGTAAATTCAAAAGCAAAGTACTAACCTCAGAAGAAAGCTTTGATATAAGCAGAAGGAAGTAATCCTGGAGAATAAGAGAATGAGATCGGAGAATTCAGATTCGCAAAGTCGGTAGCTCAGAGCAGGCAAGGAACTAAAAAAGATAAATGTCCTACCCTCACCTTTATTTATAGGGATTTAGAATGTAACCGTTACTATTCATTCGAAGCGACACACTCAATCAAATCAAAGCGACGGGGAAAATCGAGGAGTCATCATTAAAAAGACGCCTCGATTCCTCGCGAAACGATCACATCTATCAACACAAGCATTTAATGCTCTGTCGAAAAAAGAATAAATATTAAAAAAGTTGCCAGATCGAAGCGTCGCCAACACGTTACACCATCAAAGTCGGTATAAAGATTTCCACCTTGATTATCTTCAAGATCGGTAAGAAAGTTCAAACTCGACTGTTTTCCATCTCGGTAACAGAGTTCTACCTCGACTATCTTCAAACTCAGCAAAACGATTTATTTCACGCATATTTCAAGTCTAGTTTAACTCAACTTGTCAAACCGACTTGGGGGGCAACTGTTATGGAGAAATTATACGCTTTCTATTCGCACCCCCTCCACTCAAAAAGGCCAAATGATTGGGCCTTCAACAGCCAAAGCCCATATTCACTCATCAAAGGGTCCATAAAGCACCTCCACAACAAACAGACCAGATCATCACACTTAAGTACATCTTAAGCCTATAAATACTGCATTTATGATGAGGGAAAAGGTACGCATTAATTACTACAATACTTGCATTAACTCTATAGCATCGACTTTAAAGATCGGAGTGGATCGCGAGCGAGACACCCAACCTCAGCTCGGAACATCAAACTCGGACGTTACAATTATTGATCAAAATCTTATCACCTACCAACTATCTCGGATTTGATATATCCATAGATACGATTCAGAACAAGATGTATGGCCTTTCAGTTCAGTGCTAACATAATATCTGATGTGTTTCTCTAAATAATCAGAAAAAGCGTGCAGCAAGGAAAGATCGTACAGGTGAAGAAGAGACATGGCAGTTGTCACGCTTTTATCCCATAATAATCGAGGTACAAGTTTATGCAATTTTCCTACATAAAAATGTGTTAATGCTATGAAAAGTTTATGGGGAGGATTTTGCTAGGAAAAGGGTACTGTTGAACAATTTTTTTGTCTTTCCTTGTTTAATTATGTACTTTGCATAATAGTTGAACTTAATTTATTTTTCTAATGTGTAAAGTACCAAGGGTAGTGCAGTAAAAAAGAACCAGAGGTTGTTAATTGTTTGAAGATTCCAACTATAATTCATGTTGTAAATATGCTGAATAACCAAGAGTGCTAGGGCATTCAGCTAGTTATTAGTTGCATGTCATTTAATCTAATTATAATATTAAATAAAAGGACTCCTTATTTCCATTTAACAACTTTAATTTTTAGTAATATCAGCTATGTTGGTTTAACTGGTTGCTTATAAAGCTTTTAGAGCCTCATGATTTGATGGTCCATCATCAGGAACTCATTGAAAAAGTTAGCAAAAATGAACTATCGAAGGAAGACTATCCTTGTCTGAATGATCCAAGTCCATCTTTCCACGGTGGTTCAACGTATGGTGGATCCGTCGTTCAAAATCCTCCTGCTCATTCAATGAAATCAAGGCGCACACCAATTTGGGCTCGACCTCGTGGCTCTGATGATGGTTATTCAAGGTTTTACTTTATTTCCTTCTCGATACAAGTCAGTATTAATAAGCTTATGATGAGATCAGTTCATGAATTTCACTTCATTCACGAACCCCAATTTGCCACTTCCTTATTTTTCCTCCTAAATTCTGAGTTGTTTATTAATTGCATAAGACGTGCCCTTTCAAAACCTTCTCACGTTTAATTTTCATCTTTTGATAGCGATTCGGTGCTAAAACATGCATCCAGTGATTTCAAGAAGATGGGGCGAAGAATATTTATATTCATCGTTGGTGGAGCAACTAGATCAGAGGTTTGAATAATATTTCGATAAAAAGAGGATCTCACATTTAGGTACTTTTTGGAAGAGCTCATTTTTGAGCTTATGAAAAACAACTTATGAAGATAAATAAGTTTTTATGTTAATTCTAACGAAAGTTGTATCTCCATAAACTGTTTTTTCATAAACTATATTGACAAGCTTATTTATTTGCATAGATTGTTTTTCATAAGTTAAAAATAAGCTCATCCAAGCAGACCCTTATTATTTGTGCTTTCACTTTCAAACTTCTCGATACATTGTTTTGATCACCAACTTAGGATTTGCCACAAGCTTACTACTAAGTCGAAAGGGAAGTTATTTCGGGCTCGTCAAGTCTAGATGATCCCGCACAATTTATTACGGTATTGAAGTGTTGCCTTTTCAAAGTAAAACATGTTTACTTAGTTTGCAATTTGCCATAATCATCCTTGCATACTATTTTATTCTTTTGTAGAAATTGAAGATGCTAACAATGAGACGGCCGGGGGAGATTTCATTGGACGATCTCGGATATGCGTTACTTAACTTCGGAACTAGAAGACGATCTTCTGCCTATTTGTCAAATATATTCTGTACTATATATTCATCTAAAATATAACAAATTCTTTGGACGTTTGACTTGTGGTTCAGCAGGACCACTGAATATTGTTTTGTACCGTATCTAAGGATATTTATAGTCCGAGATAGTTGGTAGGTAATAAGGTTTTGATCAATAAGTGCACCGTCCGAGCTTGATGATCCGAGCTGAGGTGGGGTGTACCTGCACAGTCACTCCGATGCTAAAGTCAGTAGCTGTGGAGCTTAATGCAAATGAGTAGTAATTAATGCGTACCTTCTTCTCTTCATAAATGTGGTATTTATAGGCTTAAGAGGCATTAAGTGTGATGATCTGGTCCGTTCATTGTGGAGGTGCATCATGGGCCCTTTGATGTGTGAAGATGGGCTCTGACTGTTGAAGGCCCAATTACATGGCCTTTTTAGTAGAGGGGGTGCGAATAGTATGTGAGTAATTTCTCCATAACAGTTGCCCCCTAAGTCGGTTTCGCATGTTTAGGTTAAACTAGACTTGAGATATGTGTGGAAATAATTTGTTTTACCGATCTTGAAGGTGGTTGAAGTTGAACTGTATTACCGATTTTGAAGATGGTTGAAGTTAAACTGTCTTTACCGATCTTGAAGGTGGTTGAAGTTGAACTGTATACCGATTTTGAAGATGGTTGAAGTAAAGCGTCTTTTACCGATCTTGAAGATGGTTGAAGTTGAACTGTATACCGATTTTGAAGATGGTTGAAGTTAAACTGTCTTTACCGATCTTGAAGGTGGTTGAAGTTGAAGTGTATACCGATTTTGAAGATGGTTGAAGTTAAACTGTCTTTACCGATCTTGAAGATGGTTGAAGTTGAACTGTATACCGATTTTGAAGATGGTTGAAGTTAAACTGTCTTTACCGATCTTGAAGATGGTTGAAGTTGAACTGTATACTGTAACACCCCAAAATAATTTAATTAATTATTTAATTAAGTTATTTGAGGGTTACAATATTTACTTGAATTAGAATAAATAAATTGGAGTGGTTTTATTGCAGGAGGTGTATTGAATTAAAAGAGTGGTGTGATTAGGGCCCAACCCACTAGTTGGCCCAATCACTATGCGTGACCTAAATTGGGTCTCCAATTGAGACGATCATCACCGAAAGAAAGAAAGAAAAATCGCGAGAGAGAGAGCTTGAGAGAGTGAAGAACGGCGACGCAGGGAAAGGAGGAAGAGAGAATTTCTTCTTCTCAAGCTTCAAAGGTAACATTGAATCCTTCCCCTTCTCCATTCTTCTCCCTTATATCTCCAAGTTTATGATTCCAATTCCTCTTTGCTGTGAAAGATAGAGAACCGAAGCTGTGAGTGAGAAGGGACTGCTGCGCGACGTGAGAAGTGGAGGAGAAGGAGAGCTTTTTCTCAAACTCTTCACTAGGTAATGATTCTCGATCCCTTCTCTCCCTTTTTCTTCCCTTTTCACGTTGTAACCCTCAATTCCTCACCCTCCATCGTTGTTGTTTTTCCCCGAAGTTGTAGTACGGTTTTGCGAAGGAGGAGAGGGAAGCTTGTCACGTTTCTGGCGATTTTGGTGAGGATTGAATTCTTCAGTTTTGCAAGGTATGGGGACTCTTTCTATGCATATAATACTCTTTAGGATTTGTGTTGTATGTGGTCTAGGTGTTGAGGGTGTTGAATGCTTGTCTGTATCTGTGAAACCATTCTTGTTGTTGTGTTTAAATGCCTAATTGAAATTGTTATGAGTTCTGTCACGATTGGATGTGTATATGTAACTGAATTGTGTATGTGAATTGGTTGTGAGAACTCTCCAATAGAGTGAAGTGTGTGAACATGTTAGTTGTAGAATAATTAAAATGATGTCTGATGATTGTTGGTAGTAGAGTGTGGGTTAAGTATGAAAATGGTTAGGGAATTAGTGTTGTCAAAGTGCTAAAAGAATTATGCAAGAGGGGCGCAAGTCTTTGGGAAGTTGGCGCTGGTATGTTCTTGGTTGTTCTTTGCGTGGAGTGTGCAGGTGAAGGGGGGGCGCCAAATTGCAGGGCAAATGGCGCCAGTTGTTGTATGCATGCGGGCTGTGTGCGTTGTGTGTGAGCCACGTGGCGCCAAATGGGCAGCCCCGTGCGCTCGTGTCGACTTCTCCGGGCGTGTGTGTGCGAGCGGGCGCCAAATGTGGCCGCCTCGCGTGTCTGTGTGTGGTTGGTTGTGCAGCGCGTGTGCGTGTGCGTGTGTGTCTTGGGTGCAGCGCCAAATATGGCGACCAAGTGCGCCCGGCTGTTTGGTAGTGCATGAGGTGTGTGAGAGTGTTGCGGTGGGCGCCAAAGTGGCTGCCCCGTGGCGCCAAGTGGCGCCTAGTGTTGCGCCTAGGTGCCATCTTGGTCCCTAATGCTTAGTTTGGTCCAATTGGGTGTGGCAATGTAAATGATGAGTTAATCCACTAAAATAAAAATGGAAACCGAAAGTGTCTTTATGCGAAGGTGTGAAAGCGGTGTGGGACTCAGGTCCAAAGTGTGTAGCCCTCAAGGCTTGAATAGTTGGTGAGTTGAGTTGAGAAATAATTAAAGTGGTGTGTATAATAAAATGTTGTGGCACATGTGTTGTTGGTGGTGCATTGACATAGAGTCACATATTGCATGTGCATAAAGCGGTGTGTGTAGGCTTGGCCAAAGCGGTGTGGGACTTCGGTCCAAAGCGGTGGGTGCCCTCAAGGCAAATTGCGGTGGTGAAGGATCCTCATGCATGTTGCATACATGCATACACTCATACATATGTTAATGAACTTAGTGATGACGTGTTGATAATGTGGTGAATCGATTGTAGTGTTTGTTGCCTTGCCAATATATAATGCCTATCCTAACTATTATTATTTGTATGAAAGACTCACCCATTACCGCTTGGAATGTTGCTCTTATGTGGCAACGCTGCAGTACTACTCGCGAGTGAGGGCATCCTTATGCCCGCCTACTAGTAGTTGTGTCTCACTCGATATGTAGCACCGTGGGAGGCGTGAGTCGTCTTTTATTTTATTATTTGATGCTTTAGACATTTATTGATGACGTACTAAGTGATTTGTTAAAAACTAGTAATCCTTCATTTGTGTTGGAAGCGTCCTTTATTTCTTCAGATCAGTAAACTAAAGCAGTGTGTTCGAGGCCCGACCCTAAACTATGTGTGCGCGATCGTTTTAATATTTTATAAACTTCTTATGAATTGACTATGAGTTGATTGTTTTTATAAGCGTTGAAATGTGACATTCCCTTTCGTGATATTAAATTTAAAAACTCTGATAGAATACAGTGATTAACGGTTGTCTAGAAAGGGGGTGTTACATTAGTGGTATCAGAGCCAGGTTGGTCTGTCCGACCAAGTGTCTAAGTGTTATTCCTGTTGTAGCTAATTGTGTTCCTTTGTGTAGAAGTTCGATTCGATGGCAAGACGCGACGATCTTCGCGTTGGTCGCTTTGCCTTGCAAGCCATAGCCCAAGCTGTTGGGAATCAAAATGCTGGTGCTGCTGTGAGTGCTCGTAACTTAGCGACGTTTCAGAGAGAAAACCCACCCACCTTCAAGGGTCGGTATGACCCCGATGGGGCCTTGGCCTGGTTAAAGGAGATAGAGCGGATCTTCCGTGTCATGGAGTGCACTGCTGCTGAGAAAGTGAAGTTGGGGACCCATATGCTGGGAGAGGAAGCTGACGATTGGTGGTTGGGAATGTCGCGAAGGTTGGAAGGTGCTGGTGAAGAAGTTACTTGGGAGGTCTTCACAAGAGAGTTCAAGAGAAAGTATTACCCTGAGGATGTGCGAGCTAAGAAGGAAGTGGAGTTCTGGAGTCAAACAGGAAATAAGACGATGGTGAGTATGCCGCCAAAATTTGAGGAGTTGGCCAAATTTTGTCCTTACTATGCCAATGAAGCCGACTCTGAATTTTCCAAGTCGCGCAAGTTTGAGAGCGGTCTGCGCCGGATATAAAGCGATTGGATATCGGAGATTCGGGATTTTGCTAGGTTTGGTTGATAAGTGTAGGATCTATGAGGAGGATAGTTCTATTTGCATACAAGGTCGTGAAGGAGAAGAGGAATAATCGGTTTAGGGGAAGCCCATGAGGTTCTTTGGAGGTAAAAGCAAGTGGAAAGCGGTCTTGCCGCCGAAGCCAAGTGGGGAGGTGCCTCTTGGGTATGGTGTGTTTTACTTGTAAAAGCCCGGTCATAAAAGTAGTGAGTGTTCCGAGGTCCATTGTTTCAAGTGTGGTCGAAAGGCCACATAGCCACTAAATGTGAGAAGAAGGGATTATACCGCTACAATTGTGATGAAGCGGGACATGTGAGTGCTAATTGTCCTAAGCCCAAGAGGAGAAAGCCAAGGGAAAGTGTTTGCTCTCAGCAGGACCGAGAATGCTAACGAGATTCGAGGTACTTGTCTTATTTTCGATACTCCTTTAATTGCTATAGTAGATACAGGTGCTACCCATTCTTTCGTTCTTTGCATTGTGTCCGAGAAATTGAATCTTGATTTGTCTTCTATGATGAGGAGATGGTTATTGATACTCCGGCTAAGGGTTGGAAACTACCTCCTAGTGTGTGCTAAGTGTCCTCCGTCGGTCTTGGCAGAGATTTTCTTGTAGACCTTATTTGTTTACCTTTGGAGGGATTAGATGTTATCCTTGGTATGGATGGTTAGTTGATAACCACGCACATATCAATTGTTTCGATAGATCAGTGAGTTTCCTGGCCCCCGAGGAGGAAGAATCTGTTTTGCTGCCTGCTGGTCAATTGCGTAGATTAATGAAGGAAGAGGTTCATCTATTTGCCTTGATGGCGTCTCTGTCTGTTGAGAGTCAAGATATCATTGAAGGGTTGAAGGTAGTATGCGCGAGTTTCCGGAGGTATTCCCGATGAGATTCCGAGTGTTCCGCGGGAGAGGAGGTTGAATTCACTATTGATCTTGTGTAAGTCGCACGAGGCCGTGTCTATGGCACCGTCTGGGATGTCGGCGTCTGAATTATCCGAATTGAAGAAACAACTAGAAGAGTTACTTGAGAAGAAGTTCATAAGGCCTAGTGTGTCGCTGGGGGAGCACTGTGTTGTTAGTGAAGAAGAAGGATGGGAGTATGAGACTTTGCGTAGACTATATGCGGTTGAACAAGGTGACAATCAAGAAACGAGATATCCGCTCCCGAGGATTGATGACTGATGGATCGGTTGGTAGGTGCTAAAGTGTTGAAGAAGATCGACTTGAGGTCGGGATATCACCAAATCAAGGTGAAAGATGATGACGCTCGTAAGACGGCTTTCGAGAACTAGATATGGGCACTATGAGTATACTTGTGATGCCGTTTCGGTGTTACTAACGCACCCGAGTGTTTATGGAGTATATGAACCGTACCTTCCATAGTCACTTGGATCGTTTTGTGGTGGTATTTATAGATGACATTTTGGTGTATTCTAAGACGTAAGAGGAGCACGCAGAACACTCGAGGTTAGTGCTAGAGGTGTTGAAGGAAAAGAAGCTTTACGAAGTTGTCAAAGTGCGACTCGTTGAGCAAAGTGAGTTTTCTCGGCCATGTAATTTCCGGTGATGGTATAGTGTAGATCCGGCCAAGGTGGATCTTTGTGTTGCGATGGGAGAGGCCAAAGTCGTGGATCGAGATCGGGAGTTTCTTGGGGTTGGTGGTTACTACAGGAGGTTTATAGAGGGTTTTCTAAGCTAGCCCTTCCGTTGACTCAATTGACGTGTAAGGAAAAGCTTTTGTGTGGGATGCAGGTGCATAAGAGAGCTTCAATGAGTTAAAGAGGAGGTTGACAACATCTCCTATTTTGGTATTGCCTATTCCGGACCAACCGTTTGTAGTATCTTGCGATGCTTCCAAGATGGGTTTGGGGCGTCTTTGATGCAAGAGGGTAAGGTAGTAGCCTATGCGCCCGAGCGATTGAGAATTCATGAGAAGAACTACCCTACTCACGATTTGGAGCTTGCGGCAATTGTGTTTGCTTTGAAGATCCGGAGGCACTATTTGTATGGTTCTAAGTTGGAGGTGTTCGGTGATCATAAGGGGTTGCGATGATCTGTTTGACCAGTAAAGAATTGAATATGAGACAAAGGAGGTGGCTAGAATCGTTGAAAGACTATGACTTTAGTTTGAATTACCATCCGGGAAGGCTAATGTTGTAGCCGATGCCTTGAGTAGGAGAAGTCCCTTCATGTATGCATTGATGGTGAAAGAACTCGAATTGATTGAAAGCGGTTTGGGATTTGAGTTTTGTCTGCAAGTAACGCCTAAAGAGTGTATGGTGGGAATGTTGAAGATCCATAATGAATTTCTAGATGTTATTCGGGAGGCTCAAAAGCAAGACATTAAACTAGTTGAGTTGGCGGTTGGAATTGATCACTCGAGGTTAAGGATTATGAGATAGATGCGCAAGATGTGTTGAGATACCGAGGAGGATTTGCATCCCCGATGATGAAGAGATTAAGAAATCGATTTGGAAGAGGACATCGAAGTAAATTGAGTATTCATCCAGGAGCCACAAAGATGTATCAAGATTTGAAGAAAGCTGTTTTGGTGGCACGGCATGAAGCGTGATGTAGCCCAATTTGTGTATGCTTGTTTGACGTGTCGAAATCTAAGGTAGAGCATCGGAAGCGGCATGGGGGTTGATGCGACCATTGGATGTACCGAGAATGGAAGTGGGATAGTATCTCTATGGATTTTGTGGCTGGATTGCCGAGTACAATAAAGGGATTTGATGCTATATGGGTGATTGTTGATAGGTTGACAAAGTCCGCTCACTTTTGCCGATAAATATGACTTATCCAGAAGTTGGCGGATATTTATGTTAAGACAATTGTGAAGTCGCATGGTGTTCTGTGAGTATCGTGGTCCCGATCGGGATCCTAGGTTTACTTCGAATTTTGGAGGAGCTTGCGGGAGGCCTTAGGTTCTAAATTGAGACCGAGTTCCGCTTATCACCCCTGCATGGATGGGCGCATCGGAGAGGACTATTCAATACTAGAGGATTTGTTGAGAGCATGCGTTCTTGAGCAAGGAGGTTCGTGGGATTCTCATTTGCCATTGATTGAATTCACTTATAACAATAGTTTTCACACGAGTATTGGGATGGCGCCTTTCGAGGCATTGTATGGTAGGAGATGCGAGAACACCCTTGTGTTGGTATGAATCGGGAGAGAGTGTGGTGTTGGGCCCGGAGATTGTGCGTGAGACCCACAGAGAAGGTGAAGATGATTCAAGAGAAGATGAAAGCCTCGCAGAGCAAAGTGAAGAGTTATCATGATAAGAGAAGGAAAGATCTAGAGTTTCAAGTGGGGATCATGTATTCTTGAGAGTCACCCGTGTGGCGGTGTGGGTCGTGCCTCAAGTCTAAGAAGTTAACCCCTCGTTTCATTGGCCCATACCGCATTTCGGAAAGAGTTGGGAAAGTTGCCTATCGGGTGGCCTTGCCACCTAATCATCTAATCTGCATGATGTATTCCACGTGTCGCAATTGCGGAAATATGTTCCCAGGCCGTCACACGTAATTCGGATGGATAATGTGGAGGTGAGGGAGAACCTCACTTTGTGGAGACTATGCCGGTTAGGATAGGATAGAAGACCGTGAGGTAAAAGTGTTGAGAGGCAAGGAGATCAAGTTAGTGAAAGTGGTTTGGTTAGGAGCCGTGGGCGAGAGCATGACGTGGGAATTGGAAAGTAAGATGAAGGAAGCATATCCGGAGCTGTTTGATTCAGGTAATTTCGAGGACGAAATTTCGTAAGTGGGGGAGAGTTGTAACACCCCAAAATAATTTAATTAATTATTTAATTAAGTTATTTGAGGGTTACAATATTTACTTGAATTAGAATAAATAAATTGGAGTGGTTTTATTGCAGGAGGTGTATTGAATTAAAAGAGTGGTGTGATTAGGGCCGAACCCACTAGTTGGCCCAATCACTATGCGTGACCTAAATTGGGTCTCCAATTGAGACGATCATCAGAAAGAAAGAAAGAAAAATCGCGAGAGAGAGTTTTGAGAGAGTGAAGAACGGCGACGCAGGGAAAGGAGGAAGAGAGAATTTCTTCTTCTCAAGCTTCAAAGGTAACATTGAATTCTTCCCCTTCTCCATTCTTCTCCCTTATATCTCCAAGTTTATGATTCCAATTCCTCTTTGCTGTGAAAGATAGAGAACCGAAGCTGTGAGTGAGAAGGGACTGCTGCGCGACGTGAGAAGTGGAGGAGAAGGAGAGCTTTTTCTCAAACTCTTCACTAGGTAATGATTCTCGATCCCTTCTCTCCCTTTTTCTTCCCTTTTCACGTTGTAACCCTCAATTCCTCACCCTCCATCGTTGTTGTTTTTCCCTGAAGTTGTAGCCACGGTTTTGCGAAGGAGGGAGAGGGAAGCTTGTCACGTTTCTGGCGATTTTGGTGAGGATTGAATTCTTCAGTTTTGCAAGGTATGGGGACTCTTTCTATGCATATAATACTCTTTAGGATTTGTGTTGTATGTGGTCTAGGTGTTGAGGTGTTGAATGCTTGTCTCAGATCTGTGTGAAACCATTCTTGTTGTTGTGTTTAAATGCCTAATTGAAATTGTTATGAGTTCACGATTGGATGTGTATATGTAACTGAATTGTGTATGTGAATTGGTTGTGAGAACTCTCCAATAGAGTGAAGTGTGTGAACATGTTAGTTGTAGAATAATTAAAATGATGTCTGATGATTGTTGGTAGTAGAGTGTGGGTTAAGTATGAAAATGGTTAGGGAATTAGTGTTGTCAAAGTGCTAAAAGAATTATGCAAGAGGGGCGCCAAGTCTTTGGGAAGTTGGCGCTGGTATGTCTTGGTTGTCGCGTGGAGTGAGTGTGCAGTGAAGGGGCGCCAAATTGCGTGGCAAATGGCGCCAGTTCTTTGTCGATGCAAGCGCTGTGCAGGCGTTGTGCGCAGCCACGTGGCGCCAAATGGGCAGCCCCGTGCGCTCGTGTCGACTTACGGGCGTGTGTGTCCGAGCAGTGGCGCCAAATGTGGCTGCCTGCGTGGTGCGTGGTGTGCTTGCCAGTTATGCGAGCGTGTGCGTGTGCGCGTGTGTGTTTGGGTGCAGCGCCAAATATGGCAGCCAAGTGCGCCCGGTTTGGCCGGGTAGTGCATGAGGTGTGTGAGAGTGTTGCGTGGGGCGCCAAAGTGGCTGCTGCCAGTGGCGCCAAGTGGCGCTAGTGTTGCGCTAGGTGCCATCTTGGTCCCTAATGCTTAGTTTGGTCCAATTGGGTGTGGCAATGTAAATGATGAGTTAATCCACTAAAATAAAATGGAAACCGAGTGTCTTTATGCGAAGGTGTGAAAGCGGTGTGGGACTCGGTCCAAAGCGGTGTGTAGCCCTCAAGGCTTGAATAGTTGGTGAGTTGAGTTGAGAAATAATTAAAGTGGTGTGTATAATAAAATGTTGTGGCACATGTGTTGTTGGTGGTGCATTGACATAGAGTCACATATTGCATGTGCATAAAGCGGTGTGTAGGCTTCGGCCAAAGCGGTGTGGGACTTTGGTCCAAAGCGGTGGGTGCCCTCAAGGCAAATTGCGGTGGTGAAGGATCCTCATGCATGTTGCATACATGCATACACTCATACATATGTTAATGAACTTAGTGATGACGTGTTGATAATGTGGTGAACTCGATTGTAGTGTTTGTTGCCTTGCCAATATATAATGCCTATCCTAACTATTATTATTTGTATGAAAGACTCACCCATTACGCTTGGAATGTTGCTCTTATGTGGCAACGCCGCAGTACTCGCGAGTGAGGGCATCCTTATGCCCGCCTACTAGTAGTTGTGTCTCACTACGATATGTAGCACCGTGGGGAGGCGTAGTCGTCTTTTATTTTATTATTTGATGCTTTAGACATTTATTGATGACGTACTAAGTGATTTGTTAAAAACTAGTAATCCTTCCATTTGTGTTGGAAGCGTCCTTATTTTGTGATCAGAAACTAAAACAGTGTTTGAGGCCCGACCCTAAACTATGTCTTGTGCGTATCGTTTTAATATTTTATAAACTTCTTATGAATTGACTATGAGCTGATTGTTTTTATAAGCGTTGAAATGTGACATTCCCTTTCGTGATATTAAATTTAAAAACTCTGATAGAATACAGTGATTAACGGTTGTCTAGAAAGGGGGTGTTACATATACCGATTTTGAAGATGGTTGAAGTTAAACTGTCTTTACCGATCTTGAAGGTGGTTGAAGTTGAACTGTATACCGATTTTGAAGATGGTTGAAGTTAAACTGTCTTTACCGATCTTGAAGATAGTTGAAGTTGAACTGTATACCGATTTTGAAGATGGTTGAAGTTGAACTGTATACCGATTTTGAAGATGTAACGTGTTGGTGACGCTTCGTTTTAATATTTATTCTTTTTTCGACAGAGCATTTAATGCTTGCGTTGATGGATGTGACCGTTCGCAGGACTCGAGGCGTCTTTTTAATGATGACTCCTCGATTTTCGTGTCACTTTGATTCGATTGAGTGTGTCGCTTCGAATGAATAGTAACGGTCTTATCCTAAACCCTATAAATACAAGTAAGGGTAACTCATTCATCTTTTTTAGTTCCTCGCTTATTCAGAGCTACCGACTTCGTGAATCTAAGTTCTCCGACCTCGCTCCTTTAATCTCCGGCATCAAGTCCTTCTGTTTTTCATCAAGGCTTTCTTCTGAGGTTAGTACTTTCCTTTGAATTTACTTTTTTGCTGTGTTTTTCGTAGAAATTACTTTTCCGTTGCGTTGCGTTTTTTCGTCGGCCGAGAGATCTAGCCTCACCGCAATCTTTTTGCCGAGGATGGGGTTGTCGCGGGTTCCGATCTTGTTCGTGAACCCAACATATTTTGATTTATCCTGATAGCTTGCCCCCATTCCTGTAGGTGAAAACTGGCGAAAACAAAACAAACAACTCGCGCCGAAACGCTCCGACTTATAGACCAAGCCGAGCAAGCTCGCAAGTCCAGAGATCCTGACATTGGAAAGCTAATGGCATCTAGATCACGGACTGATTCTAACCCTACTGATAGGGAAAGAGTGGCTGCCCCCGAGATACAAGAAGAAATGCCTTCCGGCCGAGAGGAAGTGATGAGAGAAGAGCTTCGATGAAGAATCGCCCACTCCTTCTGCGCGCAATATAACGACAAGCTCGAGTAGATGTTGATTTGGATCCGAGCTCTTCGGAAGATTCGAACCGAGACTAATTTCAATCCGAGGCGGAATCAGATGTAAGGAAAGACGATGTTTAAATGCAGCGATGCGTGCATGTAAAACCTCGGTGGGGAGAAGGAGATCAAGAACCGTAAGATCTTGGTAGCTTTGAGTTATTGTATGGGTACGAAGATTCTGGTAGCAACAACGTCGATCTCCCCGTGGATCCTCCTTTGGGCACCCCTCGAGATTACTCATGGGTATCCGAAACGCTCCGAGATGTCACCAATGATGACTTGAATCGATATCACCGCTTTTTCGAGGAGGCTTTATGCAAAAGATCCCGGCGTTGGCGTGTTTATGGAATGGAAGAGGGCGAGCACGCGGCTACTTACCCTAATTCTCTTAAGTTTATAATCTATTGGACGACTTTAGCTCATATGCGCATCCGACCTCCATTCACGGCCTTCCAAAGATCGGTATTGGCGAGATTAGAGGTAGCCCCTTCTCAACTTCATCCCAATGGTGGGCCTTCGATGCGTGCTTTTGAGCTCAGTATGTATTCATTTAGATCGGCCCCTCTCCCTTCGACTTTTCCTACACATGTTTTTGGTGAATAAACGGATTGAAAAGAACGATGGTAGGCCCGCTCGTTTAGAGCATTATACTCTCGATCTAGGCGGTATCGTGGTATTTCTACTGCACTCAGAGAGTTTAAATTATGAGTGGAAGAACAAGTTTTTTTCGGGTAGAGTGTGTTGTCGCCAAGCAGAGTAGATCGGTCGGTACTTTTAATGCCGAGAACGATATCGTTCTCACCACCAAATTTCCTCTTGGCTGGACCCGTCGAGATGAATCTATAAAACATTCTATCGACGAGAAACATTTAAATGCTGAAGATCGGAAAACCTTGAGGATGCTAATGTTTATTGCAGATCGAATTGTTACCAATAATGAACATAGAGCTTAATCAATGGGGTTTTGATACTAAGTTATTGGTAGCAACTGTTAAGTTTGCGCATGTCGAGAAAGTTTTAGGTCGGTTCTAACTCATTTTTAGATAATATTTGCCGATCTTGCTTTTATAATTTTTTCTAATTGAATCTTTCCTTTTGCAGACAGTATGGCCCCAAAAAGAAACATGGCGGCTTTGAAAGCCCTGACACTTGAACAAATTGCACCTGCGGTACCAAATGTCCGGAATCGGTAGCGGGTCGCGGTGCGGACCTCTGCAAAGACTTATTACTCCTGCCGATCCTATTACTGTGGTCAATTCCGAAGCGGTGGGCGAAGAAGAAGATCGGCCATTCCAAAGAAAGAGAAAAAACACATCTCGTCAACTCCCTCCTAGGTCAAATCCTCAAGATCGAGGAAAAGTGTGATCAATCTGAGCGCGATCACCAAAGAAAAGCAAAAAACATAAGTCCGCCGCTCCTTTTGATCCGAAAGCATATATGACTCTAAAACCGAGGAGTTCCAAGTCGATCCCTTCGAGTTTCAATCTCGGTCTTTGTCGAGGATGGCCGATCTAGTGAGAGAGAGGATAAAACATTTGCCGCTCTCGCAAATTAAAGGTATGGTTTCGGTTTTCTAAGTTCGTCCATCCGGTCTTCCAATTTTCTTTTATACTTATGTTTTTCATCTACTTGTGTAGATCTTGAAGCTAAGTATGAGTCTGCTCGGAAAGCTGTAAGTCCACTTCGGGCTGATCTTGAGAAATCCAAGAAAGATGTGGATCTTCATAAAAAGATGGCCGAAGATTCGGAAGCTAAGCGCCTACAACTCGAGGCCGAACTGAAACAACCGAGGCCGAATCAAGTCATCAAATGAAAAACTTGAAAAAGGCGCATTGTTGAGCTTAAAGAAAAAGATGATAAGATTGCCGAGATGGAAGCCGCAACCTCGGCCCAGAATTTTCCTGAGCTTCAGGAGCAGATTAAGAAACTTACCGCCCAGAACGCTAAAGCTCTTGAAGATCGGATGAAAGCCATTCAAATGGGGCAAGAGGGCATAGTAGAGGCTTTTAATAACGCACTTGACCAAGTTGCTGTGGTCAATCCCGACTTTGTTGCTGATCGTGATATTCTTAACCCGGAGTACGCGGTTCATGATGGGCACATTGTTGAGTTTGACCCGGAAACTGATGAAGTGTTCAGGGTCGTCTATCCCAAAGATGCGTAACTGTTTATTTTTATTTGTTTTTTGAAACTGAGGATCCGGCCATAACCGGTATTTTTGTAATGACATCGTCGTATTTAATATTTGTTATATTTTTGCTTCTTTTGTGAACGTGTCCTTATCTCGGATATCTCTGAGATAGAACTTTGTGATATTGATCAAGGCTTTGAATCATATAGAAATAAGATCGGAATAGAACGCTTTATCAAAAGCGAAGTCTATATCAACAAGATCGAAAATAGACTGCCTTAACAAAGCAAGTCTATATTAATAAGATCGGAAATAGAATGCCTTAACAAAGCAAGTCTATATTAACAAGATCGGAAATAGAATGCCTTAACAAAGCAAGTCTATATTTAACAAGATCGGAAATAGAATGCCTTAACAAAGCAAGTCTATATTTAACAAGATCGGAAATAGAATGCCTTAACAAAGCAAGTCTATATTTAACAAGATCGGAAATAGAATGCCTTAACAAAGCAAGTCTATATTTAACAAGATCGGAAATAGAATGCCTTAACAAAGCAAGTCTATATTTAACAAGATCGGAAATAGACTGCCTTAACAAAGCAAGTCTAACTGTAATATCTCTTGAGTTTGGTGGCGTTCCAAGTTCTTGGGATCGCCTTGTCTTCTAGGGTTTCTAGCTCGAAAGCTCCATTTCCAGTTCTCAAAGTGTCTCGATATGGACCTTCCCAATTCGGTGCTAGCTTGCCCTGTGATGCATTTTTTAATCCAACATCAGCTCTTCTTAAGACGAGATCGCCGATACAAAAATCTCTTGGGATTACTTTTTGATTATATCGAGTAGCTACCCTCTGCTTGGTGATGGCCTCTTTTAGGGATGAGTGATCTCGGATTTCTTCCACAAGATCCAGTTCTTCTCGTAAAGCTTGTACATTATCCTCCACCGATTTTGGATTCAAAGTCCTCCACGTTAATTCCCCGATTTCGACCGGTATGACTGCTTCACTTCCATAAGATAACCGGAAAGGTGTTTCTCCCGTGGAGCTTTGGGGAGTCGTTCAGTATGCCCATAAAACACAGGGAGTTCTTCAACCTGGATTTCCTTTAGCATCGTCTAACCTCTTTTTTAAACCGTTGAGAAGTACTTTGTTTGCCGATTCCGCTTGACCATTCGTTTGGGGATGTTCTACTGATGTGAACCGATGCTTGATTCTAAGATCGGACATCAACTTTCTGAAACTTTTATCAGAAACCGAGTTCCATTGTCCGTGATTACCACCCTCGCACCCCGAACTGGTAATTAATTCTTTTCGGAAAAAAGAGATACAGTTTTTTGCCTTGATAATGGATAATTGTTTTGCCTCAATCCACTTAGTAAAATAGTCAATTGCCACTATCAAGAATTTGATCCTCCCTGGGGCTTTTGGAAAAGGTCCGAGAATGTCTATCCCCCACCACGCAAAAGGCCATGGGGAGGAAAGAGTTGTAAGCCCGGTGGGAGGTGCGATATGTACGTTTGCGTGGATCTGACAATTCAGACATTTCTTTACATAGCTTCTTGCATCGGCTTCAATGGTTGGCCAAAAGTATCCCGCCCTTAACACTTTCCTGGCTAAGGACCTACCTCCTAAATGCTGGCCACATATGCCTTCATGAATTTCCATTAACACATAGTCGGCCTCCTCCCGTTCTAAACATTTTAACAAAGGTGAAGAGAGTGACTTTTTGTAAAGCTGTCCATTAAACACTGTGAAAGAAGCTGCTTTTCTTCGGACGATTTTTGATTTCTCCAGATCGGAAGGTTCTATGCCTGAGATGATGTAATTCAAAATAGGATCAATCCATGTTTGGTTTTCCCCTATCACGCACACTGATGAGATCGAGTGTAGATCGTCTTCAATACTAGGTTTGCTGAGGATTTCTTGTATGACAGATCGGTGGTTTCCCACAGTTTTGGTACTTGCTAATTTTGAAAGTACGTCGGCCCGAACGTTGTTCGTCCTTGGAACGTGTTTGATTTCGGCGAAATCAAATTGGGTAAGCAGTTTTTTGACCTGGTTCAAATATTTCTGGAGGATCGGCTCTTTTGCTTCGTACTGTCCTCCGATCTGGGATACGACAAGAAGTGAGTCGGTATTGAGATTTAGACGTGTGACTCGGAGGTCTGAAGCCAAACGGAGACCTGCAATGCATGCTTAATATTCTGCTTGATTATTGGATGTTGTGAATTTGAAAGTGAGTGATAGTTCTATAAGAACCCCTGAAGGACTTTCCAGAATTATTCCTGCTCCACTTCCTTTGGGATTGGAAGATCCATCAACATGAATTGTCCATATCTCATCTTCTGCTTCTGCCGATGTCATCTCTGCCACAAAATCGGCTAACACTTGAGCTTTCATTGCTGGTCTTGACTCATATTTGATGCCGAACTCGGACAATTCTACTGCCCATTTAATTATTCTTCCTGAAAGATCTGGGCGATGTAGAATTTGCCGGATTGGGTGGTTCGTACGAACTACCACCTGGTGAGATACAAAGTAATGTCGTAGGCGCCGAGTTGCTATGATTAAAGCCAAGGCGATTTTCTCTATCTTTTGATATCGGAGTTCTGGCCCTTGTAGTGCTTTGCTTACAAAGTAAACCGGACTTTGCCCCTCTTTTGTTTCTCGGACCAGCACTGCTCCTAATGCTTCTTCAGATATTGAGAGATATAAATATAATACTTCCCCAGGTTCAGGTCGGGTAAGTATTGGAGGCTCCGATAGTACTTTTTTCAATTGGGTGAGCGCCTCATCCCGTTCTGTGGTCCAAACGAATTCGGATTCCTTTTTCAAGAGTTTAAAAAGGGGTAACGATTTGAACGCGGCATTTGAGATAAACCGAGATAGAGCTGCAATCATGCCATTTAATTTTTGGATGTCTTTCTTGGTGTTTGGAGTCTTCATTTCAAGTTCGACTTACATTTGTCCGGTTTGCCTCGATTCCTCGTTTTACGTGAGGTAAAATCCCAAAAATTTTCCGGCTTTGACTCCGAATGTGCATTTTTCTGGATTTAGTCTCATTCTATTTTTTCTTATCTCGGTATCTCTCTAAGATCAGTGACATGATACTCAGCTAGTTTACTTTTTGCGATCATATCGTCCAAGTAAACTTCCACATTTCGCCCGATCTGGTTTTTGAATACTTTGTTCATCATTCTCTGATATGTCGCTCCTGCATTTTTTAAACCGAAAGGCATAACTCGGTAATAATAATTTTCGTGCTTTCGGTCATAAAAGCGGTCTTCTCTTGATCGGGAGGGAACATCGGGATTTGGTTGTAACCTGAATATGCATCCATGAACGATAATAGGGAAAAACCGGAAGCGTGATCAACTAGACGATCAATATTTGGGACCGGAAACGCATCTTTAGGACATGACCTATTAAGATCGGTATAATCAATGCACATGCGCCATTTTCCATTAGATTTCTTAACAAGTACAGGATTTGAGAGCCAAGTAGTGTACTTGAGCTCGCCATAAATTTAGCTCTAACTAAATCACAATCGCTTTGGTTGTTGCTTCCGTCTTTCTATATTTTGGACCCTTTTATGTTTGGGCAACCCACTTCGCATCAGGGTATATAGATAAGTGATGACAAGCGACTTCAGGTGGGATGCCGGGCATATCTTCGGCTGTCCATGCAAACAGATCGGCGTGATCCCTCAAACACTGGGTTAATTCTGCTTTGATTTCTTCTGGGAGTTCTGCGCCAATTTTAACAGTTTTCTCTGGGTCGTCTCCCAAAATTACTTTGATGAAAGCACCATCTGGTTTCGGCCGCTCTGGCCTTTTCTCGGATTCCAGAGATGACGAGCTGTCTTTTTCTTCGTCCGAGCTGTCTGGATCATATCTTGCGTCTAAATCTGTCACATTGACTTCGGAGAACTTTATTTTTCCTTCCCTTGTCGATGCCACTTTTGATTTGAGTTCGGCTTCTTCTCTAGCAGTAACTTCGGCTTTGAGCAGTAGAATAACATCTTTCAGAGGATTCCAGATCGGCATTGATGGTTATGACTTTATTACCTTGTGAGTGAAACTTCATTTTCAAATGTACCGTTGAGGTAACAGCTCCGAGTTTGCCTAAAGTCGGCCTTCCGATGATGCAATTGTAAATTGATGAGCAAGGTAATACCATGAATTTAATCAAAACAGTTCGAGACAAAGGTTCTTCTCCGAAAGTGACTCTCAAATCAACATAACCCATAGGTCTAGTACGGGATCCATTGAAACCGGAAAGGTCAATTCCGCGATAGGGAAAAAGTTCTTTTGGTGTAATTCCAATTTTTTCTAATACATCGAAGAACATAATGTCACAAGAGCTGCCTTGGTCAATTAAAATTCTTCTTATCTCTTTCTCACCATTATCGCCGATATCGTGAGTGGAATGTCTTCATTTACCTTCCCGTTTAGTAGGTCATCATCCCCAAATGACAGAGGAGGGACGAGTTGCTCTGATGCGGGCCGACGAGGTAGATGCTACACATTGAATTTCTTTCCACTTTCTTTTGATTGTTCTTCTTTGTTGCTCCTTCAACTTCACCACCCGAGATTACCATCACCACCGGGCGCCTCTACTTCTACGGGTGTCAGGCTTCTTCCTTGTATTCCACGATGTCCTTGCCTTTCATATCGTCAACATCTTTCTCCTGTTTAATGTTTTTATCCTGTTGGAAAGGCTTTCTGACGTATTGTCCGAGCTTACCTTTCTTGATAAGGTCTTCAATATCGTCTTTCAATGCGTTGCACCGATTTGTGTCATGGCCGGCGCTTTGGTGATAACGACAATATTTGTTGTTCCTTAACCCCGTCTTGGGGCAATAGGATCAGGATATCTTACATGTTTGAATTCATTGTTCTGACACTCCTGCAGGATCTTTCCTCTACCACATATGAGCTCGGCGTAGTCCCGATGTCGCCCTTGTTGAGGTTTGAATTCCCTAGATGGGCGCCGATCGAAATCGTCGAGAATTTTCGGTGTTTGGATTTGTTTTTTCGATTCGAGGCTCGGTTCTCTTTAGTTTGGTTGGCTACGTTTTTACAAAGAATTTGCTAGCTTCATCACCCTCCTCATGATCTATGTATTTTTCTCGAAAGTCGGAGGAACTCCCTAAGGTCGAGGGTTGGTTTATGCTCACGTCGATCTGGAACAAAGTGCCTCTGCGAAAACCCTGGGATAGGAAATATAAACGAAAATCCTCGTTTAAACCATGCACCTTACCGGCCTCAGTGTTGAATCTTGCAATATAAGATCAGATAGATTCATCCTCAGTTTGGTGGACTGCCTGTAAAACCATCCATGACTTCGGTCTTACTTTTGAATGTGCGAAGCTCGTCGAGAATAGCTTGGAGAGTTGTTCCCAAGACGAGATTGAATTTGCCGGGATGTCTCTAAACCATAAACCTGCAGATTTATCAAGGGTGAGAGAAAAAAGTCTACACATGATCTCACCTGGAGCATTCCGATATTGCATCATGGTTTCATAATACTCTAGATGAACGTCTGGGTCACCGAGTCCGTCATAATTTTTCAAATGCTCTGGAGGTTTCTCTAAACCTCGGGGAACAGGAAAATAATCTATCTCCGAGGTAAAAGGCCCTCTTCTGGGTGGTTGAACTTCTTGTCTTTTATCTCGGTTCCGATCTTGATGATGTTGATGTTTAGAACGGCGGTGTTTAAACTCTGGGGATCTTTTATGGTGATGACGATGCTCTCGTTTTGGGGGAGAGTCTCTGCTCCTAGATCGTCGCTTTAGTGGTGAAGATGAAGCGTATGATGAATATTCTCCCCCAGAGTCGCCCATGTCTCGACGAGTTGCCCTAGGTTCTTCTCTTCCTCGTCTTCTTGGGGGGGGGGAACGATGAAAGTGACGTCGCCTTGGAGGAGAATGATGTCTCCTTCGAGGTTCGCTTTTCTCGCCGAGTCATTCGAGCTCCTCTGCCGAGTTGATCCGTGGAGAATAACGTTGTGGAGAAGTCCGATCTGCAATGTTGCGGGCTTGGTACCCTGCAATCTCGGCTTCCAGCTCTGAGATACGGAGACTCCTAGCTTGAGATGCCTCATTATGTTGATTTAAAATTTGGACCAGCTGTTGTAAGGTGTCCACCGAACGAGGGATAACCGTGGGAGGTGAAGGAAGTCGGTGAAAGCCGATCCTCTGTTATTGATATTTCGATCGTAATAGATTGGGTCACCACCACTCTCTCCGGGGTTCCCTCCTCCTGTGATTGAATGACACTTGCTATCCGCGCACCGGTTCTAAACTCGGGGTCCATGATTGATCAAAAAAGAAATAGGTAAGGATTATTGAATTCGGGAATGTTCTCCCATTGTGGTCGCCAATGTTCTGTACCGTATCTAAGGATATTTATAGTCCGAGATAGTTGGTAGGTAATAAGGTTTTGATCAATAAGTGCACCGTCCGAGCTTGATGATCCGAGCTGAGGTGGGGTGTACCTGCACAGTCACTCCGATGCTAAAGTCAGTAGTTGTGGAGCTTAATGCAAATGAGTAGTAATTAATGTGTACCTTCTTCTCTTCATAAATGTGGTATTTATAGGCTTAAGAGGCATTAAGTGTGATGATCTGGTGTCATACCCCAATTTTGTCCGGCTTAGGTCAAAACCCTAATTTTCCCCAAAAAATAATTAAATTAAAAAGTAAAAAAAGCATCATGCATTGCATTTAGGTTTCTAAAGTCATTTCAAAGCTTCCAAAATCATTTTTGGGGTTAGAATGCATTTTTAGGCAAATTAGAGTTTTTCAAAGGCAAAAGGGTATTTTGGTCATGTTGCAAAATAAGGACAATTTCTCAGACAAGTCATTCAACATGCATTTTTGAGGTACTAGAGGTCACTCCTAGGGAGAAAAATCATTTTTGAAGTGAAAATGTGTTTGTGCAAGAACTAGGGTTTTTAGGTGAAAGGGCATTTTGGTCATTTCACACTAAAAACAGTTTTTGTCCCAAATCCTTGAATAATCAGCAATGATTTATTTAAGGGATATTTATGTTCCATTGTGAATATTTTTGTGCATAAATATTAAACCTTGTGGCCTAAAAACCTAGTTTTTGGATGAAAGGGTAAAATGGTCTTTTCCTTTGAGGTGGGGTAAATAAATCAATTTTGGGATTGGTGAGATCATAAAATTCAGAGCCCAATCATTGAATCATAGGATATGGCCCAAAATGGCATGAATTAGGAAGAATGATCTAGAAGGGAATATTCTAGACTCATTTGAATTAAGGATAAGAACAAAAGTACAATTTGCAATTCCACTCACTCTCCCACTCCCTTAGCTGCGAAATAACAGCCATAATCACCTCATTTCCATTTATTTTTATTGTTTGCAAATTGTATTAAATCATGGCCATCCATTCAAGTGTGAAAATCAATCCTCACCTTTCATTTGAATCAAAATGGCACTTGTGTAATAAGCTTTGTAGAAAAATACAATTTTGTAATTGAGCTTATCCTTCACCACCTCTCCTTATGCTGCACACCCAGCCCTCTCTCTCCTCATTTTATTGCCCCTAATCCATGTGATAATGCATCTTGACCATTGATTCAATTTCTTTCTCAAATCCTATTGATTTACAAGAGTTACATTGTCCTAATTACCCTTTAAGTTTTCACTTCATATAAAAGCCCAAAATAAGACCTAGCTCACATACACACTCTCATTTTACCCTAGCACTCTCTTCTCCTCTCCTTCTCTCTCTCAAAACCGTAGCCCCCTCTCCATTCTCTCTTCCATTTTCTTCATTTTTCCATCACCAAACCTTCAAATACTCTTGATCCTAACACTAAACACCCCTTTCAAACTTCCATAATCTTTCAAGTTCCATCAAGATCCTTCCAATAAGAGGTGTTTGGCGCAAGGTTTAGGTTGATAGGGCTGTTCATCAAGTTATTTTGCTTCATCTTGCATTTTTCTTCTTTTGCTAACTAGTTCTAGAGGTAAATTCTTAATCTCTTGCATTTTCTTTAACTATCACCATGTAGATTCTTCTTCTACTCCTCTTTTCCTTCTCAAAGGCTTAGAGGACTTGTTTCCAACATTATGACAAGGACATTGGGAGCCTTGGGTGTTGGCAATGAGTCCTTGGCCTAGAGAGGGGTTTTCTTGTGTTTTCATTTTGTTGTTTGCATTTCACACTCATTTTATCATGTTTTCCTTGCATATACTATTTTGATTGCATGATTTTTGAGTCAAATAAGATCATCTCTTCATGGTTGTGGTTTCGGCCTCTAGAGAAAAAATTAGGGTTCATATGTGTTCTTGATCATTTCATGGGTTGAAGGTACAAAATGGCTTGATTGTGAATATGTGTAGTTTAAGGTTTTGGTTTTAGAAATTAGGGGCTATGTTTTCTCTTGTGTTTCTTAATGTTTAGTGTGAATAAAATATATGAGTTGCTTGATTGTTGTTTAGTAGTATAGCATATTAATTTAGGGTCTTATCTTGTGTATGATCTATGTGTTGATTGTGCAAATTTAGCAAGAAATAATTGATTGATTAAGCATGTATATGTTTCGGTTTTAGGGGCTGTTTTTGGTGCCTATTTTGTGCCTAAAATGTGTTGCTTGATCTTGTGTAGATAGTGGCAATTGTGTTAGTGTGTTTTTAACCTTTTACCATTCACTTATTTTTCACTTTACCATTCATTAACCTTTTACTAAAACTCAAAAATATTTTACCATTTACTTTTTACATTTTTACTTTACCATCTCATTAAATAATTACATTTTACCTCATGCATCTTTTACTTTACCATCTCATTAAATAATTACCATTTACCTTCACTTAAATAATTCACCACCTTCACTTAAATAAGTTACCATTTCATTAATAATTTACCTTTACTTTTTACCTTTCTTAAATTACAAAAAGATCCAAAACATTTTCTAGTTTACATTTATAACTTTTTCAACTTTATAAAATTAACCCAAAAATACTTTTTACCATTTTTCCTAAGACTCTAAAAACACCAAAACATTTCACCATCTCCTAAGAATAAGGTAACTAAATTTTCACCACTTCTTATGACACACCCTCACACACTTGCACTTAAATAAAATCTCATTCATTCTCTTGCATACTCTCTTGTTTTGACCTTCATACCATTTCATATATTCATATCTCTTGCATATTCATTTGTACTCTCACTTGTTAATACCTCATGCATCCTTACTTGTCTATACTTCTTGCATTCTCACATGTCCATTCATAATTAAATAGTCATGCATCCTCACATGCTCATGCATTAATATACTTGTTCAATCATGTGTTCAATTAATCATGTATGCAATTGTTCATGGCAACTTGTAAATATTCTTCATGTTTGCTTTGCTTATGCTTTCTTATTGTTGCCTTGGTTAGGATTTGAAAAGATTTGAAATGTTCTACTTCTTTTTCAAATTTGAAATCACTTGTTTTCAAATAAAAAACCTAAAGGTGTTTTCATAAACAAATCATTAACCATCACTCGAAGCCATTGCTTGTTTGATCGTTAATGAGGAGTTATTAGTGATAGTCACTCGAAGCCTTTGCTTGTTTGACTATCATGAAAGCTCCCACACATTAATAAAACAACAAAAACCCAATTCAAATTTCCTAAAAATAATGTGAGTCATTAGTGGTAATGATCACTAAGACTCATCCTTTTTCAAAACAATTTCAAAAAATATAATAAAACGTTGCGACTAGTAATCACTGAGTAATTGCTCGATCGACATTCGGTTCCAACACTTTTCTTTCAAGTTAATAATGAACGCCACTCGAAGCCATTGCTTGTTTGGTATTCATGAACGCTTGAGTCATATTTCCAAAACCCAAAAGACAAGACAAGATAAGACACGATTTTCTCAAGATTAAGAATTAAGAACTACGTAGCTTTGATCCTCGGTCATTGAGGGTACGTGAGGACCGGTCATATCCCGTCAAGCTCGCTTTCAAAAAAATCACAAAATCAAGAACTAAGAACTACGTAGCTTTGATCCCTCGGTCATTGAGGGTACGTGAGGACCTGGTCATATCCCGTCAAGCACTCTTTCAAAAACCTTAGTTTAGTTTCACTTTTCAAAAATCACAAAAAGATTCATTCCTCTCTTTTGTTTTCTAAAAACTCTTTCAAATAAAAAGGAAAAGAAAAGAAGTAGAACGACTATTTTCAAATCAAACAATCCAAACCACACATCGAATTAATGGTTCCCTTTCGGTAGAAAGGAGGTGTGGGGTGCTAATACCTTCCCACACCTAACCGAATTTCCCGAACCTACATCTCAAAGTTTTGAAAGACCAATTGCCTCCCAAAAAGGTTTTCCTAATATTTCCTTAATAAATATTAGTGGCGGCTTCATTGATTTTTAGAAAAGTTGTAAACGAGTAAAGTTCTCCTCGGGGACTTTTTCAAGTCGCGCAGCAAAGTACCGCGACTTCATCGGGGACAAAAAAACTTTTTTAAGAGGGTCAAACCTAATTAATCCGATGTGTGGTTCAAAGTGTTTGATTTGAATTAGTTTTCGTTTTACTTCTTCAATTCCTTACCTTTTTCTTTTCTTTCTTTATATGCTTATATGATTATGCATGCATTCCTCCAATCCCCATGTTCCCTCTTCTTTGCTCCCTTTCTTAAGGTAAGACATGCATCTCCCCAATTCTATCATAATCCCCTCTTCTCTGCTCCCTTTCTTGAGGTAAGCTCTATATGATTGTTGATGACACCTTAGGTTAGTTCATTTGTTTTGAAGTGATAAAACCTTAGGGTAGACGACATATTATTGTTTGCTTCTGTCTGGACTGGTCTGGTTTTTTCTTTGCAGGTGGGGAGGGTAGTTTTTAGAAAAGTATGTCCTCAATCACACACTTTCACACCTTACTGTTTATATGTTATGAGTGGGCTCCTATACCCGGATCCAACAAAACCTAGGAGAGTGGAGACGATTAGTGACTGTCATTCGAGACTCTGTCTGTCTGATACTCATGAAAGTCTCAACCAGAGTACGCTTTCTCATGGCGCTTCACACTTGGTAGTTCGCTACATTTGTGGATGTCGCCATGAGGATTCTATAGCTCTGGTAGCCATTGTGAGGGTGTGAATTAGAACTACATGGAAGGAACCTTTGAAGTTGCCCTAGAACTTAGGATCCCCACCTTTGTAGGACACGAGGACATACAAATTGTGTGTTGCATTGTAGTTTAGACATGTCTTTCTTAAAAAAAAAGAAAATTTTCAAAAAAAAAAGAGAAAAGAAAAGAAAGGGTTGCATTGTAGCCTTTTCTTTTGCCGGTCCGCATAAAGCGACATATAACCCACTTCAAAAAAAAAAAAAAGAAGAAAGAGTTACTACAGTAGCTTTTTCCTACCTGGGCCTATATATGAAGCGATTGTACGGTCCGTATTTTCAAAAAGTGGAAACCCGAGTTATTGCAAATAAAGTTTTTCTAACCCCGCATTTGCATAAAGCATCATCGTCATTTGCATACATTCCCGCATTGCATAAAACTTAAGTTTCGCAACTCACGCATCCATAGTGCATCCCATTTGCATTTGCTTGTCGAGGACCACCGAATAATGCACCATCTTGTCATAGGTGTATCAAAATGGAATCAAGTAGCAAAGCTTCACTTACTTTCGCTTCCCAATTATGAAGAAGGAAGTATGTCGATTTGCTATTTCGATTCCTCGCTTATCTCTTCCAAAATCAAAGAGAAAGTTTTTGCGCGCTTATGACAAGATAAGGCATCCCGTGGTTCCCTGAGATCAAGCAAACATTGTACATGCATTCACATAATCATTCATGCATTCATCTTGATTCTTATACAATAAATGTCTAAATAAAAGGAAAAGGCGCTACTGGTTCTCTGTCACCGATATTACACCCGCTCTACAAGCAAGATCGATGGCTAGCAATCGGGATCTCGAGAATGAAGACCCCGAGTCGAGATAAGAAAGTTGGGAAGGGCTCATCTGGAGCAGTTAGTTCAGAAGATCAGCTCAAGGCTGAAATGGAAGCACAAATGGTCGAAGAAATGAGTATGTTGCGAGGATCAGAGGGTGGGGCCGTTCATCGAGGCTATCGTTGTAAATCCCAAGGAGTTGTTACTTGCTTTCTTCTCCCAGATCATTGAAGTTACAACCACTCCCATTTCTCATGGACAAGGAGACAGTTACTTCACCCATCATCCGGGGTAGATGCAGATTGAGTTATCTCAAGACTAAAGCGGTCCCCCTGTGGGGTCAAGTCAACTTGCCACTTACACCTAGAGGAGTTACCATTGGGCCACAAATTCATACTCCCGGTCCCGGTATTATCGCCAAGAAGTTCATCTAGTCCTACCCCGGAATTGCCGTGAATCCCGTAAAGTAGTTTATCACGTGGAAAACCCTACTCGGTATGGGGTGTTACCACGATCAAGAGAAGCACCACTCCCCTTTCCCGGCGGAAGAAAGGGGAAACGAATGTAATCTCGTAAGAAAATCCGCCTTTGGTACTCCTCCACAAAGAAACGGTTCCATCCGCTATTCTGTGCCGCCCAAGCAGGCAATGACGGTCGAGGGGCTCGGAGTTATCGATGCAAGGGCAAATTAACTTTGATCCAACATCGATGACATACGATGAATTGTTCAATCACCGCTTCCGTAAACTTGATCAACACTCGGCCAATGAAAGCCCTTCACCGCCATTTCCTGTGGTTACAACGCTAATGCCACTGCGGTTTTCATGAAGCGGGGTTGGTCATATCTTGTAGAAGAATGCACGAGTCTTCAAGCGGTGGTGAAAGACACGGTAGATCTTTGGTTGGATCTCGAATGGTCCGAATACAACAATCAATTCATCGCCAGGCCACGAAAAGACAATCACTAAGGCGGTGAGATCCTGGTGGACAATTGGTAAGGAAGGTTGGGAAGGTTAAGACTCCTCAGAGGTCATTCATGCGAGAGATGTGCAAATTCCGAGTCATCAAGAGGGGTTGCACTCGGGAAGGGGTCGTGTTAATGTTAATTGCGCTGGGCATGTGAGGCCTTCAAGACAGTCTTGCAAAACTTATTGGATCGTCAGTAACCCAAACAGGTACAGGAGTACGGATAGGCGTGGGTTAGGATATCACCGCCCAAGCCGATAGGAAGAGAATGGCCGAGAAAAACAGAAAAGAGGCTAGCTAAGCTTGAGGCGGGCACTAATGCGGAGGAGGTCCCTATTCATGATCCTTCCCGAACATCCCCTGTTTGTGATATCCGCCAAAGCTTTGTGAGCGCTACTGGATTGTTTGATTACAATTCGGTTCTTTGTCATCAAGGATGGATCCGAGGTTGAAGAGGATGGTGCAAGTCCAGTGCGTCCGCGATGTTGGTGAAAGAATTAAAGAACCGTAAGGCGCCAATTTTCCGTGACTTTTAGTTCAAAATAATGATTATAATGCAACCACGTGGTTCTCGCCCGAGCCATAGGACAAGTTGTTTAGGGCACGATGTTTTTATTTTCGTAATCATCATCATCAATAAAAACGTTTGTTTTGAATTTCCATCAATAAAAATCATTTCTCCATATTTCATGTGTCCTCTTTCTGTTTTATTATTGTTTGCTTGTTTGTTTCGCTTTTTCATTCTCGCTTTTTCGCCGCAAAAAAGCGGATCCATAGCAATAGTCTCGAAAACAAAAAGGCCGACACGATCGTATTTTGACTTTGATTACCCTATCAATCAAGTCGAGGGGATGTTGAGGAAGACTGGGAAACTCCCGGAAATCATGAGGTTAATAAAACAAAAGAAAGAGTTATTCAAACCTCACGGGAATATCTTCAAGTGATCAACTTGGATGTGGTGAGAGCAAGAAAGAGGTCCAAGTGAGTATCACCACGAGTGATGAAACTCGCATGAATTTGGTTCATCTGTTGCACGATTATGTGGATGTGTTTGCATGGTCCTACCAAGATATGCCTGGGTTGGACGCTGACATTGTGGTACACAAGTTGCTTGGTCAAGTCCAATGCCCGCTTTGTCAAACGGAAGTTGAGAAGGATGAAGCTAGAGATGTCCCTCAAAATCAGAGATGAGGTGAAGGAGCGATGTGATGCAAGGCTCCTAGCAGTGGCCAAGTACCCGCAGTGGGTTGCCAATATCATCCCGGTTCCGAAAAAGGATGGTAAAGTCAGAATGTGCGTTGACTACAGAGGTCTGAATCGTGCTAGTCCCAAAGATGATTTTCCCCTTCAAACAAAAAAGAAACACAAAAAAACAAATGACTAGAAAAAAGAAAGCTGGTCAGAAAACAAACAAAAAAAATAGAAATAAAAGGGCAAATATATAGGAGTAAATAGATTATTGTCCTTGAGTTAATTTTTGAGAAAACGAGCAATCATGATTTGAAATAAAGTTTGACCATCTTCCCATATCCTCGAAAAAAAAAAAAACCTTTCCTACCCACCTTAAGCCAAGAAAAAGCAAAATCCTAAAATCACCCTAGACAAGGATCACCTCAAATATCAAAAAAGGTGCATCACTTTTTATCAAGCTCACCCGAGTCAAAGGAAAAAATCAAAAAAGAAAAATCAAAGAAAAAAAGATCAAAAAGAAAAATAATAAGAAGAAAAAGGGATTTAAAAATGAAGATCCCAAAAATACAAAAGAAAGATAAGTGGTGAGCTGATACATGTTACCACAATATATAAGAGATCCTTGTCTCAATAAACCTTCAAATATTTCATCATTCATATACACCCTCCTTCCATAAACCGCAAACACTTCCCTTTTACCTCAGGTACCTTGCCCTGCACAAACCCTTAGCCAGGAATAAAAATTCCAAACACCTCATCAAGCCAAATAACCGTCATAAACCATCAATCGTCAGCCCACACCAAATAAGACCCATTCTCCCCAACAACCCTAAGCACCTCATTAAGCCCAATCATCCTTCCTCCACAAAACACCACAATCCCAAAAAGTCCATTCCGATCAATGATCGATTGTCGTTGTTTTCTCAAGATTTAAATCTTAGGACAACTAAGTTTATTTGTCTACAATGTGTTTGCTCAAAAAAAAAAAAAAAAAAAAAAAAAAGAAGAAAAACAAATGATCAGAAAAAAGAAAGCTGATCAAGAAAAAACAAACCCTCAGGAAAAAGAAAGGAGGGAACAAAAACAAATAGTCAGAAAAAAGAAAGCTGACAAAATAAAAAGAGGGACTTGCACTCCGAAACCCATTCAAGCTGCATTAAAACAGGGATTAGTGATCACCAAGTAAAGATTCTTTCATTCCAAAGCTGAGGCATTCACAGAGAACCAAAGGTTTGCACTGGGAACACCGCTCAAAGTTGGGGCATTCTTTTCACCACCCACCCACCCCGGTCTTAGGAAAGTGCTGCTCACTCCCATTTCATGTCACTCCAGCTTGTCAATACCTCCAAACAGGGCAAGTCGCTCATTCACAACTACTAAGCTAGAATTGGGGCAACTATGTTTCGTCAGACCTGGGCAACCCCCTTCTCTCTAGTGTATGGGTCGGCGAGTTCTTCCCATTGGAGTCGAGATACCCTCTCTCCGGTGCTCATGGAAACCGAGTTAGAAGAGGTGAATGGGTTCAAACCCGTTTAGATCGATTGAATCTCATAGAGAAAAAGGATTGCAACTATGTGTCATGGACACCTGTACTCAACAGAGAATGAGAACGCTTTTGACAAGAAAGTCTCGAATTTCGAGAATTCAAAGTGAGAGAGACCTTGTGCTCAAAAAGATCCCCGCCTATTCAGAATGACCCCCGTGGGAAATGGACTCCTACCTATGACGGGCCATATGTGCTAAAGAAAGCCTTCTCTGGAGGAGCACTGATACTTACCAACATGAACGGTGAAGATCTCAAGAACCCAGTCAATGCAGACTCAGTGAAGAAGTATTATGCCTGAAAGAAATAGACAAAAAAAGAGAAAGACAAGCCAAGTAAGAATTGGCTCGCTAGGTTGAAAACCCGCAAAGGGCGGCCTAGGCAGAATCAGAGCGACCCGGTGGATTGAAAACCCGCAAAGGGCGATCCAGGCAAAAATTAGGGTCAGAAAACTTGAGCATGAAGAGTAAAGAAAGGCATACAACTACCCTGAAGAAATAATTGATTGATTAAGCATGTATATGTTTCGGTTTTAGGGGCTGTTTTTGGTGCCTATTTTGTGCCTAAAATGTGTTGCTTGATCTTGTGTAGATAGTGGCAATTGTGTTAGTGTGTTTTTAACCTTTTACCATTCACTTATTTTTCACTTTACCATTCATTAACCTTTTACTAAAACTCAAAAATATTTTACCATTTACTTTTTACATTTTTACTTTACCATCTCATTAAATAATTACATTTTACCTCATGCATCTTTTTACTTTACCATCTCATTAAATAATTACCATTTACCTTCACTTAAATAATTCACCACCTTCACTTAAATAAGTTACCATTTCATTAATAATTTACCTTTACTTTTTACCTTTCTTAAATTACAAAAAGATCCAAAACATTTTCTAGTTTACATTTATAACTTTTTCAACTTTATAAAATTAACCCAAAAATACTTTTTACCATTTTTCCTAAGACTCTAAAAACACCAAAACATTTCACCATCTCCTAAGAATGAGGTAACTAAATTTTTACCACTTCTTATGACACACCCTCACACACTTGCACTTAAATAAAATCTCATTCATTCTCTTGCATACTCTCTTGTTTTGACCTTCATACCTTTTCGTATATTCATATCTCTTGCATATTCATTTGTACTCTCACTTGTTAATACCTCATGCATCCTTACTTGTCTATACTTCTTGCATTCTCACATGTCCATTCATAATTAAATAGTCATGCATCCTCACATGCTCATGCATTAATATACTTGTTCAATCATGTGTTCAATTAATCATGTATGCAATTGTTCATGGCAACTTGTAAATATTTTTCATGTTGCTTTGCTTATGCTTTCATTATTATCTAGGTTTGGATTTGAAAAGATTTGAAATGTTCTATCTCTTTTTCCAAACTTGAAATCACTTGTTTTCAAATAAAAACCTAAAGGTGTTTTCATAAGCAAATCATTAACCATCACTCAAGCCATTGCTTGTTTGATCGTTAATGAGGAGTAATTAGTGATAGTCACTCGAAGCCTTTGCTTGTTTGACTATCATGAAAGCTCCCACACATTAATAAAACAACAAAACCCAATTCAAATTTCCTAAAAATAATGTGAGTCATTAGTGGTAATGATCACTAAGACTCATCCTTTTTCAAAACAATTTCAAAAATATAATAAAACGCTTGCGTGGTAATCACTTGAGTAATTGCTCGACCGATTATCGGTTCCAACACTTTTCTTTCAAGTTAGTAGTGAACGCCACTCGAAGCCATTGCTTGTTTGGTATTCATGAACGCTGAGTCATATTTCCAAAACCCAAAAGATAAGATAAAACAAAACACGTGATTTTTCTCAAAAATTAAAGAATTAAGAACTACGTAGCTTTGATCCTCACCAATGAGGGTACGTAGGATCGGGTCATATCCCGTCAAGCTCGCTTTTCAAAAATCTCAAAAGACTCCTTTCTCCCTTGTCTTCAATAAAACTCTTTCAAATAAAAAGGAAAAGAAAAGAAGTAGAACAAAAATTATCTCAAATCAAACAATCCAAACCACACATCGAATTAATGGTTCCTTTCGGTAGAAAGGAGGTGTGAGTGCTAATACCTTCCCACACCTAACCGAATTTCCCGAACCTACATTGCATTTGAAAGACCACCCGCTTTTTGTAAAAAGACCTTTTCTAATGTTTTGGTCTAAAAATTAAAATATTAGTGGCGGCTTCACAATTTTCACGTTGTACACTGAGAAGTCCCAAACCGGATTTTTCGGGCGCAACATCTGGTCCGTTCATTGTGGAGGTGCATCATGGGCCCTTTGATGTGTGAAGGTGGGCTCTGACTGTTGAAGGCCCAATTACATGGCCTTTTGAGTAGAGGGGGTGCGAATAGTATGTGAATAATTTCTCCATAACAAATATCAAATCAAATTGTGCATATATACTAGGAATTCTTGATTGGTCAGTGACGCTAAAGAAATGGAGCCACATATTGTGGGTTTGTTTCTGCGATGAGGTTTGACTTTGACATAATTGATTTTGTAAAATTAATTTTAGTTAAAAGTGAATTAAATGATGTAACATGATTTTTGTTAGGACGCATTTATGAAAAACGTAATTTTTACCATTATAACACATTTTGATGCACTACTAACTACACCGCCCGATGGTGGCACTTGATTTTTAATGGCAAACTTATAAATATAAAAGTAAAGAGGTACTCAAATAAGAACCCAACAACCACTTAAAAGAACAAGATATGAACACCAACACTCTAAGACCTAAAGCGAAACCTAGAGACTAACTCCGAGTTATAAGTTGTTTTTTTATAGGTAAAGTGGTTAGTAATTAGTGTGTTGGTTGTTAGAGGGGGAGAGCGATTTTGCCATCCAGGACCCCTATTAGAGTATTAAATAAATCATTTACTATTGTTGTATTAGTTAACTCTAGTTAGTTAGTTAGTAGGTTCAGCTTAGTAACCTTAGTTTGGTTATAGTTGCCTTAGTTAGATATATCCAATTAGTTAATTAGTCCGTTATGAAAAGTTGTTGTAAGTAGTTAGGTTTCTTTTGCCCCAATTCTCTCGATCCATCAATCAATATAAATGTGCAATGATCACTTCAATTCAATACAAGATTATTCATTACATTCTTCTTCTTCTTGGGTTTTAGCTCGTTTTATGGTATCGTAGTAGAGAAATCGCTCACGTGCCTTGCGCCCTTCTTCCCACGATCAACAATGGCGAATCGATCAATCATCAAGACGATTCCGATGAAATTCAAGAAACACACAAGAACGATGGCAATCATGTAACACCCCCTTCTACATAGTCTATTATTTGATCGGTTTGAGAATCGAGTCTCACGAAAAACTTTAGTGCGACCACTGAGGTGCCACATTTAAACAACCACATTTAAAAATTCCAAAATACTAAATAGAATGAACTCCAAGTTAAGATACATAGCACCATAATGTAAACGGGAATAAACACCATTTCAAATGGAATTAACAAAACTCAAATACGTAAAATACAGCTTATCCAAATGAAAAGTCAATTCATAAAATAAACGACAAATCCTAAATATCCCCGGTGTTACGTATCGTGAGTCGACTCGACCATACTAGAAGAAGGTACTCACGCCACCTTGATCCATCACACTGCGGCGTTGCCACATAAGAGCAACATTCCAAGCAGAAAGGGTGAGTCTCATTTCATAGGAAATAGTAAATAAAACAAGCAACTCTATAAGACAAGCATTAGCACACCAGGCAGTACAATCCAAACACTTTCACCATTAATTATACACAACTGCATGTACCACACGAGAAAATGTATGCAAGTGCATGATATGCACCAACGCCGAGGGCATATGCATGTGGATCCATCACCAAAAAGGCCCGCAGGCATTCACCATTCACCAAAAGGCCCGAAGGCATTCACCATTCACCAAAAAGGCCCGAAGGCATTCACCAAAATATTTTATGAGGCCAAGCCTATTCACCAAAAATGCATATGATTATGCGACACCATGACTATGCACCATCACACCAAAAACACCAAATTATGCATTAGAATGCTCACCATTAATTTATTTACTCACCAATACCAAGAGAGGTCTTAGACCCCCAATCACCCAAATATACTCACCAATAGCATGCATCACCATAGAAAAAAAATTTCTATAAGGACTACAACCACACCTAAAAGGATTAAAGGAACCCAAGGACTAATTGCACACCAAAGGACTAACCGCACCCCAAAGGACTAAGCCACACCAAGGACTAAAGTCACACCTAGGAATTAAAACACCACCTAAGGACCAATTTAACACCTCAAGGCTAAAAATGCACTGTGGATCAATCCCACACTGACACAGCGCTAAGTTGCGCTTGCCACGCTAAAGCCGGCGGCGCTTGCATCGTAACGACACAACACACAAAGACACATGGCGCCCAATTTGGCGCTCGCACTTAGACACCAAAGAACACACAAGACGCTGGCGGCCTAAAATGGCGCTCGCACCTAGACACAAAGAAGACACGCGCAATCTGGGCAGCCACGGCTTGCGCGCCGCACGCAACACACATAGCACAACACGCACAGGCGCAAGGGGCTGCCACACTTGGCGCCCCTGCCCGTGCCACACACCAGCACCCACACGCAACACACAAAGACACACAGGCACCCATTTGCGCGCCTCCTCCCCCACAACACACAAACCGATTCAACCCCCATACATAACACCTTCAAAACACCTTCATTCAAGCAATTTGACAACCACCTAACAACCCCTATATCTCTCCTATTTATTTTACATTGAATCAATACAATACACACCTTGACACCAATTACAATAGAATCAACAGTTCAAATTCACATGATATTCAACCCAACAATATATTCATTCAACCAACAAATACCAATCAATCCAAAAACACCACAATTCAATTTAAGAAATCTCTCTTAACACCTAAACAATCACCACATTCTCTCCTATTTAATTTCATTGAGTCAATATAACGATCACCAATTAAAATAGAACCACAATTCACTCACATGATATTCACCCCAAACACATATTCATTCAAACAATCCCCCAATAAATCAAGCACTCCATATATCAATTAAACAATTTCTCCTAACACCTAACTCCTATGGTTTTCAAGTTCTATAAGTTATTAGCCATGAAAGAGAGCCCCTCACACACACAGCGCCATTTCTCGCAAACTTGCGCCTAACACTGCTCACACCCAACCCGATCCCAAAATCGTCTAAACGCCATGAATTTACTTTTTCGCTCAAGCAACCAATCCACACCTATCACCCACCATCAATTCCCCTATTTTACTATATTAAATTGACTACAAATCACCTTGATGTAATTAACAATTACCAATACTTTCAACACCCAATCAAGAACACACCACAAGTAACAACAACACCACCAAAAATTCATTCAAGCATCTCACCAAACATCTAGCCATCATCCTAATTTCTTCCTATTATTTTTCATTCAAAGCCATACTATTAACATGTCAACACCACTCATAATAACCTCATCAATTCAAATATATATTCATTACATTCATTACCAATTCAAACAAGTTAGCATATAACAATTCAATCAAACATATCCTAATACTCAATCCTATGGTTCCATGTTTTAGAGACTATTGGCTATGGAAGAAACTCCCCTTACCTCGAATAAACGAAAACAGAGCTCTCTCTACGGAGTCACCAACAGAACCACAGCAGCAGCTCTCCCTTCCTTTGACTCAGTGCAAGGACGAACACTTAGCTCTCAAGCGTGATCTAAATCCGACGGTCCATTGACTCGAACTCATAATCAGGCAACAAAACGTTCAATTAGCTATCTAAAAATAATAAAAACACTTTCCTTTAACTAACAAATCGGGTTTTCCAAACGAATTACCTAGTCGAATTTCGGAGTACGATGACAACGCGTTGAAATCCCGATTCTCGGCGACTCACCATGTATTGGAACTCACGCGGTGAAACCGAATTTGTGACCACCGCACGAGGAAAGTGGAAATTGCACATGGTTCTCCGTTACGTAATCACATCGAGGTTCGCCGCTTGAACCACTACACCGCGCTGACGAGAGGAGGGTTCGCGCTTTGCTCCAAAAAAACCCACGAGGGAGGGAAATCAAAATCGCGAGATGGAGGCTACAATCGCTCAAACCAAGGTCATAATCGAAATCAATGGCCAATTTCGAGTGGGAGGAGGAGTTTGGGGTTCTGGCCGTGGAGGAGGAGGAAGAACGTGGATCGAAAAGAGATGGAACGGCGTGAGGTTTCATTGCTCACGCAGCAGACTCACGCCAAGAGAAGAAGAAGAAGCGCGCTGGTCGGGTCGGGTTCTGGTCAGGAAAGGTGCTACTGGGCTTAAGTGGATTGCAGGTAAAAGGCCCAAAGCAGCAACAACGGGGGTGTATGCGAGTAAAAAAAATTTCAACAACTCATTTTTTAAATACTTTTAGGACCCAACCTCCTATAACTATTATTTTAACATCCCAATAGACCAAAATAACTCCCTAAAGAAATAATATCTCCAACACTAGTATTTTAATAGAAATAAAATAAATATGTAATATTATTAATCATATATTACCAATAGCGTATAAAAATACCGTATTTTTATTTCTCGATATTTTTCCACAATCTAATCCCCAACAATTTATTAAATAAATATCTAGTAATCTTTGGGGCATAACTCTCCCCCACTTAGAATGTTTCGTCCTCAAACTCACCGACCAAAACTAAACCACCTCCCGCTAACAAACTACATCATCTAGACAACTAATGCTATCTAGCTCATTGATTATCATTTCATTGATTACCCATGGTGAGTGATCGGGCGGCCGTCCCTCCTACTTCTTCAGCCAGGTAACTCAAGAAATAATAATCAGCTCATTCATACAAACTTAACTCAAGATATGACTACGCCATCCCCATCGGACTCAACAGGTTAATAAACAACAACAAGGAAAATACGATAGTACCAAATCCAAGCCAAGCAACAAATACCACACAACCCAAGCATAGAACCAGCTTAATATGGAGCAACTATAAACTCACTACTAAAAATAAAATACCAAGAAGGCAATGCAAGCACAACAACCAAATGACTACGATACAACTTCACACCAAGAAAACATAACGAACACGACACATGGCCTAAGTAAGATACCAGGCTCTATGAAAAATTTCTCTAAGGGAAAAGAGTCATTCGGGTCTAGGTTAGATTCTAACATTATACCAAACTCCGACCGTGATACTCTTCTAAGAATATCTACCACTCACCCTATTATCTTGAGAACTTGACCAACTAAGTTGGTCACCCTCCTAATTACCAAGCATCAACAAGTAATGCGTGCAACTCTACTCGTGGTTCACACATCGGAAGACACAAAGAAAACACACACGGCCCAGCTTAGACCGAACAACTCGATACCACTAATGTAACACCCCTTCTACATAGTCTATTATTTGATCAATTTGAGAATCGAGTCTCACGAAAAACTTTAGTGCGACCACTGAGGTGCCACATTTAAACAACCACATTTAAAAATTCCAAAATACTAAATAGAATGAACTCCAAGTTAAGATACATAGCACCATAACAGAAATCCGAATAAACACCATTTCAGCGGAATTAACAAAACTCAAATACACAGAAAATACAGTTATCCAAATGAAAAGTCAATTCATAAAATAAACGACAAATCCTAAATATCCCCGCATACTACGACGAGCCGACTCGACCATACTAGAAGAAGGTACTCACGTCACCTTCAGTCACTGTCACCTGCAGCGTTGCCACATAAGAGCAACATTCCAAGCAGAAAGGGTGAGTCTCATTTCATAGGAAATAGTAAATAAAACAAGCAACTCTATAAGACAAGCATTAGCACACCAGCAAGATAATCCAAACACTTTCACCATTAATTATACACAAACTGCATGTACCACGTAAAATGTATGCAAGTGCATGATATGCACCTCAACGCCGAGGGCATATGCATGTGGATCCATCACCAAAAAGGCCCAGAGGGTCATTCACCATTCACCAAAAGGCCCGAAGGCATTCACCATTCACCAAAAAGGCCCAAGGCATTCACCAAAATATTTTATGAGGCCAAGCCTATTCACCAAAAATGCATATGATTATGCGACACCATGACTATGCACCATCACACCAAAAACACCAAATTATGCATTAGAATGCTCACCATTAATTTATTTACTCACCAATCACCAAGAGAGGTCTTAGACCCCAATCACCCAAATATACTCACCAATAGCATGCATCACCATAGAAAAACAAAATCTATAAGGACTACAACCACACCCAAAAGGATTAAAGGAACCCAAGGACTAATTGCACACCAAAGGACTAACTGCACCCCAAAGGACTAAGCCACACCAAGGACTAAAGTCACACCTAGGAATTAAAACACCACCTAAGGACCAATTTAACACCTCAAGGCTAAAATGCACTGTGGATCGAATCCCACACTGACACAGCGCCTAAGTTGCGCCACGCTAAAGCCGGGCGCCTTGCATCGACACAACACAAAGACACATGGCGCCCAATTTGGCGCCTCGCACTTAGACACCAAAGAACACACAAAGACGCTGGCAGGCGGCCAAAATGGCGCTCGCACCTGAGACACAAGAAGACACGCGCAATCTGGGCAGCCACGCTTGGCGCCCCGCACGCAACACACATAAGACAACACGCACAGCGCAGTGGGCGCCACACTTGGCGCCCGCCGTGCACACACACCAAAGACCCACACGCAACACACAAAGACACACAGGCGCCCAATTTGGCGCCTCCCCTCCCCACAACACACAAACCGATTCAACCCCATACATAACACCTTCAAAACACCTTCATTCAAGCAATTTGACAACCACCTAACAACCCCTATATCTCTCCTATTTATTTTACATTGAATCAATACAATACACACCTTGACACCAATTACAATAGAATCAACAGTTCAAATTCACATGATATTCAACCCAACAATATATTCATTCAACCAACAAATACCAATCAATCCAAAAACACCACAATTCAATTTAAGAAATCTCTCTTAACACCTAAACAATCACCACATTCTCTCCTATTTAATTTCATTGAGTCAATATAACGATCACCAATTAAAATAGAACCACAATTCACTCACATGATATTCACCCCAAACACATATTCATTCAAACAATCCCCCAATAAATCAAGCACTCCATATATCAATTAAACAATTTCTCCTAACACCTAACTCCTATGGTTTTCAAGTTCTATAAGTTATTAGCCATGAAAGAGAGCCCCCTTACACACACAGGCGCCAGTTTCCTGCAAACTTGGCGCCCCTAACACTGTTCACACCCAACCCGATCCCAAAAACTGTCCTAAACGCCATGAATTTACTTTTCGTTCAAGCAACCAATCCACACCTATCACCCACCATCAATTCCCCTATTTTACTATATTAAATTGACTACAAATCACCTTGATGTAATTAACAATTACCAATACTTTCAACACCCAATCAAGAACACACCACAAGTAACAACAACACCACCAAAAATTCATTCAAGCATCTCACCAAACATCTAGCCATCATCCTAATTTCTTCCTATTATTTTTCATTCAAAGCCATACTATTAACATGTCAACACCACTCATAATAACCTCATCAATTCAAATATATATTCATTACATTCATTACCAATTCAAACAAGTTAGCATATAACAATTCAATCAAACATATCCTAATACTCAATCCTATGGTTCCATGTTTTAGAGACTATTGGCTATGGAAGAAACTCCCCTTACCTCGAATAAACGAAAACAGAGCTCTCTACTGAGTCACCAATGTAACCACAAAGAATGCCTCTCCCTTCCTTTGACTCGGTCTGCAAGGACGAACACTTAGCTCTCAAGCGTGATCTAAATCCGACGGTCCATTGACTCGAACTCATAATCAGGCAACAAAACGTTCAATTAGCTATCTAAAAATAATAAAAACACTTTCCTTTAACTAACAAATCGGGTTTTCCAAACGAATTACCTAGTCGAATTTCAGAGTACGATGACAACGCGTTGAAATCCTGATTCTCGAAGCGACTCAGCCATGTATTGGAACTCACAAGGGTGAAACCGAATTTGTGACCACCTGCACGAGGGAAAGGGAAATTCGTACATGGTTCTCCGTTACAGAATCACATCGAGGTTCGCTGCTTGAACCACTACAGCTGCGCGACGGAGAGGAGGGGTTCGCGCTTTGCTCCAAAAACCCACGAGGGAGGGAAATCAAAATCGCGAGATGGAGGCTACAATCGCTCAAACCAAGGTCATAATCGAAATCAATGGCCAATTTCGAGTGGGAGGGAGGAGTTTGGGGTTCGGTCGTGGAGGGAGGAGGAAGAACGTGACTGAAAGAAATGGAACGGCGTGAGGGTTTGCTGTTCACGCAGCAGCTCACGCGAAGAGGAAGAAGAAGCGCGCGGGTCGGGTCGGGCCTGGTCAGGAAGCGGTGCGCTGGGCTTAAGTGGATTTGGTGGGGTAAAAGGCCCAAAGAAGTAACGGGGGTGTATGCGAGTAAAACAGCCCAACAACTCATTTTTTAAATACTTTTAGGACCCAACCTCCCTATAACTATTATTTTAACATCCCAATAGACCAAAATAACTCCCTAAAGAAATAATATCTCCAACACTAGTATTTTAATAGAAATAAAATAAATATGTAATATTATTAATCATATATTACCAATAGCGTATAAAAATACCGTATTTTTATTTCTGGATATTTTTCCACAATCTAATCCCCAACAATTTATTAAATAAATATCTAGTAATCTTTGGGGCGTTACAAATCAACCCAAAGATCAGACATCCATCGTTAATAGCCCTTACTACCTTCACTCCGAGAACACAGGGGCGATTCTCGTTACACCGGCGATGAATGAATAACTACGATACGTGGAGCAAAAAGATGAAGAAGGCTCTATTGACGAAGAACAAGATCAAGTTTATCAACGGGAAGATCACGGCCCCCGCAGAGGACGATCACTATACGAAGCATGGGAAAGGTGTAATGGAACGGTAATCGCATGGATTGTTGGTTCACTTACACCAGAAATCGCTCAAAGTATTGAGAATGTTGAAAATGCGTATGCGTTTTATGGAATGAATTGAAGAATCGCTTTCTCCGCGGAGACACTTTTCACATGGTCGATCTTATGCAAGAGATACTCTCAATCAAACAAGCAGAAAGAACAATCAACGCCTACTATACCGATCTCAAGGTGATATAGGAAGATTTAGAAACTCTGAGGCCTATTAGTGCCTGCGAATGCGGAAAGATTGACGCCAATATCAAGAAGCAGCGTGAAGCCAAGTATGTGATTTGTTTCTTGAAGGGTCTTAATGATCAATTTAACATCGCCAAGACCCAAATAATGATGATGGAACCTCTCCCGACATTAGCATGGTGTTTTCTTTAACCTTGCAAGAAGAGAGACAATTGAATGGTGGTAGTATAGAGACATAATTAAAACCGCTTTAATGGTCAATACGGATCAAACCAGTAACGCCAAGGACGTGGAAATGGAAATTCACGTGGAACGGGCGTGGTAGGTTTCCGGGAGAACTAACAACAACAACTCGTAAAGTTTGTAGTTTCTACGGCAAACAAAATCACACAGTTGAAGTTTGTTACTTCAAACACGGATTTCCTCCTGGTTTCAAGTTTCGTGATAAAGAAGGAACCGTCAACAATACCACCACAGAATCCTCTACTACTCAAGATGATGCCACAACACCTCAAGCTGGTGAATCTTCAAATGAGCATTAGCCCGTAAATGTACCGTGTAAGTCGCTAGCCCTACTAAACAAGAATGTCAAGGAGGAGGCACTCGGACACATCATGTTATAGCATCAAGCATGACACAAGATGCGCTGTAAAATCTAGAATCTAGATGCTTGTCTGCTTTCACTATAAATGTTGATTTTGATTCTGTTTTCTGCAAGTTTAATGATGTTCAGTGTAATCATGTAGTGTGTGATAAATTTGCCTTATGGCACCATAGACTAGGGCATCCATCAAACAGTGTAATTGATCTCATTTGTAATCATTCACCATATGTACAAAATAAATCAAATGAAATTTGTGATTCCTGCCATTTTGCAAAACAACATAAATTACCCTTTCCTGTTAGTAGTAGTAAGAGTAACCATGCTTTTGATCTAATACACATGGACATATGGGGACCTTTCTCTACCCCATCTGTCCATGACCATTTGTATTTCCTTACGATTGTAGATGACTTCACAAGACATACTTGGCCCTTCCTTATGAAGAACAAGTCTGAGACAAGGAATCTGATCAAAAACTTTGTCTGTTTGGTGCAAACTCAGTTTGGTGTTCTTGTGAAAGCTATCAGAAGTGACAATGGACAAGAATTTATCATGACAGACTACTACAATGAGAAGGGCATTATTCATCAGAGAACGTGTAACACCCTAAATGATTTAATTAAGCAATTGATTAAATTATTTAAAGTGTTACACTGTTTTAAATTATAATAGAATATAAAATAGTGTTTATAATTCAGTAATTTATTTTAATTGAAGGGGGTGGTGGAAGAAATGGACAAGGGGTGTAAAAAGGGCCCAAGGTGCGCTTTGGCCCAATGTACATATACCTAAAAGTGGAATTTTCTTTCATTTGTGAAGAGAGAAAGAAAGTTATGAAGGAGAGGAGAGAGAGAGAAAGGAGAGGGAGAACTCTACAAGAAACCCTAGGAGAAGAGGAAGAGAAGAAGAATTCGTGACTTGAAGGCTTGGATTGTTGCAGTGGTTTTGTTCGTGACTCTATTTCGGTTCTTCTCTACGGTTAATTTGAGGTAAGGGGAGTCTCACTCTATAATAGAGGAGATAATGGGTTATATGTGTATCATAGGGGCTGTTTTATGTTAATTGATGAGTGCATGATGATTTGATTCCTTGAATTTGATGAATTCCTTGGTAAAATTGATTAGAGCTTGAGTTAGGGTTTTATAATATATGATTTCGTGATTTTGATGTGATTGATGATATGGATATGCAATTGATTGTTTGATTATGAAATTAGGAGTGTTAGAATGATTATTGAGTGAATTGATTTGGAAGAATTTGAGAAAATTGGAATTTTGGGGTTTGGGGCGCCAATGTGCTAGGATTCTGGCGCCCTGTGTACTGTAGCAGGGAGTGTTGGTGTTGTGTTGCTGTACAGGGCGCCAACTTCCTGGAGAAATGGCGCTCGTGTCACCGTAGAGCGATGGATCGGGTAAGTGTGTTTCATTGTCCGGGCGCCTAATGTGGGAGTTTTGGGGCCCGGGAGTGAAACTTGTATTTCGGGCACATTTTTTCGTACAAATTTTGTATTCACCGCCAACCTTCAATTTTAAGTGTTTTGGCTCGAGTGGTTTTCAAGTTGCGTGTGTGTTATTTTGAAAAAACCTGCTGGGGCTTGTTTTGTGTGTGTAACGGGGTGGGTGAGTGAAACTCACATTTCTCAACATATTTTATCTGTACTAACTTTTGTATTCACCGCCCAAATTCAATTTAAAATGTTTTGCTCGAGTGGTTTCTCGAGTACATGTGTCTTATTTTAAAAATGTCTCGGTGGGGTGATTTTGTGTGTGTTTTGGGGCCCTGAGAGTGAAACTTACTTTTCTAGGCATATTTCATCGTGCCAAATTTTGTATTTACCGCCCAAATTCATTTTTAAACATTTTGGCTCGGGTGGTTTTTGGTTTGAAAGTGTGGGTGAGCTGGGTCGCAGGGGGCGCTAAATCAGTACGCCTGTGGCGCCTAGTCCGCCGCTCGTGTTCGAGATTGTGTCTCAAATCGTGTTCGAAGTTTGTGTCTAGGTCTGTGTTGCCTGTGGGGCGCCAGATTGCTAGAAAAGTGGCGCTGGTGGTCGTGTTGCTGCTGGGGCGCCAAAATGCCGAAGCTCGTGCCTAGTGCCGCATGTTGCACCGGGGGCGCTGCATCGTGGGGAAAATGGCGCCTAGTGCCGCCAAGTGCCTAAGAGGGTGTTGTTTTGGTCCCTAGGTGACGCTTTGGTCCCTAGATGATTGTTTTGGTCCTAAATGGTGGTTTAGGTCCCCGAGTTGAGGTTGAGTACTCTGAGGAGATTAGTCCTTGGGACTTAATGGTGTTGAGAGTTTATAATGAGGTGATTGAGCATGCCATGGGGGCATGGGCCGGAGGCCAAGCCAGGAGGGCTATAAAATGAGATTAACACCGAGGTAAGAGTTAATGGGTGTATTGATGTTTGAAATTGTGTTTGTGATGTACATGGAGTCTCATGCATACATTTGGGTCATGATCGTAGAGTTTATAAAATGATTGTGAAGCCTCGAGGGCGGCCGAGGCCGTGAGTCATGAGGACTCCATTATTGATGAGAATGCCGAGGGCAAATGGTACCACATGCATACTTACATTGCATACATTCTCATTAGTGCATGAATATTGGTGAGTGATGATTGGTGTGTTTGAGTATGCTGTGAACTATGATTATACATATATTGCTTATTATCACTTTTATTATATAGTTCGAGACTCACCCTTTCTGTTGTTGTTTACTGTTCGCGTTTGTGTAATAGTATAGATTTTCGCAATTATAGTGCAAGTATACACATCGTACAAGTAATAAAGTGGTTTTAAGTAAGAGATCGTTCCCACGAGGATTGATAAGCTTTCAAAGTTCAAGTTTCAAAACACAAGAGAATCAAGTGACAAATCGACAATAAGAGTTGGTTTTTAAGCTAAAGATTTAAACAAAACAAGGAAACTAAAGTTGATTGTGAATATGGATGAGAGATGAGTTGAGTTGTTGCATGCAGATAAATCCTTCCTAGCCAGACGTCATAACGTTTAGACGTTATGACGCTCAAATGTTAATGCGCGCAGACGCGGCCACGCCCAACGCTGCTGTAAAAGAGTCAGGCTTTTCAAAGACAAAACGCCGAGTTTCAAGTACAAGAAATCCTATGTCTAGGTTCTAAATAGGCCCACTCGTATTTTAAGTACCCACAAAGAATGTTCTATGAACTATTATCCATTCTATGTCTAGACTTAGATAAAGATGCCTAAATGTCTTTAGTGCATTGTTCATCCATATAAATCTTTGATTTCTTTTCATAGACCATGTCTGTACCTATGAATCTACCCATTTTAAGAGGCCAACCTCAAAACAAGTTTTGAAAATATTATTACGCAAAGATTTAAAACGGGCAACGTTAACACTTCATAACATTAGCTAGAAATTCATTAAAAGCAATTTCAACAACTCAACTACAAATTGTTTAGCTCATGTTGAGCATCGTTATAATGAAAAGGATTGAAAATCCTAATACCATACATAATGTAAAAGAACCTCAATTGCAAAAGATACACTTAAGTAGCTTTTAAGCATATATATTTGTGATAGACGTTACAACGCCCGAGCTTTACAAAATGCGTAAATAAAAACTAAGTTCAGATAAGCAAAATACGTAAGTCCTGTTTCCAGATCTTCTTTACAAAACTAATTCGAAAGTTAGTGGGGATGGAGATGAAGTGTTTCAAGGTGTATGGAAGAGATGATGATCGTGGTTGTGGAAGGTGATGCCTCGAGAGAGAATGAGCCTTCATTAAATAGCCACCTTGCCGACGCGCGGCCGATGTCACTTGCCCACCTACCGACCTGCTTTTTCCTATCTTCTCCCTATTAATCGCTCGAGCTACGTTGTCTCCATGCGCCACCCTTATAGGGAATGGGAGATCTTCCGACTTTTATATCTTTGACTATCATTGCTTAATAGCGCCAAAAATTAAGATCTTTCACCCTTATTCTCGCTGCACTTTGGTAGACGTGGTGAGGACGTGGTAACGCTCAAAGATCGAATTTCCCGCACAGCACAAAAAGCATCAAAACGCTTCTCAAGGGCACCACTTGGTGCCTAAATGCACAGATTTATCTATTTAAACTCTTATTCACTTAAAACTCGTAAATCATTATAAAACTAATTAATTAAACCTTGTATTGCTAGATAACTTGCATGATTTATTCGTGAGTGAGTATAAATAACTCATATAAATATGAGTTATCACACCCCAAACTTAAATCATTGCTTGTCCTCAAGCAATCAAGACAAAGAAAAACAACTACATGAAATCAACTACACTAACAGTTCTCGCTTCTACTCAACCAACAGATCAAAATTCACTCTCAAGGGCTATTTCTTTACACACTCACGCACCAATGCATAATTAAATTCCGATTCATTAAAGCTCAAAGTGAGTGTGTGACCTCTCAGATAATTCTTCCTCTAGCTAGTTCAGAAACTACCTTAGCTAATGAGAGAGTGGTTTCCAAATGGTGACAGTAAAACATCTTTCAAAACAGAGAATAGGCTAACACTTTCACATAAGAAAAAGGGATTCATTTATAGCATGACAAAGGGTCTTAATTGGGTGCTAGGACTAGGTTAGTGCAACTAATTTTATTGACTCACACACGCAAAAAGATCAGAACCCCTCATTATCGAGCAACTCTTCTTTATTAGCTCCATTTTGGAGTTTTTTTTTTTTTTTTTTTTTTTTTTTTTAAACATATTGGAGTGCTTCAGCATTTGTTTCAGGGTATTACAGGGAACATAGCACACATGTGGATTTTCCACTTATTTGTAACAACACACTCTTTTTGGTATTTTTGGGGATAGACGTTGCTACACGCTTATAGGTGAGACGCTGCAACGCCCGAACACACTACACAACACACACGGCAGACGTTATAACGTTACGGGTAGACGTTACAACGATGCACTCACACTACACCTGCACTTTAACCATCCTAGAGTCTTTGCACCCAGCCTTAGTACGACTTGATTCACCCCCAAACTTAGCTTCATCGCTATTCTAGGTTTTTAATCAAGTTTTGCTCTCACCATAATTCACCAAAACTAACTTTAGCACAAAATATTCCCTAGCTAGCTAGATTCTTTCTTAAAAACAGAGCTTGTGTAGGAGCAAAGCAATCAATTCTTTCCATCTAATCATGCATAGGCTACTCACACACACCTTTTCACTGCCTTTAGCCCAAAGAGAGTTATTTTCATGCTTGACAGAGTAAGAACAGTAAATTGTTTTTGCATTTGATTACATGTACACACGTAAGAAACTTAAAACATTGAGATCCCCACACTTAAAGTTGAGCAAAGGTCCCCATCGCTTCAAAGATAAACAAAGATGTTTTTTTTTTTTTTTTTTTTTTTTTTTTTTTTTTTAGGGGGTCTCATTGTAACATGAAGCAAAATTATCAAACTTGAATCTAAAATTAAAACTAAGAACAAAAAATAAAAACTACAACTACCTTTGAAATTAAATGGGACTTATTTGTTGGTCGCACTGCACCTAAGCCTTCCGCTTTGCCCCGGTGGGAACTCCTTTCCGACTTTCTCCTTTCTTCTTCTCCTTCTTTTCTTTCTTGACCTTCACTCCTTCTTGCTCAGTGGTTGTTGTTTCATCGCACTTTTTTTTTGTGCTAGCACCCACACTCGCATCAAAGAAGATTGAGGCTTCAAAGAATCCTCTTTAGCTTCCTCCCACATCCTCATTGCTAATTCAAAGCAGGTTGACTTGCATTGGCTCACTGGGTATCACCGGCTTTTTCCACCTCTCGCTCTTTAGACGCCGCCACGCCCGATGATGATACTCCAGCCCAAAGAATCGATCCTCGGGCTTGCTTCAACAAGTGCTCGCTAGTTTCGTGTGGCCTCCTCCATTGCTTGTCGCTTTACTTTTTCCAATGCAAACTTCACGTTCATTGATGACTTGCATTTCGCAAGTTTGGTCGCAGACTTTTTTCCAAGCAGACGCTACAACGCTCGCAGCTTTCTTCAAAGAATAGCAGGAAGTGGTCTCACGTAAACACTAGTGGCAACGAACGCAAAGACTAGTAGCGAGAGCGTGCTTCCCCGCAAAGACTTTGACTTTTTCTCTTTACAGAAGTTTCGCCGAGTGTTGTGGTGGTCGCAACTTCCTCTTTTCTCCACTCCCCTCGAGGTTGATTTGACTCAGCAGCCTATTTGTTGCCTCTTCTTCCTTCCAAATGGATTGTATGCAAGCGCAGCTTTTCACTCGTTTTCTTGGGTGGGGAAATGGGTTGTGGATGTGGGTTGCTTTCGTGTTTGTTGGCTCGCACGCCGCCACGCCCGTTTCTCGGGTGATGGTTGTTTTTGAGGTTCAGTTGGGGTGGGGGTGGTTGTGGGATTGGTTGGTCCCGAGCTTTGATTGTGGGGTCTTTGGGGTGTTTTGGCCATGGGTGGAGGGTTCTTTGGTGAAGGTGGTGGTTGTGTGGTTTGTGGGGATTGTGCTTTGGGGCTAGGTGTTTTGGATTTTTCAATGGCTCTTTGGTTGATTGAATTGTGGGACTCACTTTCACCCTTTCACTCGAACTCCCTTTTTCCTCGTGGCTCTCCTCCTCTTCCTCCTCTTCACTAATCACTTCCATGCTTACTCTCTTTGATTCCTCCGCATCACAATCGTAAATATCATCTAAGTCATCGAACTAAAATCTTCCTCACTACTTACCTTCTTTTGTTTCTTTGTCGGGCTTTGCCTCTTTGGTGGGCTTCTTGCTCGCTTTGCTTTTTCTCTCGATGACTCTCCTTTGGATTGTAGACAATGGGACATCATCTTCATTTTCTTCCCCGCATCCACTCGTGCAATACAGCTCCTCAACCGCGCTTTCCTTAGACACCGGGCAAATACCTTCTTTTGCCACTCAAATTGTTCTTTGATAAACTTGGCCAGGAGTTCTCGCTTTTCCTCCAGAGTCCAGACGTTGTAACGCCCGAGTATCAACGTAACTTGCAAAGACTCGCAGACTTCACCCTAGGTCGAAATTTTGTTGAAAAGGGCCTTGACCTCGAGGTTTCTCCCAAGCTCAAGCCTCTATCTCCACTCCCGCCTCCATGCATGCATCGCTTATCAAGCAAGGGAAGTACAAATATCCATCCTTCCCTGTTCTTCCATTTGTTGAGCTCATGGTTGATCGCCTTCCCAACCTCCACTTTGTCTCTCGACATGATTGCATCAATCACAATCATTCTCTCCTTGTCAACCCATGATGTGTGAGAGGTAGGATTAAGCAAAGGCCTTATGAAATGGAACCAAGTGTTGGCTTCATCACAAAGGTATTTCTTCATTATCTTGAATTCGCCTCCCATGCTCGCCTCTTCTTTCCCTGACAAAGACCTTCAACACATATCCTATCTTTAATGGCATCCATCTCACCCAATCCATAGTTCTTCCGCTTGGTCTCCACAGCTTTGCCATAGTATCCTAACCCAAAATAATCATTGATGACTCGACCCCAAATTTTACTTCCTCTCCCCGCACCTTTGAGACAATGGATGGCTCTCCTTCAGCCTTCAACGATCCCCTGTAGAAATCGTGGAACCGTGAGTAGCAATATACTCCTTTCTCAGGCATAACAAATTTCTCGCCAACCCAACGCCGCGACGGCTATGCAGGAAATTAGGATTGGGTTTTCGATCAAACCCCTTTCGTGAAGTAGGCTTTCTTTTTAGATGGGTTTGGTGTTTCGTGAATGGGGGCCGAGGATGAACTTAGGTCAACATGCTTTCCTTTCCTGCAGGATTTGGTGGCGGATTGCTTCACTTTAGTCATGGTTTTCATGCAGTAAAATGTTTGGAAGGAAAATGGGGATTTGAAATTTTAGGTTTTCAGAGAAAGGGACGGGAGAATTTGGTTTCGTAGAGAGAGAGGTTAGAAATAGGTTGCAGTGGTGGAATGGTGGTGAATGGTTAGATTTTTATGGGGAAGTGGTTATGGGGAGTCGAGAAATGGTAGAGTGGAGTAATGGAGAAAAGTAACCGCTGATTAGACAAGTAGGGAAGGAGATGACGCCGTGGTCGGGCTACCACGCTCGCTTTTGCGCAGGAAATCATTTCGACACGCCATCACTTACGCCTTTGACTTCATTTAAATCGCTTGATCGCCCGTGACGCGCCCACGCCTAGTGAATACCGAGACGTTACGACGCCTACCACCTTGCACTTCCACATTTCTTTCAACACTTATTCCCGCAAAACAAAAATTAAAAAGACACGTAAAGATTAAAAATCCTTGGGTTGCCTCCCAAGAGCGCTTGCTTTAAGAGTCTTCACCGCACTTTTGTCTCTTTTATTCAAGAATTGTTGAAGGACATTTGAATCTTGTCCCTTTCCACATGTTCTCCATGATATTGTTTCACACGCTGGCCATTAACTTTGAATATGGTGTTTGTCTTTTCATCAAATAAATCCACAAAGACCATGAGGATAAATCTTCATTAATTTGAATGGACCTGACCACCTTGACTTCAACTTTCCTGGAAACAACTTAAGCCTTGAATTGAATAGCAATACCTGTTGTCCTTCTGCTAGCTCTCTTCTTTGGATTCTTTGATCATGCCACTTCTTGGTCTTTTCTTTATACATTGCTGAGCTCTCATAGGCATGGTGTCTAAACTCTTCTAGCTCATTCAATTGTAACAATCTTGCCTCACCAGCCTTTGTATGATCCAGATTTAATTGTTTCAATGCCCAATAAGCTTTATGTTGGAGCTCAATTGGCAGGTGACAAGCCTTTCCATAAACTAGCTTGTACGGGGACATGCCCAATGGTGTTTTGTATGCTGTTCTGTAGGCCCAAAGTGCATCATCCAAGTGTAATGACCACTCCTTTCTCGCTGGGACCAACCATCTTCTCAAGTATTCTTTTGATCTCCCCGTTGATATTTCACTTGGCCACTGGTCTGGGGGTGATAAGTCAGAGCAATTCGTGTTTCACTCCATACTTAGCCAAGAGGTTCTCAATTAGTTTATTAGTAAATGAGAGCCTTCATCACCGACATGGCTCTCGAGTACCAAACCTTGTAAATATATTCTTTTTCGTAAACTTGCTACAATGATTTGGCTTCATTGTTTGGTAATGCCACCGCTTCAACCCACTTTGACACGTAATCCACAAACTACCGTAATGTAGAGATTTCCATGGGACATAGGAAATGGTCCCATGAAGTCCATTCCCATACATCAAACAATTCAACTTCCGTAATGTTCAGGAGTGGCATCTCTTGCTTGCTTGATATGTTTCTGCTCTTTCGCACTTGTCACATCTCCTAACCAAATTTCATGTGCATCTCTCAATAATGTTGGCCAATAGTAGCCTCGATTGTAGGACCTTTGCAAACTGCTTTAGTACCTCCAAAATGTCCACCATAAGGTGTCGAATGACATTGTTGCAAAGACATGGAGTTGCTCTTCCTCGCCTAGGCATCTTCTTAGTAATCGATCCGACACAATTTGTACAGATATGGTTCATCCTAAATAGTGCTTTATAGTGTGGAAGAACCTCTTCTTCTCACGATAGTTGAATCCTACAGCACAATTTTGCTAACAAGGAAGTTAACTATGTCAAGATACCATGGAGCAAGAGTAGTATCGACGTTATGACGCTTTGACGAAAGTGTCATAGACGTACACGCCTTCACCATCGAGGCTACTAACAATAGTCTCTCATCAGAAATTTTTCTTGTATATCTTTTCAATTGCTCCTCGTGATCAACATTCTCAAGCCTAGAAAGATGATTTAAGCAACTTGGTTCTCCACCCCTTTTGTCACGAATTTCCAAGTCAAATTCTTGGAGGAGGAGAACCCATCTAATAAGTCTTGGCTTTGCATCTTTTTAGAAATTAAGTACTTAATGGCTGAATGATCAAGAAAAACAATAACTTTTGCACCCACTAAGTATGATCTAAACTTATCAAATGCAAATACAATACCAAAAGTTCTTTTTCACTACAAAGATAATTCAATTGGGCATCATCTAAGGTTTTATGGCATAATAAATAGAATGAAAAATTTTTCCATACCTTTGCCCCAATACAAACTCCCACGGTGATAATCACTTGCATCACACATCAACTCAAATGGTTTGGACCAACTGGAGTGACTATTATCGAGTCGTTACAAGGCGCTTCTTCGCTTTGTTGAAGGCTTCATGACATTGCTCATCAAAATTGAAGACGTGGTCACGCTGCAACAAATGCACACAAGGGTTTTGAAATCTTTGAGAAATCCTTGATGAATCTCTCAGAAACCCCGCATGTCCTAAGAAACTTCGACTCCTTTGATAGTTGTGGGTGGAGGTAGCTTGTCAATAACATCAATCTTTGCTCGCCCACCTCTAAACCTTTCTTTGATATTCTCGTGCCCCAATACTATTCCTTCTTGTACCATGAAATGGCATTTTTCCCAATTGAGCACTAGATTGGTCTCTTCACACCTTATCGTAACTCCTTCCAAATTATCCAGCATCCTTTGTACGTAATCTCCATAGATCGAGAAATCGCCCATAAAACTTCCATGGAGTTCTCAATGAAATCGTAAAATAAGGCCATCATGCACCTCTAAATGTTGCAGAGCATTACACACCCCCAAATGGCATCCTTCTCAAAGCAAAGGTACCATAGGGACAAGTGAATGTTGTCTTTTTGATCTTCAAAGTGCTATAGCTATCTGGTTGTAGCCCAATAACCATCAAGGAAACAAGAGAAATCCTTGCCTCGCGAGCCTGCTTCTAGCATCCGATCAATGAATGGAAGAGAGGAAATGATCCTTCTTAGTTGCTTTGTTTAACTTTCTCAGTAATCCATGCATATCCTCCAACCTCGCATCGCCCTTGTTGGAATTAACTCATTGTTCTCATTAGTCACCACAAGAACTCCTCCTTTTTGGGTACACACCGAATCGACTCACCCAGAGCCGCCACTAATAGGGTAAATGATTCCCGTGATCCAACCACTGATGATCTCTTTCTTTACCACCTCCTTCATTATGGGGTTCGGGCCTCCTCTGTCCTTCGATACTATTCTGGCATTCTCCTCCGTGACAATTCTATGCATACAGATTCAGGGATCGATACTTTGATGTCCGCCATTTGCCAACCAATTGCCTTTTATGTCTCTTCAGGTATTAATGAGATCATTTTCCCGCTTCTTGGGTGAGCTTGGAAGAAATGATCACAGCAGGGAATCATTTTCCCCTAAGAAGACATACTTTAAATGATCAGGCAATACCTTTAATTCCAAAGTAGGTGGCTCTTTAATGGAGGGCACATTCTTCTTCAGATTTGACTCCTCTTGCCCTAAAGATTCATACTTCTTTGTCCATGACTTTGGTGCAGGGGGCTCAGACGTGGCCACGTCTTGAACAGACGTTACGACGTCTAGAGGAACATCTTCTTCTGCCAATAATTCTTGTATTTCATTGTTGCCCAGAATTTTCTCCAAATGATCATTATCCTTGTTGAATTGTTTCTGAACCATATGATCAATGGCAACCACATAAGAACACTCCTCTGTATTTGGTTCTGGATACTTGAGCGCATTGAGGACATTGAACTTGACTTCTTGGTCATTGACTCTCATGATTAATTCTCCTTTCTCAGACATCAATGATTGTCCTTCCAAAGAGCTAAGAATGGTCTCCTGTAACGATGGGAACTTCTTTATCCGCATCAAAATCTAAAATAACAAAATCCACCGGAAACACAAACTTGTCAACTTTAATCAAAACATCTTCTAATATGCCTTCGTGATAAACTCGCTTTTGTCAAGTAAAGTTAAGCTTTAAAGAGGTAGGCCCGCGCTTCCTATACCAAGTTTGTTATAAATGGACTTGGGCATCAAGTCGATACTTGCTCCCAAGTCACATAATGCTTTGCCAATGTAAAAATCTCCAATGGAGCATGGTATAGTAAAGTCACGATCCTTAAGTTTTCTAGGAAGTTTATTCTCGCATAATTAAACTACACTCTTCGCTTAAAGCAACAGCTTTCAAACTCCCTAGCCTTCTCCTTTTGGTGATGATGTCTTTCAAGAACTTGGCATAATTTGGCATCTGTTGTAAAGCATCAACCAAAGGAAGGTTGATGTGTAATCGCTTTAACATTTCCATGAACTTGCTGAATTGCTTATCTTCACGGGCCTTCTTTAATCTTCGAGGGTATGGTGGAGGAGGATACTCGTGTACAAGCCTAGGTACGCCTTGATTCCTCGGTTCAAAATTAGACGCCAGGACGTCTCGAATATCCTTCACACCATTTGTGCTTGCTTCTTTCCTTTCTTTTTCTCTCTCTCGCACTTCTTTTTGCTTCTCCCGTAATTCTTCTTCCACGTGCATAGTTGGTTCAGATATTCAGCATCACTTCTTAAAGAAATTGCATTTACTCGACCATTTACCCCATTATTACCATTAGGGGTTGATGATGGAGTTTCGTTGTAGAAGGAAGAGATCCATTCTCGCTTTCGAGTGAGGGTCAAGCTATCTGGCCCAATTTGATTTTCCAGAGTTTTGATCAAGACTCACGAGTTTGCAAAGTAGTCTTACAATCACTTATGAAGCTTTTCATCATGGCCTCCAAGTTGCTATTGTTGTTATTCTCGCACATACCGCTCTCGTTGTTGTTGAGGAGGGAATCTCGGAGGTATTGCAGAGCAAGATTGCCGCATTCAATGCATTGTTGTTTCTCCAACCGAAATTTGGATGATTTCTCCGCTTTGAATTGTAGGAATTGAATAGGACCATTTCCTTTGTTCGAGAGACAAAGTTTACAGATTGAGGGGTCAGTAGGACACTCTCTCACACATGCCCTTCTTCACAATAAACACACACCGCTCCACCAGATCGGGTAGGTTCAATCGCCGCAATACCGCTTTCGACGACGTGACCACGCCAAGTACTCAAAGTTTTGATCATGTTGGTCGTAGCCACTGAGCGTAAAGAGCGCTGACTTCACTTATCTCATGAACACCGCCTTCTTCCTAGGAGTAAATCTATCTAATGGCCAATGAGAGTTATGGGTGGCTATTTCATCAATGAGCTTGCATGCCTCGTAAAAGGACATGTTGAGAATGACACCACCGATGAAGCATCAAGTATCAATCTTGTAATGATCTAGGCCATTATAAAACGCTCCATTTGGATCACCACAGAATGCCATGGTGAGGGCACATTCTTAGTAATTCCTTCCACCTCTCCTAAGCTTCAAATAATGATTCCCTTCCCTTTGTTTGAAGGAAGTGATATCATTTCTCGCTTTAGCATTTTGTGTTGGGAGGAAGTATTTGGCCGTAAACTTCTCTCGCTAGCTCATCCCAAGTATGAATTGAATTTGGCTCCAAGGAATTCAGCCAATTTTTAGCCTTATCCTTGAGTGAGTATGGGAAGAGCTTCAATCTAAATGCATCCTCCGACACTCCAGAATGATAAAGTTGTCGCACACATCCGTAAATTGTCTCGTGAGAATATGGATCTTCGAGGAAACCTCCAAATTGACTCGCACCGCAACATTTGGAACATCATGGGCTTGAACTCAAAGTGACCAAGATATGAAGGGTTGGTCTAGCAATGCCTGCTTGTAGATGAGCAGTGGTTAAGCACAAAGATAGTCACGCATAGGCCCTGTCCCTCGCTATGACCATATCTGTGGTCCCGCATTGATGAGTTGTTGCCTTTGGTAGTGTTCATCATCAACAATGATTGTCTCTCAGATGAGTTTGTGGTCCAAGACCTTGTCCTCCGACTCCTCTTGGTGTATGTCCACCTCTAGAACCAAGTGTTATGTCTGCACATGGTGGGTGTTGTTCTTGTTGTTGACGCCTTCTTCTTAACCTTTGTTGTCTCCTTAGTTGTCTAAAAGTTCTTTCAGTGCCTGGATCAAACTCAGTTCGATTCACTACTTGGTTCTGGGGCTTGAACTAGAGCTTGAGTTGGAACTAAGCATACGCCGTAACGCCTCAACTGCTCAAACACGTAAACAAAGAAACAACACAAGAAAATTCCTTCAACTTGTGTTTTAATACTTTGACCAATGAAAATCACTACAATCCCCCCTAAGCGGCGCCAAAAACTTGTTCGCGCTTGTGTAATAGTATAGATTTTCGCAATTATAGTGCAAGTATACACATCGCATAAGTAATAAAGTGGTTTTAAGTAAGAGATCGCTCCCACGAGGATCGATAAGCTTTCAAAGTTCAAGTTTCAAAACACAAGAGAATCAAGTGACAAATCGACAACAAGAGTTGGTTTTTAAGCTAAAGATTTAAACAAAACAAGGAAACTAAAGTTGATTGTGAATATGGATGAGAGATGAGTTGAGTTGTTGCATGCAGATAAATCCTTCCTAGCGCACGCCATAACGCTTAGACGTTATGACGCTCAAATGTTAACTGCGCGCACGGCCACGCCCGAACGCTGCTGTAAAAGAGCCGTGCTTTTCAAAGACAAAACGCCGAGTTTCAAGTACAAGAAATCCTATGTCTAGGTTCTAAATAGGCCCACTCCTCGTATTTTAAGTACCCACAAAGAATGTTCTATGAACTATTATCCATTCTATGTCTAGACTTAGATAAAGATGCCTAAATGTCTTTAGTGCATTGTTCATCCATATAAATCTTTGATTTCTTTTCATAGACCATGTCCTGCACTTCTATGAATCTACCCATTTTAAGAGGCCAACCTCAAAACAAGTTTTGAAAATATTATTACGCAAAGATTTAAAACGGCAACGTTAACACTTCATAACATTAGCTAGAAATTCATTAAAAGCAATTTCAACAACTCAACTACAAATTGTTTAGCTCATGTTGAGCATCGTTATGTAATGAAAAGGATTGAAAATCCTAATACCATACATAATGTAAAAGAACCTCAAAGGCAAAAGATACACTTAAGTAGCTTTTAAGCATATATACTCAGATAGACGTTACAACGCCCGAGCTTTACAAAATGCGTAAATAAAAACTAAGTTCAGATAAGCAAAATACGTAAGTCCTGCTTCCAGATCTTCTTTACAAAACTAATTTCGAAAGTTAGTGGGGATGGAGATGAAGTGTTTCAAGGTGTATGGAAGAGATGATGATCGTGGTCAGGAAGGTGATGCCTTGAGAGAGAAATGAGCCTTCATTAAATAGCCACCTCACGACGACGGCGTCGACGATGTCACTTGCCCACCTACCGATCTGCTTTTTCCTATCTTTCTCCCCGACAATCGCTCTCAGAGCTACGTTGGTTCCATGCGCCACCTTATGTGGAACGGGAGATCTTCCGACTTTTATATCTTTGACTATCATTGCTTAGCGCCAAAATTAAGATCTTTCACCCTTATTCTCGCTGCACTTTGGTAGACGTGGTGAGGACGTGGTAACGCTCAAAGATCGAATTTCCCGCACAGCACAAAAAGCATCAAAACGCTCTCAAGTGGCACCACTTGGTGCCTAAATGCACAGATTTATCTATTTAAACTCTTATTCACTTAAAACTCAGAAATCATTATAAAACTAATTAATTAAACCTTGTATTGCTAGATAACTTGCATGATTTATTCGTGAGTGAGTATAAATAACTCATATAAATATGAGTTATCATTTACCACAGGTAGTCATGAGTGAGGGCTTTCTACCTTCACTACTCCCGAGCCTGGCCCGCTCGATACGTAGCACCTAGGGGTTGGGGTTATGAACTATAGTTGTCTTGTTTTGCTCTTTGTTGAGCCTTCTATGTATTGTTTTGAGATCACGAATTATTCTCGCTGAGATCATGAGTATTTTCCACAGATTATGTGAAATTATAGTTCCACGAGTTTAATTCATTGGTGTTACGATTTTGATTATGTTTATGAGACGAGTTAACTAGTGAATGTTTTTAAGAGAAATGTGTGACGCCCATTTTATCGAGGAATGATTTATGTTATACTATTAGTGTCCTGAATGACTATGGCTAAATTGTGGTTCGCCACTAAGGTCAGAATTTCTTTCGCTGGTGTATTTACAAGGGCATCACTGAGAGCCTTGCAAAGGAGGTCAATGCTTGTTGCAAGTAGTATCGCTTACCCGAGTAATCCCATAGTCAATCGGGCTTCACTATTTTATAACACACTAAACCAAAAGATGACTAGAAATGATTTTTATATACTCGATTTTTTTTTTTTTTTTTGATTTAAATTACCGTAGAAATGGGGTGTTACATTAGTGGTATCAGAGCAAAAGTTCTGGTCCGTCTCGCCAAGTGTGTCATTCTCATTATAGTGTGTATGACAACCAGTGTCTTAAAATAGTTCGAATCGGTTGTTTATGCCGCAGTTGTTAGGTTGATATGGCCGTAAGGATCGATGTCGCTTCTTTCGAGGCCTTGCAGTTATAGCGCAGATCGTGGGTACCCAATGTAATCATCGAGACTCGCAGCACCGCAACATTCCAGAGAGAACCCCTACCTTCGGGCGGGGAGGTACAACCCTGGATGGTGCCTTGACTTGGTCAAGGAGATCGAGAGGATCTTCGTGGTGATCGGGTCGACCGATGAGCGTAAAGTCGCACTCAGACTCATACTTTATCCGAAGAGGTCGATGACCGTGGCTAGAGACCGCTGAGAGATTGGGCGCCGCACGGAGGAGATCACTGGCCGTGGTTCAAGGGAATTCTTGAGAAAGTATTTCCTGAGGACGGAGAGGTAAGAAAGAGCCGGAATTCCTTGAACCGAGGCAGGAAGTATGTCTCGCATCGAATATGCCGCCAAGTTCACGAGTTGGCCAAGTTCTATCCACACTATGCCGAGGTTGGGTCGAATTCTCAAAGTGCATCAAGTTTGAGAATGGATCGAGAGTCGATATCAAGCAGCCGTGGGGTATCGTAAAATTAGAGTATTTGCCGATCCGTAGATTGGCCGCAGGATTTACGAGGAAGACAAAGAATGCCCGCCTAGTGGTCATGAGAGACCGAGGGGGAAATTTCATAACAGGTAAGCCTTATGAGACGCCTCACGATGGCGGAAAGCAAAGGTATTCGGGTGGTAACAAGTATAATGGTGGAAACAGTCTCACGAGGGCAGTGAGGTACCACGAGGGCAAGAAGCTGGCGGGGGAGACGCCCATCCGATATTGTGTGTTTCAAGTGTGACAAGCCAGTCACAAGAGCTTTGATCGTAAGATGGAAGTGAAGAGATGTTTTAGGTGTGGAAAGAGTGGTCACATGGCATCCGAGTGTGATCGCAAGGAAGTCAGATGTTTCAACTGTGGTGAAGTTCGGTCACATTAGCTTCAAGTGCCCCAAGCCTAAGAAGGAAAGATCTATCGAGGGTGTTTGCTTTGGCAGTGTTGAGAGGACCTAATGATATCGAGGTACATGTCTCATCTCTCCGTACACCTTTAGTTGCTATTGTTGACACTCGGTGCTACGCACTTTTTATTGCATCCGCTTCAGGCCAAAAGTTAAATTTAGTATTGTCTACTATGGAGAGAGGATGGTTATCGACACTCCAAATGGGCGGTCCTGGTGAAGAACTACTCCGATGTGTGCTAGGTGTCCTCTCGCCGCCTTCGCAGATTTTTCTCGTCGATTCGATTTGTTTGCTCGTGGGTTAGATGTGATTCTCGGGCATGGATCGTTAGTAGATAACCATGTGCACATCAACCGCTCGATAAGTCTATTAGTTTTTTCTCCCCCAAGAGGAAGAGTCTCGCTCGCCGTCACGAGCAATTGCGCAGGTAATGAAAGAGGTGGTCCGCTTGTTTGCTTTGATGGCGTCTATGTCCACGAGAACCGAGCCGTGGTTGATGGGTTACTGTGTGGTGTGTGAGTTCCCTCAAGTGTTTCCGATGAGATTCCTAGTGTGCCCCCTGCAGAGGAAGTTGAGTTCGGGATTGAGCTTGTGCTCGTACTTCAGCCCGTGTCACGCACCGCACCGATGTCACTTCCTCCGAGTCGGGCCGAATTGAAGAAGAAGCTAGAGGAGCTTCGAGAAGAAATTTGTGAGGCCTAGTGTGTCACCGCCGGGAGCTCCAGCTTTATTGGTAAAGAAGAAGGATGGGAGTACGCGCCTGCAGGCGTGACTACGCATAATTGAATAAAGTGACTATCAAGAATAAGTATCCTCTCCCGAGGATGATGATCCGATGGATCACCGTGGGTGCAAAGTGTTTAGCAAGATTGACTTGAGGTCCGGTATCACCAGATTAAGGCGAAGGATGAGGATATCCGTAAGACAAAGATTCGAACGCAGGTACGGGCATTACGAGTACTGTGAATGCCGCTTGGTGTTACAAATGCACCTGTGGGTGTTTATGGAGTACATGAACCGAATTTTCCATAGCTATCCGGATCGGCTTGTGGTGGTCTTCATTGATGATATTTTCGTGTACTCAAAATCGAGGAAGAGCATGCAGAGCACTCGAGGTTGGTGCAGAGGTCTTGAAAGAGAGGAAGTTGTATGCCGTTGTCAAAGTGTGAGTTCTGTGTACGAGGTGAGCTTCGGGTCATATCATTTTCGTGATGGTATAGCCGTGGATCCACCCAAGGTCGATGCAAGGTGTTGCAGTTGGGAGAGCCCAAAGTCCGTGGATCGAGATCGTAAGTTTCTGGGGTTACCGGTTATTACAGGAGGTTCATGAAGCGGTTCTCTAAGCCAGCCCTTCCATTGACTCGATTGACCCGTAAGGAGAGGCATTTGTGTGGGATGCAAAGTGTGAAGAGAGCTTCCAAGAGCTAAAGAGGAGGTTGACCACGCCTCCAGTTGTTAGTGTTGCTCGTGCTGTGAGCAACCATTTGTTGTGTAATCGTGATGCTTCCAAGACGGGCTCTGGGAGGTGTATCGATGCGAGACGGGAAGGTGGTTGCTTATGCGTCCCGACAGCTGAGGACCCATGAGAAGAACTATCCTACTCATGACTGGAGTTGGTCGCGATTGTGTTTTTGTGTTAAAGATTTGGAGGCACTATCTCTATGGTACTAGATTCAAGTGTTCAAAGGATCACAAGAGTCCAAGTACTTGTTTGACCGTAATGAGTCAATATGAGACAGAGGCGTTGGTTAGAGCCGCTGAAGGACTATGATTTCGGCTTGAACTATCACCCCGCAAAGCTAATGTCGTGGCCGATGCTTCGAGCCTGAAAACGCTGCATATGTCACCACCATGATGGTGAGAGAATTGGAATTGATCGAGCAATTCCGTGACTTGAGTCCTGGTTTGTGAGGTGACACCCCCTGCAGTTGTCGATTGGGATGCCGAGGATCGGGAATGACTTCTTGGTTAGTATCGCAGACGCCCGTGGTTAGATGTGAAGTTGGTGGATTTGTCGTCGCCGTGAGCAAGTCGCTGATGGGGATTAAGGTGTTGATTCCTGTGGTGTGTCGAGGTTCAGTGACGCAATTTGTGTTCCTGATGATGCCGAAAGTTAAAGAAGATGATACTGAGGAGAGCCATAGAGTAAGTCGAGCATTCATCCGTGTGCTACTAAGATGTACCATGATCCAAGAAACTATTTTGGTGGCCCGCATGAAGAGAGATGTCATGTAGCTTTGTATATGCATGTTTGACTTGCCGTAAGTCAAAGATTGAGCACCGTAAGTTCATGGGTTGATGCAACCTTTGGAGATTCCGAATGGAAGTGGGACAAAGATTTCCATGGATTTTGTGACCGGATTGCCAACATCGTGAGAGAGGTCCGACACTATTTGGGTGATTGTGGATAGGTCGACCAAGTCCGCTTCACTTTATTCCTATCAACATCACCTTTCCCGTACAAAGTTGGCTAGAATTTACATTCGTGTGATCGTGAAGCTTCATGGGGTTCCAAGAGTATTGTGTCCGATAGAGACCGCGCGCTTACATCGTAGTTTTGGGGGAGCTTGCAGAGGCTTTGGGGTCCAAGCCGAGGTCGAGTTCACTTTATCATCCTCAAACCGATGGTCGGATGCAGAGGACCATCCAGCCTTTGGAGGATCTTTTGAGAGCCTCGTGTGCTAGAGAGCAGGAGGTGCGTGGGATACACATCTCCCACCGATTGAGTTCACTTATAATAATGCCTATCATTCGAGCATCGGGATGGCTCCTTTTGAGGCAATCAGATGGGCGAGGTGCGTAACTCCTTTCAGGTTGGTAATGAGTCCGGGAGAGTGTTGTCCTTGGACCGAGAGTTGGTTAGTGAGACGATCGAGAAGGTGAAATGATCAGAGAGAAGATGAAAGAGTCCCTGAGCCGGCGTAAAAGTTATCATGATAAGAGGAGGAAGGACTTGGAGTTTCAGCCGTGAGCATGTGTTCTTCGAGGGTCACGCCATGATCGTGTCGGGCGGCTCAAGGCAAAGAAGTTAACTCCAAGGTTTATTGGACCGCATCAAATCACCGAGAGGTTGGAAAGGTTGCTTATAGGTGGCCTTGCCACCTAATCTAATTTCGAACTTGCACGATGTTTTCCACGTGTCACGCCTTTCTAAGTATATTCCGCACTGCCTCACGTGATTCACATGGACGATGTGGAGCGTGAGAACCTCACCGCGGAGACTATGCCAAAGGAGGATTGATGGCAGAAGTGAAGGTGTTGAGAGGAAAGACATTGCCTTGGTCAAGGTAGTGTGGTCGGGAGCCACCGTGAGAGCATGACTGGGAGCCGGAGAGCAGGATGCGCAGAGTCGATCCTGAGTCAAGTTTGAATCGTGTATGAATTTCGAGGACTAAATTTCCTAAGTGGGGAGAGTCAGAACACCCTAAATGATTTAATTAAGCAATTGATTAAATTATTTAAAGTGTTACACTGCTTTAAATTATAATAGAATATAAAATAGTGTTTATAATTCAAGAATTTATTTTAATTGAAGGGTGGTGGTGGAAGAAATGGACAGTGTGGTAAAAGGGCCCATGTGCGCTGGCCCAATGTACATATACCCTAAAAGTGGAATTTTCTTTCATTTGTGAAGAGAGAAAGAAAGTTGCAAAGGAGAGGAGAGAAAGGAGAGGAGAACTCTACAAGCAAAACCCTAGAGAAGAGGAAAGAAGAAGAAGAATTCGTGACTCAAGGCTTGGATTGTTGCAAAGTGGTTTTGTTCGTGACTCTATTTCTGTTCTTCTCTACTGCTAATTTGAGGGTGGAGTCTCACTCTATAATAGAGGAGATAATGGGTTATATGTGTATCATAAAATGCTTTATGTTAATTGATGAGTGCATGATGATTCGATTCTTGAATTTGATGAATTCCTTGGTAAAATTGATTGTGAGCTTGAGTTAGTGGTTTTATAATATATGATTTCGTGATTTTGATGTGATTGATGATATGGATATGCAATTGATTGTTTGATTATGAAATTAGGAGTGTTAGAATGATTATCGAGTGAATTGATTTGGAAGAATTTGAGAAAATTGGAATTTTGGGGTTCGGGGCGCCAATGTGCTAGGATTCTCGCGCCGCGGTAATCGTGAGAAAGGAGGAGTGTTGGTGTGTGTCAGTTGACAGGCGCCAACTTCCCGGAGAAATGGCTACCGTGTCACCAGAGCAGTTGATCGGGTAAGTGTGTTTGCCGCCCGGGCGCGTAACGTGGGAGTTTTGGGGCCCCGGAGTGAAACTTGTATTTCGGGCACATTTTTTCGTACAAATTTTGTATTCACCGCCAACTTTCAATTTTAAGTGTTTTGGCTCGAGTGGTTTTTCGTTGGTGTGTGTTATTTTGAAAATGTCCCGCTGGGCTTGTTTTGTGTGTGTAAACGGGGTGGGTGAGTGAAACTCACATTTCAACATATTTTATCGTGCTAACTTTTGTATTCACCGCCCAAATTCAATTTAAAATGTTTTGCTCGAGTGGTTTCGAGTATGTGTCTTATTTTAAAAATGTCTCTGCTGGGGTGATTTTGTGTGTGTTTTGGGGTCCTGAGAGTGAAACTTACTTTTCTAGGCATATTTCATCGTACAAATTTTGTATTTACTCGCCCAAATTCATTTTTAAACATTTTGCTCTCGTGGTTTTTGGTTTGAAAGTGTTGGGTGAGCTGGCCGCAGGGGGCGCTAAATCAGTACGCCTGTGGCGCCTAGTCACGCTCGTGTTCGAGATTGTGTCTCAAACCGTGTCCGAAGTTTGTGTCTAGGTCCTGTGTTGCCTGTGGGGCGCGCAGATTGTTAGAAAAGTGGCGCCCAAGTGGTCGCGTGTTGCTGCGGGCGCTAAATGCCGAAGCCTCGCGCTAGTGCCGTGTTGCACCGTGGGCGCTGAATCGTGGGGAAAATGGCGCCAAAGGCCGCCAAGTGCCTAAGAGGGTGTCGCTTTTGGTCCCTAGGTGACGCTTTGGTCCCTAGATGATTGTTTTGGTCCTAAATGGTGGTTTAGGTCCCCGAGTTGAGGTCGAGTACTTGTAGGAGATTAGTCCTCGGGACTTAATGGTGTCGAGAGTTTATAATGAGGTGATTGAGCATGCCATGGGGGTACGGGTCGAGGCTGCCGTGAGGGCTATAAAATGAGATTAACACCGAGGTAAGAGTTAACGGGTGTATCGAGTCGTTTGAAATTGTGTTTGTGATGTACATGGAGTCTCATGCATACATTTGGTCATAATCGAGAGTTTATAAAATGATTGTGAAGTTCGAGGCGGCGTCGAGGCCTTATAAAATGATTGTGAAGCCCGAGGCGGCCGAGGCCAGAGTCACGAGGACTCCATTATTGATGAGAATGCCGAGAGGCAAATGGTACCACATGCATACTTACATTGCATACATTCTCATTAGTGCATGAATATTGGTGAGTTGATGATCGTGTGTTTTGAGTATGTCGTGAACTATGATTATACATATATTGCTTATTATCACTTTTATTATATAGTTCGAGACTCACCCTTTCGTTGTTGTTTACCACTGTGTAGTCATGAGTGAGGGCTTTCTACCTTCACTACTCCCGAGCCTGGCCCGCTCCGACACGTAGCACCTGGGGGGGTCAGTTATGAACTATAGTTGTCTTGTTTTGCTCTTTGTTGAGCCTTCTATGTATTGTTTTGAGATCGCGAATTATTCTCGCTGAGATCATGAGTATTTTCCACGATTATGTGAAATTATAGTTCCACGAGTTTAATTGTCGTGTTACGATTTTGATTATGTTTATGAGATGAGTTAACTAGTGAATGTTTTTAAGAGAAATGTGTGACGCCCATTTTATTGAGGAATGATTTATGTTATACTATTAGTGTCCCGAATGACTATGGCTAAATTGTGGTTCGCCACTAAGGTCGTAATTTCTTTCACGGTGTATTTACAAGCGGCATCATCGGAGAGCCTTGCAAAGGAGGTCAATGCTCGCTGTAAGTAGTATCGCTTACCGAGTAATCCCATAGTCAATCAGTTCACTATTTTATAACACACTAAACCAAAAGATGACTAGAAATGATTTTTATATACTTTGATTTTTTTTTTTTTGATTTAAACTACCGTGTAGAAATCGGGTGTTACAGAACGTGTGTGGAGACTCCACAAAAGGGAAAAAGCATTTTCAATTCATATATAGGACTCACAATTCAATTGAGACATCAAACTTCAAAATAAGTGAGTTATTGTCCAATGACTTTTTGATTATTTTGCTACTCAATCCCGTCGAAGTAGTAATGCATAGCATAATTGGTAAAATCGGTGCTATTAGGTTTGATATTTTGTGTTTATTCGTGTTTGAACCCGAAATCTCCATTTTAAGTGAGTGAGTTTATTTAATGGTGGTTTGCCACTGCTTTGTAGACAAAAACAAAACCTCACATGCCTTTTTGTGATTTCCCTTGCTTGATAATAAATGATGTTCATAAACAAATTATCCTAAAGAAATGGAGCCACATATTGTGGGTTTGTTTATGCGATGAGGATTGACTTTGACATAATTGATTTTGTATAATTAATTTTAGTTAAAAGTGGGTTGAATGATGTAACATGATTTTTGTTAGGACACATTTTTGAAAAACGTGATTTTTACCATTCTTATTGTTAGGATATGTTCGATCAAAATAGTTTTAGATGTGAAATTACTAAAATAAGCTTCAACTCACCTAAAATTAATATTACAATTAGAATATAATTTAAAGCGCAATGGAATAACATATCTAAATTGTGATTTAGTATTGTTTTTAAAGAATGTTTACCTTTTTTTTTAAGCAAAAAGAAAGTTTGTTTACCTATTATGCTTTTAACATGGATTTTCATTAAATATCGGATTGTATTTTTAAAAAATATCAACAATGAACATAGTTAACCAAACAATTAAATATATGATACTTGCTAACATAATATGTCATGAGGCCGAGTGGTCTAAGGTGCCAGACTCAAGTTCTGGTCTTTGTGAGAGGGCATGGGTTCAAATCCCACTTCTGACAATTTTTTATTTTATTTTGTTTTATTAGTACTTAGCTTAATTAAATATGTATATTTCATTTTAAGTTGACACGTGAGGATGGTGTTCGTGAACATAATTTTCGTACTAGTTAGTAGCATATCATTATCAAGTAAAAGGAAAAAGCCAACATATGACTAGTTATCAGCTTAATTTGTTCGCAGTAGTAGTATTTCTAATATTCAAAGTCATCAATTAGTAGCTTGATGCACAATTTGAAATCCAATAAACAATGTACGGTTTCTCACTTAAGTTCTGAAGCAGAATATCTCGCTCTTGCTAGTTTGTCTTGTATTTTTATTCACTTATTTGGGAATCTTCTTCAATCCACGTTGGACTGTGCATTGTGACAATAAATCATCCATCTAACTCACTCATAATCCTTCCTTCCATGAATGCACCAAATATATTGAAACTAATGGTCACGTGATACGAGAATGAATCCAAAATGGTTACCAAACCTTTGGACTCTACATTATTTACCAGTTTCATCTCCAAGCTTGGCCTTTTAAGTACAATCTAATGCAGAAATTGTATAGACTGCACTATAGTTAATTTAGTTGGTTATTATTATGATGTAATTTAACTACAATTAGGTTTTTTTTTGTAGTTATATGAGTATCTATTAGCACAATTGTATATAAGAGTTAGTTTCAGTTTTTCAATTCATTCTATTAGGTTGTACAAAACCTGATTCATCAACGAGAAACTATTCATCTCTTTCTTCCTTCTCTGTTCATGGATTTTGCATTGAGATGCTCTGCAATTCTTCGTATTTAACACTTCCAACCTTAAGTGAGATGTCTAAGTGACATGAGATCCATTGGTTTGGTTAATGAGTTAAGGTAACTCATCAAACAAAGTCATACTATATAATCAATGAAACATATGAGCCTTTCTCGATCAAAATGGACAATCCAACATTCTCTAGTGATGCACCACTAGATAAATCTAAACCTAACTTCAAGCAGCCCGAGGATCGAAGTCCACATTCACCAAGCAATCATTTACCCTTCTTTAGCCTAAAGTGAGAGAAATCATTTTCCAAGTGTAACATGCTTGTCCACTACACACAACATTCTTCTAATAATGTAATTCTCCCGCATTTCTATTCAAAGAACCATTTGAGATTATCCTCAAGAACCTCCATCTACATCACCACAATGGTAATTAGGGGGCCACACTTTGAAAATGACCCTCTAAACCATTTTCTGAACAAAATCTCATTCCACGCTTTTTCATCGAGCTCTTATCCCACTAAAGGTCTTCCCAAAACATATCTCACTGATAAAACCTTCATAGAATATGAGCCCCATATTCGGATGCTACCTCAACCCCTCTAAAGTTTGGGTAGGTTAGCCCTTAGTTTGTAAGACACAACACATACGCTTTCCAAGTTTCTTTCAAGGAAACACAATCCAACAGATCCTAATACCCAAGTCAAACCTTTTCATTATCTTATTCCCCTTAGGAGGAACTAGACATGTCTCCTTCCAAAACCTTGTAATGGTTATCTACAAATCTAGTAACCCCTAAGTAAATTGAAGAACAAGTTAATTGATATGAGATTTCCTTGATATTGTCAACTACTTAATAGCGGATTTAGGGATAGGAGATGCAATACGAAAATAACTACAGTATAAGTTCTTGGTGACTATTCTCATTAGTCAATTGCAACATATTATATCATATACAATTAATATGTGCACCAATGGACAATTTTTTTAGGTCAGCATTATACATAGTGAATTGAATTGGTTTTGCAAAAATGTTTTTATTTTTCTTAAAAAAAAGCGTATAGTTTATCTTATTTATATTGGTTAGGGATTTATCAAATCTATAAGTAACTCTTAACATTTTTTTTCCGACAAAATAAGTATTCCCTCCGGTCCACTTTATAAGAGAACATAAAAAATGGTTTTTAGATACATCATTTATTGAATGAAACTAAAATGTAATTTTTCTCTTATAAAGTGGACCGAAACTCTTAACATAGTTGCTCTGGTTAATATTCTAGACATGAAACTTTACCAATTCTACCCTTAAATTTTTCTGACTCCACAAATTTTCATAAGAGTTGTTAGACTGCATAAATTTTCATAAAATCATCAAAATATATATTTTTCTTGTAGTGTTCCTCACTTCTCTCTACATAACTCACCAATTTGTAATTATTTTTTCTAACAGCAGTGCTACTTCTTACGAAGTAGCTAGCAAGAATTTCATAGAAAGAAGAATCAAGCGATGAATAATGAGAGAGAAAAGCATGAGGGGTTGACGAAAAACAATCAAACGGTACTCAAATTATTTTGTGCAATTCTTTCGTAACAACCATCATTATCTTTTTTTTGAGAAATGCTATTTAGCACCAAGGCCCTACATTGAATACCGTTTTCATTTACTTACCGTAATCTCAACATTTTAAGTGATTGAAATTCAAGAAACCGTTTCCATTTCTTTTCCTTTTTTTTTGTTCAAAAGCTTGATTAGGTTTCCGATCATCGGCGATCTCTTTCTACTTCTCGTTTCGCGAATCGATCACTGGTTGTTGTTTAGGGCATCGCTGTTGTCAACATGTCTATGTCAGATTCCGATTCCTCTTCTTATGGCGGCGATTACAAAAACCTAAAACAGATTAGCCGTGAGCGTAAGTTCTTTTCCCTTTTTATTATTCTGATTAATTCGTTTCTATCATCAATTGAACTAACTCCGAGTATCTATAATCTACAATATAGTATAAACCTTTTTTTGTTCCTGTTCGTTTATCTTTTTTGCTTCTGGTTGTGTTAGTGATTATACTAATTAGTGCTTGCTTATGGTTGGTTTACAAATTCTGCTTATGGAGTTAATGCTATCTGTCTGATACTGAATGGAGAAATGGTCAGAGGATATTGCAATGGATGTTTTAAGAATTGGACCGTGCGTTAGACTAGTGCTCCTTGTCATAATATTCGTAGTAGTCTCTAGATCCTTGGAAGTATGATTGAAACTATCAACACAAATAATCTCTGAGATTTCTGTTGTTATGATGTTAAACATAGGAACCTTTTGCGGATTGTATATTTGAGGAAGTTTACCGTCTTTTAGAAATTCCAATTTTTATGAAACTTATTTGGCTGCATGGTTCTGGATTGCTTTGCTTTACTCTGTTATTTTAAGCATTTCAATTCTTTTATCCTTTATCTGTGTTCTTAGGATTGTCTCCCACAAAGAACAGAAGGAATTTAGAATATGAATGAAATCTCTTCAAATCATTTTCATAGTTCTTCAAAGAGTTGAGGGATCATTAAATACTGTATAATATGCCATGAGTTTTTTTCCTATTAATTAATACCATCATCGAATTCAATACAGCACTATTATTTTCTTACTACCAGATATGGACTGATTCAAACATGTTTTGAATAGTTGAAGGGACGATTCCTTCACAAGGATGGCTTCCTTTTGCTTTTCATTTTTCTTCCTTTTAGCATTTTAATTAATACTATATTCCAAAACCATGACCAATTGCTTTCTGATAATCTCACTCAGCTTCTATTTTCTGAAACTTTCTCCAGGATTATTACATGAAATGCTCAGGTTAGCAAAAACAGGGGATTCAAAATCTACATGGAAGGTATAAGATGCAATTAGTTGAATGATTTCTGCATCATCAAATTGCATTTTGCTATAAATACAGATGGATCCACGGCACGCTTTTGTCTTAGCTTCACTTTGTAGTTCCGTTCCAGGAATCTTCATAAAAATAATTCATTTTGTGATGATGATTGGTTATGAGACTGATTTAATAAATCTTCTCAATATTTATCCTTTTCAGTAGTCAATGAGCTGAATTATGTATCTGAATGTGTTTTTTTATTCTTGGGATATCTGGATGCAATGTGCCTCATGTTACCATCGGCAGTCAGTAACTAGGCACAATTCCTAATGGGATCATTGTGGAAATTTTATTAATTTTCTCTATATATCTGCTCTAATCTAAACTATTAAGACGGCAAAGTTTGTCGTAAATGATTTCTGATGTTATAAATACCCGTTCTTGGAAAAGGGATATTTGATGAAAGCTTGAGGAAACAGATAAAAATTAGACATCAGTGTGTGTGTGTGTGTGTGTGTGTGTTTGAGAGAGTGGTAATGGAATCTTCATTTTCTTCATTGCTTCTATTGAGAATGGAGTAAATTTTTTCTTTTTGGGATTCTCATTAGTGTTGTGCTCACATAGGATACTCTATGACCAATTAGCCTATAGTCAATCCTTGTTGTTCCCATTCTTCTAGTAGAAGTTGAATTTCAACACAAGGGTGAGCCTGTGCATTACTTATGCTTCAAATCCCTTCTTGTATGAGGGGTATGTAACATGAAAACCATTCATGAAGTCTTCACTTAATAGCTTAAGCTTTTGGAATTGCTTGGTTCTTGACAACAAGAATGATATTTTTTACTTAACACAGACACACATCTAGTTCTTTTTCAAGAAAGCTGCTTAATCTTGGAAACTAAGAAAGGCACAGTACTTCAACTGCTTACAACTTGTTTTGGTTCGTGGGTTGCTTGCTTGCAGGTACTTATAATGGACAAAGTTACTGTAAAGATAATGTCTCACTCTTGCAAGATGGCAGACATCACTGATGAAGGTGTTTCATGTAAGAATCACGCAATGGATTTTTGAGTAGTCATTGTTCTTCTATACCAGTAAAAAAGTTTCAAATTTTTTATTTAATTTGGGTTTTATGTCAAGCTTGTTGACTTCTTCGGTATTCAAATATAAAAGGGAACTAATTTATACTCCAACAATTGCAATCTGAATATAGATTATTTTCAAGGTGTTTAAAGTCTGTTATGTGTGGTTAATTTTGTATGTGTGTCAACTCCTTGAATTTAAAACTGTTTGAAAATAATCAAATATAAAGTACATTCCTCTTTATGCCTAACCCTTACCACAACTAAAATTTGAAAGAGGAAATCTACCTAATAAAAGTGGAGAAAAATAAAAATATTTTTCTGTTGATTTGTTCTAGCTTCATGCAGCTGAAGGATTTTGGGTGGAGTAGTTATGGTGTGATAGGTGGTGAAGTAGTCATCAGATAAGATGATTAGATTTTGGGCTAACTTCAACCCCACAAAACCAACTTATAAGGTGGAAATGGAAGAGGTGAAATATAATGGAAAGGAAATGGATGGAATTTGAAAAGATTTGCCATTCCTATGTTTTTGATAGTGAACTTTAATTTAACTGGAAAAGAAAGGAGAAGTTTGGGGGAGGGGAGGACTTTGGAGGGAGTGGAGTAGAGAGAAAGATATAAAAATCTTTCACCTTAATTGAGAGAGTAATCATTTACATCATTTCATAATAGTCTTAAAATTTAAAATATATTAATCATAAGCATTGTATTAGATTTGTTCTAGCTTCATGCAGCTGAAGGATTTTGAGTGGAGTAGTTATGGTGTAATAGGTGGTGAAGTAGTCATCAGATAAGATGATTAGATTTTGGGCTAACTTCAACCCCACAAAACCAACTTATAAGGTGGAAATGGAAGAGGTGAAATATAATGGAAAGGAAATGGATGGAATTTGAAAAGATTTGCCATTCCTATGTTTTTGATAGTGAACTTTAATTTAACTGGAAAAGAAAGGAGAAGTTTGGGGGAGGGGAGGACTTTGGAGGAGTGGAGTAGAGAGAAAGATATAAAAATCTTTCACCTTAACTGAGAGAGTAATTTTGTAGACAATGCTAAGTGAATGCTTATGATTAATATATTTTAAATTTTAAGACTATTATGAAATGATGTAAATGATTTGAAGAATTTGTTCTGAGCCTCCAAAACCCCTTCCAATACATTTTTGAGTTCCTCCATATTGGGGGATTTGGTTCTGTGAAGAAAAATAATCACCTCATTAAAGTTGATGGTATATACTTTCTTCCATTTATCTTTCATCCTTCTTTTTTCAAGCTCCTCCTCCTCCAAACTCCCAAACAAGCCCTTAAGGATTTTACCTGTAAAGCTTATGTTGAACCTCATGATAAATGTAGAACTGACTAAATTTATGAAGTAAAATAGTAAATGACAAATTTAAATGAGGGCAACAAAAGTGAAGTTTAATACGTTATCTCTTTCCATTCCCGCCATAATCCCTGGCATTAGCTGCCTGCTAATTTTAAGTTTTGATGCTCGCTTTTGAGCCTTCATAAATTCAATTGTAACTTTGGTTTTTGTCATTGTAGCTTTTATGCTTTAATCGCAAAATATTGCTAAGGTGAAAGTTTTAATATCTGATCATTGAATATTAAAAGCTTTTCTGAACTATTAATATTGGATTTAATTAAAGAGTACAGAAGAAAGTTATGGATTAAACACCTGTATTTTGCAAACCAGTTTTATTTCTTGTATAATATATAAGATTAGATTTTGTTTTTCTTTTTGTAGTGGTTGAAGACATATACAAACGAAGGCAGCCATTGCCCACCATGGATGCTATATACTTCATCCAGCCAACCAGAGAGAAGTAAGCGCGTTTTCTCTTATGTTCGTGGCATGTTGAATAAAATACCTTAAATTAACTTGAGAGTGCCATAGACTGTAAAGACAGTAGTGTATGGCTGTATGCTGATTTTATGGCTGTCTGTCATGGTTTCTTTTGCATGATTTCTGTTAGTTATCTTGAGAACTGGGCGTAGTACATCCTAACAAAAGTAAAAGGAAGAGTCATGAACAAAGAAAGTAAATTGTTTGAACAGTTTCAAATGAAACGATAAAACTGAAAACTATCAACAGAACAATTTCTTTTATAAGAAACATGGACTCATTTTTAGATGTATTATATGCTAAATTTCAATTATACCTTATTTAATGTGAGAATATTAAGAACAGTTAATTTAGCGGAATTTAGAGTAAAATGGTGTAGGGGTGTCCGTGGAATTAAATTTATATGAGTATTAAATGAAATCAACATATTTCATCGTATTTTTCCTTGGTCTTAAATCTTAATGGTTTCAGTCTTTTGTTTCTTATATTCAGGACCAGAGGAATCTGATTCTTTGTTTACTTTCCTACTTCATGTTTACTCCTTAATTGATCATGAATTATAATATACTTTTATACTTTTATTTTATTTTCCTTTTCTTGTTTACAAAATGTACCAATACACATCAGTATTGTATTTTCATTCTCTCTCTCTCTCTCTCTCACTATCACTGTCTTTCTTTTTCTCTCTAATAATGCATATATCACATAAATTGTTGAATTTTGATTATTCTAAACTTGTGTTTGTAAGATAGTTTCATTCAGCTTTGATAGAGGATTTAGTTTACCTATGCTACTGGGTTTTATAGAATTGTCACTTATTGATTTTTCCTCTTCTTTTTTGTTGCAGTGTAATAATGTTTTTGTCAGACATGTCTGGAAGGACACCCTTATACAGGAAGTACGCGTTCTTTATATTATCTCTTGTCTGTGCAATTTCATCTTGACTTCCGCTTATTAATATTCATGCTTGTTTGCTCTTCTTGCAGGGCATTTGTTTTCTTTAGTTCATCTATTGCCATAGAATTGGTGATGGAAATAAAGAAAGATGCAAAAGTTTGGTTTCGTGATAGGTGCTTTGGAACAGGTGAAGTTTTTTAGAACTATATTGTAAATTGTTTTTTCCTCAAAACTTCACATTTTGCTTATTAAGTGTTTTTGCTTCTTACTTGACACAACAGATGAATTTGGAGTATTTTGCCATTGACAGTCAGGTATATGGTGTTGCTCATATCATATGAATGTAATTACTTTTCTTCCCTTTCAGTAATTATTACTAATCGGCATTAGTAAGTTAAAGTTTACTACACATAGTAGTGCACTTTATCCTTGTGTTTGTTTAGTTCCACGAGCCAGAAATGCGGGTTAGAGATGATCGTGATGTTCTTCCAGTTACATTAATTCATTAAAATCTGTTAGGTTAGGTGCTGAAGAAAACCTTCTCCAGATACAACCAGAGTTTGTTCTTCAAAGTGTTGGATAAACTGAAGTAACAGTTATGCCAATAACTGGATCTGCAAAAGTAGCTTGATCGAGTAAAATGAATTTTTTCCAAGAAGTGAAAAATGGAACAATCATGAAATATGTGGATTGAAATCCAATGATTTGTGCAAATCGGCAATTTTAGTCATTCATGTATATTGCTTTTACGATATCTTCAAAAAAAGTAATATGGCTACATCTCTCAGTTCATGAAATCTGCTTTTTGAGATTTTTTCTTGAGGAAAATTTATCAACCTTGGAACATGCTCTTTAGGAAGTCTTTTCTAGTTTCCAATCTCATTCTTATTATGACCCCACTATTTGGTGTCCTCATTTTTGGGGTCCATGTCATTTGTGTCCTTTTAATGCAGGGTTTCATTACAAACAATGAGAGAGCTTTAGAGGAGCTTTTGGGGATGAGGAAAATAATAGTAAAGCTGTTGCATGTTTGAATGTGATGGCTACTCGGATTGCTACCGCTTTTGCTTCATTAAGAGTATGCAGTCAATACTCTTTGACTCTTGTCTTTACAAATTAGAAAATTGTAACAATTTCCTATAATTTTTCAAACATGTTAATGTTCTGAATCATGTAAGTGTTTCTCTAGGAATTTCCTTTAGTCCGCTTGTGCTGCCAGGTCGTCCCTCGATGCAACCACAATGACTACTTTCCATGATCTTATTTGTACCAAGCTTGCTGCCGGTGTCTGGGACAGTCTTATGAAATATAAAAAAACTATACCTAATTTTCCTCAGACTGAGACATGCGAGTTGCTCATCATTGATAGAACTATTGATCAGGTTTCTTGTTTCCACTTGTTGGTTATGGTCTTGTAAAATTAGTTCATTAGTCTATCATATTGCTTACAATGAGGTTTAATTCTGATGTGTAGATTGCTCCTGTGATACATGAATGGACTTATGATGCCATGTGCCATGATTTGTTGAATATGGAGGGAAATAAATATGTACACGAGGTGGTATTCTACAATTTCTCTTTTTGCCTCTGTAAATTGTATCTACTTACTTGATATTGAACACAAACCTACTGTTCTTAAGGTTCCTGGTAAGAATGGTGGCAGACCTGAGAGGAAAGAGGTTCTGTTGGAGGATCATGATCCTATATGGCTTGAACTTCGCCATGCACATATTGCCGATGTATGTCCTGGTCTTTCTATTTCAGATTTATTGTTTAGGTTTTATAATCTACTCTTTAGAGTCATCTCTACTTTTTAATACTTCAGCAACATGAATAACTTGGGATTGTGATGGCCTTGCCAGGCTAGTGAACGGTTACATGAAAAAATGACCAACTTCATTTCAATGAACAAAGCTGCACAGATCCAACATGGTTCAAGGTGAGTCAACATTTTCTGGGAGTTTTTCATCAAGGGCATTGTGATCTAAGAGAATATCGGTTCTGTAGTCTGAGCTCATTATATTAATGATTTGATCAACATTGAATAAAACTTTGGCCTAATTTTGTAAGCTTTTATGATTTGAGAAACTTGGAAGTTTTATAGTTTTCGATGCACAACTGTGTTTTTCTAGACATGATGGAAATAACCTTTCTTTTTCGTGGTCACGTGCATGTGTGCTTGGTGTATTAATGGTGCTGTTTATATGGTTTCATTAGATGTTTTCACCACACCTTCAGTGACCACCTAAGGCAATGGAAATAGTATATTATTTTAAAAAAGTTCCCATTGCGTGAATGTGTAATTTCACCAGTTTTTACTTCTCAAAGACCCCTTCAGGCATTCATCCTAGGGGTGATTTTACAATATTGTTCTAAAAAGGTTAACCTTGTGCTATAAAGCTTTCACCATGGTAGGGTCCAGGGAAGGATCAGGTCCATTTCAGATCTATTTGTAAGCAGTGTTGCTTTACATTTCTAAGAGATTGATTCCAGGACTTCAATCCCTGAGCTTCTAGTGACACAACAACATAGTTTGTCAAACATTAGGGATATGTAGTAAGCATTTATCTATTGGAAATTAAATTAGAAGCATGCTTATCTTGTTATTAAAACAGTTTTGCCTTTTTAAAATGTAAGCCTATATAGGTAAATGATGGAAATGTTCATTCATTCATCTACTTACTATCATTGTAAACTTCACACAACTTCGTGTTCCATTATAGGGATAGTGGTGAAATGTCAACTAGGGACTTACAGAAGATGGTTCAAGCACTTCCACAATACAGTGAACAAATTGACAAGCTTTCCCTCCATGTAGAGGTTAGTTGTTGTACCATGCATACCATGCAAATTTAACGCCCAAAAAAAATGTAGCTGATTTGTTGTATGATATGAAAAAAGTTCCATCATCACTTAGAAGCAGGCCTTCTTCAGTGTCGTTGAAGTTACTGGGTTTTAGAAAAAGAGGAAAAGTGAACAAAAATACAGTCTTTTAAATTTCAATTATTAATATGGCTTGATGACTACAATTATTTTAAAAACTTTAAACACCAATGTTACTTTTACTTACTCAAGACTCCAAATCCTAATTAAATAGGAAAACAATCATGATAATAACAAAGAAATGTGGAAACTAAACTTAAGAGTACTCTAAAGATAAGAATCTGAATTTATGACATAATCTGAGATATTCTAACATTAAGATAGCATAAGATATTCTCATATCTTTTAACAAGTGCATTAATGTCCTTAATGAAAAGTCTTACGGTACTCTGTCGTAACACCATATTTTAATTGTAGGTAGTATAATTAGTTTTGCTTTTGTCCTTATTGGCAGTATGCCAGCTTTTCCCTGTAAAAGTAAAAAAGGAAGATGGTGCCGCGAATAATGCGCATAGTATTTTTTTTGTTGACCCTGAAGAAAGGGGAGAAGTAATTCTTCCTTCCATAAAGGCTTATTATAACATCTGAAACTTCTTTACTTTAGAAGCTATAGCCATTCTTAATTTCAGATTATAATAAAATAAGAGTTGCTTTAGTAACTTTGTATCTGAGCAATGAGCATCCAAGACGGAAAGGTTAGCATAGCATTATTTTAAACAAATAGCTCATTTGTATTTTGAAAATGTGTGAAATATTGCCTAAATTGGAACTGGAAGTGTGAACATTTGAGTATTTATAGCATTTTCGTAATTTATTTATGGTTATAAATACTGTGGATTGCTGCAGAAATGCTAAACAATCTGTTTTGCCAAAAAAATGAAAATATTATAGCTATTCAAAATTTGCATTGCTTATTGTAACTGAATGACACAAAACTTGTAGATACTATCTATTTCCTGCAGATAGTAGACAACACAATATACTGTGCAGGATAGGAGGTTTCTTTTTTGCTTTTTGACCAGGGTATGGCCATTGAGACTAATCCCTTGAGCACTGTCACAGCTGGGACTGGTGACCAGTCGTGATAGTTTCCAAGGCCTTATTCTCACAGCAATGTCTGTGTCGATACTGATACCTTGTTTAAGAGAGTAGAGACCAACAAGAAAACTGTTATCCTGCATAATGCTGTTGCTTTTATCTTGGTTCTAGCTGTTGGACGATGGAATAAACTTTGTCTTAAGTTAGATTTTTCTGGAAGTTATTTCTTCAGCAGTTGATTTAGATAAGGGTTTTAATATAATATGTTAATTTAATTTATTAGGACAGTGATGCTGATTATTTATGATCATGATTACTGCACCAAAAAGATTATTTATGATCATGGGTTTCATAATTGTTAATGATGAGTTTCTCCTACTAGATTGCAGGAAAAGTCAACAAAATCATTAGGAGTCAGGACTTAGGGAACTTGGGCAGCTGGAGCAAGATCTTGTTTTTGGAGATGCAGGAATGAAAGATGTAATAAAATTTCTGACTACGAAAGAAGTAAGTAATTCTGAGATGGGAAGCAGAAAGGGTGTACCTTAGTAGGCTAAACGAGAAAACTTTTTATTACACAAAATGTGTCGTTAAGATAGAATTAAAACTTTTGCAGTTTCATTAGTTAAAATTTATTCATGTTTTTATGCAGGATGCATCTCGTGAAAATAAGTTGCGCTTATTAATGATTCTGGCAGCCATTTATCCTGAGAAATTCGAGGGTGAAAAGGGTCTGAATTTGATGAAGGTGCAGTTTTTTTTGGCTTGGTACCGACTAAATTATAACTTGGTGTTCATTACTTCATTTAACATGTTACCGACTTAATGTACTGTTATTGTTATTGATTCGTTTCCTAACCCACATAATGGGGCTATGCAATTTTTTTCACCTTTCAAATGCCTTTCAGATTGCGAAATTGACAGATGATGATGTGATTGCTGTTAATAATTTGAGAATGCTTGGGGGAGAACCCGATTCCAAAAAAACTTCAACCAGTGGCTTTGCTCTTAAGTTTGATATGCACAAGGTAGAAGCAATTTATAGTTTAGATGTATGGCCTTTCAGTTCAGTGTTAACATAATATCTGATGTGTTTCTCTAAATAATCAGAAAAAGCGTGCAGCAAGGAAAGATCGTACAGGTGAAGAAGAGACATGGCAGTTGTCACGCTTTTATCCCATAATAATCGAGGTACAAGTTTATGCAATTTTCCTACATAAAAATGTGTTAATGCTATGAAAAGTTTATGGGGAGGATTTTGCTAGGAAAAGGGTACTGTTGAACAATTTTTTTGTCTTTCCTTGTTTAATTATGTACTTTGCATAATAGTTGAACTTAATTTATTTTTCTAATGTGTAAAGTACCAAGGGTAGTGCAGTAAAAAGAACCAGAGGTTGTTAATTGTTTGAAGATTCCAACTATAATTCATGTTGTAAATATGCTGAATAACCAAGAGTGCTAGGGCATTCAGCTAGTTATTAGTTGCATGTCATTTAATCTAATTATAATATTAAATAAAAGGACTCCTTATTTCCATTTAACAACTTTAATTTTTAGTAATATCAGCTATGTTGGTTTAACTGGTTGCTTATAAAGCTTTTAGAGCCTCATGATTTGATGGTCCATCATCAGGAACTCATTGAAAAAGTTAGCAAAAATGAACTATCGAAGGAAGACTATCCTTGTCTGAATGATCCAAGTCCATCTTTCCACGGTGGTTCAACGTATGGTGGATCCGCTGCTCAAAATCCTCCTGCTCATTCAATGAAATCAAGGCGCACACCAATTTGGGCTCGACCTCGTGGCTCTGATGATGGTTATTCAAGGTTTTACTTTCTTTCCTTCTCGATACAAGTCAGTATTAATAAGCTTATGATGAGATCAGTTCATGAATTTCACTTCATTCACGAACCCCCAATTTGCCACTTCCTTATTTTTCCTCCTAAATTCTGAGTTTATTAATTGCATAAGACGTGCCATTTCAAAACCTTCTCACGTTTAATTTTCATCTTTGATAGCGATTCGGTGCTAAAACATGCATCCAGTGATTTCAAGAAGATGGGGCTAAGAATATTTATATTCATCGTTGGTGGAGCAACTAGATCAGAGGTTTGAATAATATTTCGATAAAAAGAGGTTCTCACATTTAGGTACTTTTGGAAGAGCTCATTTTTGAGCTTATGAAAACAACTTATGAAGATAAATAAGTTTTTATGTTAATTCTAACGTAAAGTTGTATCTCCATAAGCTGTTTTTTCATAAACTATATTGACAAGCTTATTTATTTGCATAGGTTGTTTTTCATAAGTTAAAAATAAGCTCATCCAAACAGACCCTTATTATTTGTGCTTTCAGCTTCTCTGATACATTGTTTTGATCACCAGCTTAGGATTTGCCACAAGCTTACTACTAAGCTGAAAAGGGAAGTTATTCTGGGCTCGTCAAGTCTAGATGATCCTGCACAATTTATTACGGTATTGAAGTGTTGCCTTTTCAAAGTAAAACATGTTTACTTAGTTTGCAATTTGCCATAATCATCCTTGCATACTATTTTCTTCTTTTGTAGAAATTGAAGATGCTAACAACAGACGGCCAGGAGATTTCATTGACGATCTCCAGATATGACGTTACGGACTCGAACTAGAAGACGATCTTCTGCCTATTTGTCAAATATATTCTGTACTATTCATCTGAATATAACAAATTCTTTGGACATTTGACTTGTGGTTCAGCAGGACCACTGAATATCAAATCAAATTGTGCATATATACTTGGATTTCTTGATTGGTCAGTGACGCTAAACTTCGTGAACTTTATTTCTGGTAAATATGATTTAGTACAAGAACACATTTTTCCATTCTCTAAAAGCACCTTGACAAGAATTTGTACTGAATAGATAGATACATCTGGGTACTAAATAATCTAATTTGATTCATCCCTCATTCTCTCTTTAATAAACGCCAAAGCCTTCGCAGATAAGGTATAAAAAAAGATTTTACTTAACATCCTAACCTTTCCTATATTAGTAACATAGATTTAGCAGTTTGAGGAAAATATTCATATAGTTGCATGTATGAGCTTGAAAACACTAGCTAGAAAGGGTTAAAAGGAACAATAGTTAATTCTGTCTAGTCACTGTAAAGTTTGAAATTCGTACCATAATTTAATCTGACCTAAAGGACCACAGACAAATATAGATTATCAAACTTGTAAGGAAAATTAACCATATTGAGCCTAAGGCTTGTTAAAAACTCATAAAGAGCAAAGACTTTGAGAAAGAGAATGGTACAATAAAATAATGCCCATACTGCCAAGTGAAACAACAGTGATAAAAAATAGTTCAAATCATATATTTCTGTTGAAAAGGCAAGCATTTTCATTTAAGGTTATAAATGTATGTCTAGTAAGTTTACTATGAACAGAAAAAACCTAGTATATTGTACACTCTTCTAGGGTGGTCCATCTTCATCAATAAAAGGGAAAAAATATATAGGACTCACAATTCAATTGATACATTGAACTTCAAAAGAAGCGAGTTATTGTCCAATGACTTTTTGATTATTTTTCTACTCAATCCCGTCGAAGTAGCTACCTATTTCGATGGTATATTCGTAAGACATAGGATAATTGGTAAAATCGGTGCTATTAGGTTTGATATTTTGTGTTTATTCGGGTTTGAACCCGAAATCTCCATTTTAAGTGAGTGAGTTTACGAATGGTGGTTTGCCACTCTGTTTGTAGACAAAAAACAAAACCTCACATGCCATTTTGTGATTTCCCTTGCTTGAAAATAAATGATGTTCATAAGCAAATTATCCTAAAGAAATGGAGCCACATATTGTAGAATTAATTTTAGTTAAAAGTGAGTTGAATGATGTAACATGATTTTTGTTAGGACGCATTTATGAAAAACGTAATTTTTACCATTATAACATATTTTGATGCACTACTGACTACACCGTCCGATGGTGGCACTTGATTTTTAATGGCAAGCTTATTAATAGAAAAGTAAAGAGGTACTTAAATAAGAACCAAACAACCACGAAAAGAACAAGATATGAACAACCAACACTCTAAGACCTAAACAGAAACCTAGAGACTAACTCTGAGCTATAAGTTGTTTTTCTTATAGGTAAAGTGGTTAGTAATTAGTGTGTTGGTTGTGTTGTTAGAGGAGAGGGGGAGCGGGGTTCGAATCCCGTACAATTACATTTTTCCATCAAGGATGTCTCTTTCACCAAAGGTTTGATCCAGACCCTATTAGAGTATTAAATAAATCATTTACTATTGTTGTATTAGTTAACTCTAGTTAGTTAGTTAGTAGGTTCAGTTAGTAACCTTAGTTGGTTATAGTTGCCTTAGTTAGATATATCCAATTAGTTAATTAGTCTGTTATGAAAAGTTGTTGTAAGTAGTTAGGTTTCTTTTGCCCCAATTCTACTGATTCATCAATCAATATAAATGTACAATGATCACTTCAATTCAATACAAGATTATTCATTCCATTATTTTTCTTCTTGGGTTTTAGCTCGTTTTATGGTATTAGAGCTGAGAAATCTGCTCTGCGTGTGCTTGCGTCCTTCTTCCCACGATCAACAATGGCGAATCTGATCAATCATCAAAACAATTCCGATGAAATTCAACAAACACACAAGAACGATGGCAATCAACCCAAAGATCCGACATCCATCGTTAATAGCCCCTACTACCTTCACCCCGCCGAGAACCTGGGGCGATTCTCATTACACCGACAATGGATGGGAATAACTACAATACGTGGAGCAAAAAGATGAAGAAGGCTTTACAAGATCAAGTATATCAACGGGAAGATCATGGCCCCGGCAGAGGACGATTCACTATACGAAGCATGGGAAAGGTGTAATGGAACAGTAATCGCATGGATTGCTGGTTCACTTACACCGAAAATCACTCAAAGTATTGAGAATGTTGAAAATGCGTGCGTTTTATGGAATGAATTGAAGAATCGTTTCTCCAAGGGAGACGCTTTTCACATGGCTGATCTTATTCAAGAGATACTCTCAATCAAACAAGGAGAAAGAACAATCAACGCCTACTATACCGATCTCAAGGTGATCTGGGAAGATTTAGAAACTCTAAGGCCTATCAGTGCTCGCGAACGCGGAAAGATTGACGCCAATATCAAGAAGCAGCGTGAAGCCGAGTATGTGATTTGTTTCTTGAAGGGTCTTAATGATCAATTTAACACTGTCAAGACCCAAATAATGATGATGGAACCGCTCCCCGACATTAGCACGGTATTTTCTTTAACTTTGCAACAAGAAAGACAATTGAATGGTGGTAGTATAGGGACAGCTCAAAACTGCTTTAATGGTCAATACGGGATCAAACCAGAACGCTTAAGGACGTGGAAATGGAAATTCACGTGGAGGGGGCGTGGTAGGTTTCGGGAGAACTAACAACAGCAACTCTGGTAAAGTTTGTAGTTTCTGCGGCAAACAAAATCACACGGTTGAAGTTTGTTACTTCAAACACGGATTTCCTCCTAGTTTCAAGTTCCGTGGTAAAGAAGGAACTGTCTACAATACCACCACAGAATCCACTACTACTCATGATGATGCCACAACACCTCAAGCTAGTGAATCTTCAGTGAGCATTAGCCCAGAAATGTACCAGAAGCTGCTAGTCCTACTAAACAAGTATGCTGAAGGAGGAGGCACTCAGACACATCATGTTATAACATCAAGCATGACACAAGATGCGTCAGGTAAAATCTAGAATCTAGATGCTTGTCTGCTTTCACTATAAATGTTGATTTTGATTCTGTTTTCTGCAAGTTTAATGATGTTCAGTGTAATCATGTAGTGTGTGATAAATTTGCCTTATTGCACCATAGACTCGGGCATCCATCAAATAGTGTAATTGATCTCATTTGTAATCATCCACCATATGTACAAAATAAATCAAATGAAATTTGTGATTCCTGCCATTTTGCAAAACAACATAAATTACCCTTTCCTGTTAGTAGTAGTAAGAGTAACCATGCTTTTGATCTAATACACATGGACATATGGGGACCTTTTCTACCCCATTTGTCCATGGCCATTTGTATTTCCTTACCATTTTAGATGACTTCACAAGACATATTTGGCTCTTCCTCAGGAAGAACAAGTCTGAGACAAGGAATCTGATCAAAAACTTTGTCAGTTTGGTGCAAACTCAGTTTGGTGTTCTTGTGAAAGCTATCAGAAGTGACAATGGACAAGAATTTATCATGACAGACTACTACAATGAGAAGGGCATTATTCATCAGAGAACGTGTGTGGAGACTCCACAACAAAATGCAATTGCTGAAAGGAAGCACAAACATATCCTCAACGTGACTAGAGCACTTATGTTCCAATCTCAGCTACCTAAGGTGTTCTGGTCATATGGAGTGATGCATGATGTGCATTTGTTCAACAGGTTGCCCACCAGTGTGCTGCAAAACAAGTCTCCATATGAAGCTCTACATGGAAAAATCCCTGACCTTCAACATCTTAGGGTCTTTGGATGCTTGAGTTTTGCTTCTACTCTTTCACAGGAGAGAAACAAGTTGGATGCTAGGGCAAGGAAGTGTGTGTTCCTCGGATACAAGCCAGGAACTAAAGGTTACATTCAGATGGATCTAAAGAGCAGGGAAATCTTCATATCTAGGAATGTTCTGTTATATGAGGACAACTTCCCATACATTACTACCAAGCAACACAAAACTGACCAGAAAGTCACCCCAAACATGTATGATCTAACCACATTTGACCCAGACAACTCTAGCCCAAATAATACACCACAAACACCTCACACAGACACACCAAATAGCCCATCTAACCCTGCTGCACCAGAAACAATTGATAACAACTCTGAAATTGCCTTACCAGAAACCATTAATGATCCTCCACCAGAAAATATACCAAACAACACTGATAACATTGCCCTCAACAGACCTGCAAGAACCATTAGGGCCCCTGTACACCTCAATGATTATGTGTGCAACACTAGCCTCACCAATTACAAATGTCTCTATCCAATTCACTCTGTCATTGGGCATGATAGACTTAGACCCTCTTACAAGAAATATGCTCTCTCCATATCATCCATCACTGAGCCAAAAACCTACAATGAAGCCTACAGAGTTGAATGCTGGAAGCAAGCTATGCAGTATGAACTAAAAGCTTTGGAACAAAACAGAACATGGGAACTCACTTCTCTCCCTCCTGGAAAGCAAACCATAGGTTGCAATTGGGTGTACAAGATCAAGCACAAGGTTGATGGATCTATAGAGAGGTACAAGGCTAGGTTAGTAGCCAAAGGGTACACTCAAACCGAAGGAATAGACTATCTTGACACATTCTCTCCGGTTCCCAAGATGACCACTGTTAGACTACTCCTAGCTATTGCATCAAGTCAACAATGGCATCTTCAACAGTTGGATGTGAACAATGCTTTCCTCCATGGAGAGCTCAAGGAGGAGGTATACATGGATATTCCTCAAGGCTACAAGCCACATACAGATAACCAAGTCTGCAGGTTGCTAAAGTCCCTATATGGACTCAAACAAGTAAGCAGACAATGGTTTGCCAAGTTCTCCACCTTCCTAATGTCCCTTGGATACAAACAATGCCAGTCAGACCACTCCCTTTTTACCAAAAATGAAGATGGTGAAACTATTGTGATACTGATTTATGTGGATGATGTTATTTTAGCAGGCCCCAATTTAAGTGAAATTAACTCTGTGAAGGAAAGACTAGACGATGCCTTCAAAATTAAGGACTTAGGTTGCCTTAGGTATTTTCTTGGCATTGAGGTTGCCAAAAATACCACAGGAATAGGCATTTGCCAACGAAAATATGCTATTGATCAACTCAGTGAAACTGGTCTTCTAGCCTCTAAACCAACATCTACTCCAATGGCTAAGCTCCCTCACTTGGATTCTGCAAAAGATTCAAACCCAGTTGATGCCACTAGTTATAGACGACTCATTGGGAAACTCTTATACTTAAACACTACCAGACCTGATGTCAGCTTCGCAGTACAACAATTAAGCCAATTTATGGCTGATCCAAGGGAAATTCACTTGAAGGCTGCTCATCGTATTCTCAGATATGTAAAGAATGCACCAGAGCAAGGGTTGTTCTTCTCTGCATCTTCTGCTCTACAATTAAAGGCCTTTAGTGACTCCGATTGGGCCACCTGCATTACCACAAGAAGGCCTGTCACTGGGTACTGTATACTCCTTGGAGAATCATTGATTTCATGGCGATCTAAGAAGCAAAATACTGTCTCCAGATCCTCCACAGAGGCAGAACATCGTGCCTTGGCTTACACAGTTTGTGAGTTGCAATGGTTAACATACATTTTACACAGCTTATCTCTGGATTTTATTACTCCTACTCTGCTATATTGTGACAGTCAGTCTGCAAGACACATTGCTGCTAACTCAAGCTTCCATGAACGAACCAAACACATTGACATTGATTGTCATGTGGTTCGTGAAAAATTACAGGCCAATCTATTTCATCTTCTACCTGTGCCATCATATTCACAACTGGCTGACATACTAACTAAAGCTCTTGACCCTCAACCTTTTACATCTATGTTATCCAAGCTTGGAGTGCTTAACATCCACCCTCCAGCTTGAGGGGGATATTAGAGTATTAAATAAATCATTTACTATTGTTGTATTAGTTAACTCTAGTTAGTAGGTTCAGTTAGTAACCTTAGCTGGTTATAGTTGCCTTAGTTAGATATATCCAATTAGTTAATTAGTCTGTTATGAAAAGTTGTTGTAAGTAGTTAGGGTTTCTTTTGCCCCAATTCTACTGATTCATCAATCAATATAAATGTACAATGATCACTTCAATTCAATACAAGATTATTCATTCCATTCATCTTCTTCTTCTTGGGTTTTAGCTTGTTTTAACCCCGGAGTCAGAGGTGTCAAATTTTTTAAATATACAATTTGTTAAAAGTATAATTAAAAACAACTATAATATATCTAAATAAATAAACTATACATTTCATAGTTGTCCTCTACGTGATTTCATATTTTGAAATCGTTAAGTAATAAATTATACATTGTGATGAGTTCCAAGTTACCACTCAAATCAACTGTTGTTGGTAAAAAAAATAAAAATAAATTAAATAGCACTACCACAAAATACAAATTAATTAAATAGAATTAACAAACAAATTACCAACTAAATAGTACTATCAGATTCAAAATTGGGATAGTAAGAACAAGAACGGATCTAAGGAGATAGAGAGAAAGAGAGAATTTTTTAAAATAAAATATAAGAGTGTGAGTGTGCTGCATTAGAGTGGTTTGGAACTTTGGTGCAAGACTAAGAACTTGGGTGCAAAATATATTTTTCAGGGGATACAAAAACATTTTTCCATAAGGTATCAATGCTAATTTTATTTTTTCAGGGGGTTCACTTGAACCCCGTCAAACTAACGTAGGTCCGCCAGTGTCTTTCACTAAACCACGTGATCTACTAATAAATCAAATGATAGTGGGTTTATTGTGACCCGGCCTGAAGTGATTAATTTGCACAAGAAAGGGGGGGATTGAATTGTGCACTCTTTTTAATTTTAATACCTACAACCTTCTGTATTGTTTCTCAAGATAACTTGGATATCAGAAGGTTGAATGTTAGTTGCACAAACAATAATCAAGTATGACAGAAGTGAAAGATAGTTAATTTTGATGAATTTAGATGTCTTTTATTTTGCAAATAGTGTTGTTTTCAAAAGACAATCAAGGTAGGATTCATTTAAAATTATGATTTTGACTACAGAAGGTTGGTGTATTTAACCTTCTGAAGTGGTTGAAAACTTTGGTGATTGTGAGACAGTTTTAAAGCAGTTAAAGAGAAAAGCAGATAATAACACAGTAGAGTTATAGAGGTTCACCAAACTATGGCTACTCCTCTTCCCACGTCCACGTGAGAGTTTCCACTATTCTCCAAATAGATTTTACACTTGCTTTAGCTTCAACTGCCAAAGACTTTTCACCTCCACTCACTTTTGATCACACACAAAAGACAAGTGCTAACTTACACAGCTTCACCAAGCTGTCTTAACCTACTAGAAAACTCTCTTCTAGTTTCCTAAAGGTATTTCCTGTTGAACTGAATCGCCAACACTACTCACCTCTCACTAGGTAGTTTGTTGAGAAACTTTCAAATAGAATCACCAACAACACTCACCTCTCACTAGGTAGCTTGTTGAGAAACTTGCACAATATTTCTTACAATAAGGGGTTTTGGGTTTGGGATGATTTAAGAGCTTGTAGATAGATAAATACAAAGTATTTCTAAGAGCATAACAAGCAAACACACTCAAGATAGTATTTCCCAATTCTGAACTTGTAGTAGCTTTGAGTGTGGAAGAGAAGGTTGGATTTCTTTAGAGAAGCTTGACTTGTAAAAGTTCCAATTCACTCTCATGGTTTGCATTTGAGTAGATCAGCATTCTATATAGCCATTTACTTTGGAATATGACCATTGGGAAGAAGGAAAGAGCCGTTGGAAGTTGTCAGTAGCTTTCAGAGGTAGGCAATGATGATTTTTGAGCTTTTGTAGTAGCCTTTCAACCTTCCTCAAGCAACCTTTGTGCTTTATCTTGTGTAGACATCTCTTCATGTCAGCATTTTTCATCATTCCTATCAATTCAGTCCCTATTCATGTACTACACAATATTTTTCATACTTTAATTTGAAGCTTCTGAAGCTTTTACAACATGAACAAACATGCTTTTTGAGATACAAAAATAATCAAGGATTTCCTCTTTACATAGGATCATATTTCTAAAACTTTAATTCCTTGAATACTCATTTGATGCATTTCAGATTAAGATTTCGGATATGAACATGTTTCCCAGAAACAGAAGCTTGAAATCTTTAAGTCTTCTTTTAACCTTCTTGAACAACCAACCTTCTAAACAATATTCCATAGTTAGTCAACCTTCTATTGACTTCAATCAAACTTTCTGTTGACTATTGGTCAACCTTGTGTTGACTTTTAGTCAACCTTCTGTTTGACTTTCAGTCAACCTTCTGAAGAAAGTTACTTTTTCTTTTAAGCTTCTTTAATCAACCTTCTGTTGATGTAACCTTCTGTTATCAACCTTCTTTAAGGTAACCTTCTGTAGGTAACCTTCTTTTGGCATAATTGAACTTTGAAAAACACTTTGGTTTATTTGTAATGCCAAGATCTTTGCTATGATTCTTATTTCCTGTTCTTTCAAACACTTGATTGAAACTTGTTAAACCATAATAAGTGTTTAGAAAACTTAACTCATTCCTTTAAGTTTGTATCATCAAAACATGGAAATAAATTTTCATTTCTACAATCTCCCCCTTTTGGTGATGACAAACTTGAGAGTATGTTTTAAGTTTTCTGTTTCTCAGGAATAGACATTTTAATACACAGTAAATGAGTTTAACACATTCATAGCAAAATGATAATTATCATGTAATAAGTGCAGCAGACATACATAGTTTTGATAATTATTATTTACAAACCATAACATAGCATAAAATAAATATGTCCAGAAGATATTTAACTGTCAACAGAAACCCCAAAATATTCACTATAGACTAAGTAGCTAACTAATCTCAATTCTCCCCCTTTGTCAACAGCAAAAAGGAGGGAAGAAAGGGAAATTAAATTGCTACTTGGTAGGTTGAGGAATGTCATGGAATGGTTGAGGAGGAGGGAATTCAGGAACTGCAACACCAGGAACCATAGTAGGCACTATGTTCTGCATCACCCATTGCTGGTAGGCATAGTTTCTCTGTGCTTCAAGCCTATTTTCTTGCTGAAGTATTCCAATGCTCATCAGAAGCTTGTTGTTCTGCACCCTCATCTTCTTCATTTGCTTCTCATGGTGTGCTCTCATCTTCTTCATTGCCTCCAACACTTCCTTCTTATCAGCATATGTGAATGAGTCATCCTTGTTTTCAGAAGGTTTGCTACTAAGGGGTGCCTTATCTGATGATGAGAGAGGAGCATTCATGGTTTGACAAAAGGATCCAAGAGATCCAAATTGTTTTGGCAAATCAGAAGGTAGCTTGGAAGGACCTGATCCTTCAGGTACCTTTGGTGCAAAAGTGTCATACATAGGAGAGAACATGAATCTTTGAAGGTTCTCAGAAGCAAAAGTATCTTCATGTGATGCTTTGGGATTGTCACGCCACTGTGAGAATAAGTTTGCTATTTGATCAGTTGATCCTTGAACATCTTGATGGAGAGGTGCAAGTGTTGATTCAGCATTTGGACCAATGGAGGGATCAAGAGTGTGAAGTAACTCTGTGAGGGCAATAGAAGCCATGATCTCAGGACTAGTAGCTTGATTCTCAGGGGTTTCTGGTGTAGCTTGGTCTTCAATGTCCCTAACTATCTCATGAACAACTTGAGTGATAGGAGATAGTGGTCTTGTTGGTTCATTTCTATGTTCCTTATTCGCTTGAGATTGATTTTCATTTAGCTCCCCCTGAGCTAGACCCTCGGTTGTACCTTCTGCAGTTCTATGTTCCTCATGAGAGGCAGTATATGGCAGAAAAATAACTCCTTGAGAGAATGGGTAGTATATAGCTCTATCAGAAGGTTGGGAGTCCATAACAGAAGGGATAGTTTCAGAAGCTTGATTCTCAGGTTTTTCATGGTTGTGAGATATGGGCACTCCTAAGTCTGTGCTAAGGTTCTTATCAGTTGTTTCTACTTCCATTTGTGCAGGGAGGTGGTCACTTTCAGTGGGAATATCATTAAAGTTTAAAGAAGTTTCAAAAATTTCTTTCTAGTCTTGAGAAGGTTTTGTTTCAATTAAATTTTCAACTGAAGGATTTGGTAGGGCTAAGTTTATGGGCTCAGTTCTGATAACTGTTTCTGGTCCTAGTGACTCCCCCTGAGGAGTTGACAGAGGTGTGTTTTCAGCAGGATTTGACTCATGGATTGGTTCATCATGAACAGGTTTTGTTTCAGGAAATACTTCTAGTTTCTTGCTAAATGGTTTTAGTCCCATCTGTTTTGCACTTTTAGACCAGAAGGTTGTTTTCTCTTGAATGGACTCTTCTTTAGATACAGAGATTTTCTTAAATCTAAATAGCTTGGTCAAGAACATGCCATATGGTAAGGATGAAATTTGCCTAATGGTTTTACACATATCAATCATGTAATGAAAAATGATATATGGAAGGTTTATTTTATTCCTAGTAATCATATGATAAACTAAGAGTAAGTCAACAGGTTTTACTTGTTCAAAACTTCCTACTCTAGGGATTAAAGAGTGAACAACCATGTTGTGCATGATGCGAGCTTCATCCTTCAATGCCGATGATTTAAGCTTTTCCCCAGAATTTTTCATCAGTAACTTCAATACCTCTTCCCTGTGTAATTTTCGTTTGGTCATACCAATCCTTCCCATACAGCACATACCCATTCATAGGGATTTTCGTGGCATTAGCAATTAAGGTTGGAGTTACTACAATGGTGGTTCCTTTCACCGAGTGGTAAAGGAGGATTTTGTTTCACTCACGCTCATATACCCATAGAATTCTTTTATCAGTTGGGATAAATGATTTCCCTTGAGATGTAATATTTTGCCAACCTTGAGACTCAATGTGGTCTTGAACATTCCATCCGTAAGCTTTCAGTTCCTCCAACAAATAAATTCTTCCAATGAGAACATTCCTCTTACCCCATTTTTCTTTGTCAAAAACATGCAGTGCAAGGTTTGTTCTTCAACTTCAGAAGGTTGATCAAGTGTCTGTTCTTCATCAACCTTTTCTTTTCCTTTATTTCCACCAAACTTAATCTTAAATTTGGGCCTTTTGGAAGAAGATTGTGGTTGAAGAGAGGGTTTTCTTTTCAGTTCAAGCTTTGATTCTGCCATCATTTCAGATAGTGTAGAATCATCATCATCAAGGGTGATTGGTTGACTTTTCCTTGTACCAGAACCTTGTATATCTTTGAGAGAACTTGTTTTGATTCTAGTAGATCTTCGAGAGGGAGTGGGTGATGATTTAGAAGATTTTTGTTCTGATGGAGCATCAATCTGAGTAGGAGGAGGTTTAGAAGCACTCAAGAGTGCAGGTGGAAGATCATGGGTCGTTGGAGTGCTTGCTTTCTTCACACAGGGAATTTTTGTTCTCACCATTTTTAGAGAGAAGAAAGGTTTTTCGCGAAGAAAGGAGGAAGAGAAGAAGCGTATTAGTTTGAGAGAAGGTGAGATTGATCGGTTTGAGCATGCGTGGAAGAGAGAGAGAGAGATACTAGCCGTTGTGATATGATGTGTGCAGTTATGACATGACATAACTGTCATAGAAGACAGTTTTTGGTTGCTTTAGTAACTGATCCTATGTTGACTTTATTTTATCCTTCTCAAATTCAACCTTCTGAATTTGATTCTTTCCAAGTGAACCTTCTAAAGATATTAGAAGGTTGGGGTTTTTGACATATTTTTCTCCTAAGGACATTTTAAAATGTGCAAAGCCTTTTTAATAAAATTGAAACTTTCTTCTAACAAAGGCTTGGTAAATATATCAGCTAATTGATGCTTGGTGTCAATAAAAATAAGTTCCACATCCTTCTTTTGAACATGATCTCTAATAAAATGATGTTTTATATCAATGTGTTTAGACCTAGAATGTTGGATGGGATTTTTTGATAAATTGATAGCACTAGTATTGTCACAATAAATGGGAGTGCATGTGTACCTTATAGAGTAGTCCTCCAATTGATTCTTGATCCATAGAATTTGTGAACAACAACCGGCAGGAGAGATACATATCTCGCTTCAAAGAGTTGATAATGCAATTGAATTTTGTTTTTACAAGACCAAGAGATTAAGGATTCCCCAAAATTTGACATGATCCACTAGTACTTTTTCTCACAATTCTATCACCAAAGATAGTCGAGATCACAAGAGCTAATTAGGTCAAAATGAGTATTCTTTTATACCATAGACCAAGATTAGTTGTTCCCACTAAGTATCTGAATATTCTTTTGACTGCAGTGAGATGAGATTCTTTTGGAGAAACTTGGAATCTTGCACATAAGCCAACTGAAAAACACAATGTCAGTGTCTACTAGCGATTAAATATAATGATGAACCTATCATACCCCCTATATTCTTTTTCAGAAATTGGTTTTCCTTCTTCATCCTTCTCAATTTGCATGGAAGGATGCATAGGAGTTGCCATGGCTTTTTCTTCATTCATCTTATATTTCTTGAGAAGGTCCTTGATGTATTTTTCTTGACTGATAAAGATACCTTCATCAAGTTGCTTTATTTGAAGTCCTAGAAAGAATCTTAATTCTCCCATCATACTCATTTCAAACTCAATTTTCATAAGATTTCCAAAATCTTTGCACAGCTTTTCATTTGTTGATCCAAAAATGATATCATCAACATAAATTTGAACAATCAACAAATCTTTATCAAGAGTTTTCTTAAACAAGGTAGTATCAATTTTTCCTCTTGTGAATTTATTTTTGATCAAGAAGTTACTTAACCTTTCATACCAAGCTCTAGGAGCTTGCTTGAGCCCATATAGAGCTTTGGTAAGTTTAAAAACATGGTTTGGTTTCTTTTGATCAACAAAACCAGGAGGTTGATTGACATAAACCTCTTCAGTTAAATAACCATTTAGAAAAGCACTTTTAACATCCATTTGAAATAATTTGAAATTTTTGTAAAAAGAAATGCAAGTAATATTCTAATAGCTTCTAACCTTGCTATTTGGAGCAAAAGTCTCATCATAGTCAATACCTTCCCCGTTGGTTATACCCTTGAGCAACAAGTCTTGCCTTGTTTCTCACCACCTTACCATTTTCATCTAGCTTGTTTCAACACCCATTTGGTTCCTATAATGATCGATTTCTTGGAGGTATTACTAAGTTCCATACCCCATTCTTTTCAAATTGAGAGAGTTCTTCAGTCATTGCTTCTATCCATGATTGATCTTGTATGGCCTCATTGATTGACTTAGGTTCTATTTCAGAGATGAAGGCCATTCCAAAGAAAGATTGTCTCTAAATGAAGTTCGTTCTAACAGATCTCAAGTGCTACCAATAATTTGATCTTGTGGATGATGTACCACCATTCTCCAACTTCTTGGTAATTGAGAAGGTTGATCAAAAGCTTGAGTAGCTTCATTTGATTGGTGAGAAGGTTGAACAGAAGCTTCTGTTTCTTCGTTCTCCAACCTGTTTTCATGTTCTGTAACTTCTTTGTTTTAGTTGGTCTCATCAACATCAATTACTTCATTTGAACTGTTAGTTTCATTAAAGACAATATGCATGCTTTCTTCTACAGTTTGAGTCCTAAGGTTATATACTCTATAAGCCTTTGATGATGTTGAATATCGAGAAAAAATTCCTTTATCGATTTAGAATCAAATTTTCCTAGATTGTCTTTGTTATTCAAAATGAAACAAGTGCAACCAAATACACGTAAAGTATGCAATAGTTGGTTTTCTATTTTTCCAAATTTCATAGGGTTTTTTCAACAATTTTTCTAATGGAAACTCTATTCAAAATATAGCAGGCTGTGTTTACAGCTTCTGCCCAAAAATATTTTTCAATTTGTGAATCTTCTAAAAGTGTTCTTGCCATTTCTTGCAGAGTTCTATTTTAACTTTCTACAACTCCATTTTGTTGTGGAGTTTTAGGACATGAAAAATTGTGAGTAATTCCATTTTCATCAAAAAAGTTTTGAAAAGAGAAGTTCTCAAATTCTCCCCCACGATCACTTCTTACAGAAATAACATTTGTTCCTTTTTCATTTTGAACTTTCTTTAGAAACACTTTGAATGCTTCAAAAGCTTCATCTTTGTTTTTCAAGAATAGCACCCATGTGAATCTAGAGAAGTCATCTACAATTACAAAACCATATCTTTTTCCATTAAGGCTAGCAGTTTTGGTAGGACCAAATAAGTCTATGTGAAGCAGTTCTAGTGGTCTTTGGGATGTGATCATGTTTTTAGGTTTGAAACTAGTTTTGACATGTTTACCATGAACACATGCTTCACTCACTCTATCTTTTTCAAAATTGATTTTTGGTAACCCTCTGACTAGTTCCTTTTTGGAAAGTTTTGAAATGGTTTGCATGCTTATGTGGCCAGTTCTTCTATGCCAAATCCATTTGTCATTTTCATAGGACATAAGACAAGTTTCTTGAGATAGTTCATCAAGACATAGGCTATACAGATTTTTATTTCTAGATGCAGTAAACAAGACCTTACCAGAGGAGATTTCTTTAATAAAACATTTATCAGATTTAAAAGAAACTTTATGACCACTATCACATAGTTGACTAATACTTAACAAGTTATGCTTTAAACCTTCTACATATTGAACATTCTTAATTTTAGGGGATTTAGAATTACCTATTGTACCTATACCTTTGATGCAAGCTTTATCATCATTGCCAAAGATGACATAGCCTCCATCTATTCTCTCCATTGAGAGAAATTTATCTCTTTCCCCTGTCATGTGCCTCGAACATCCACTGTCTAAGAACCACAACTTTTTCTTGGATGCTAAGAGGCATTCCTATTTCAGATGTTAGTAATGATTTAGGTACCCAATATTTTTTGGGTCCTTCATGGTTAGTTTTCTTCCTGTAGAAGCTTCTTTTCATTTTATAGCATACAGAAATATCATGACCAAAATGTTTGCAATATGTGCACTTTGTCTTAGACTTTCTAGTCCTAGGGTTCTTCTCAGTTTGTTTTTCTATAGGTAGCTCAAAAGTATTCTGTATAGACATAGCTAGTTCTTTAGTTAAAACGGACACTTTTTCTTTGAGAATGTTGTTTTGTTTTTCAAGATCAGAGTGTATAAGGTTTGGTTTCTCTAAGACCTTATCTTTCAAAAGTTTGTGTTGTTCAGAAAGTTTAAAGTGAGAATGTTGAAGAGTTTGAACTGTTCTTATCAAATATTCATTTTGTTTTTGAAGCTCTTCATTCTCTCTTTTTGCATTCAAGAGTTGATTTTTGAACATCACACATTTTTGGGCCAAAGTGTTTGTATCAGACAATAGGTTTTCAAAAGCATGTTCAGTATTTTTGCATGAGGCACAAGTTTGTGATTTAGAAGTGTTTACCTCTTCTAGGTCAGTATCTCCTACGAAGCATGAGTTGATTGATTCCATACTTGATGCAGGAAATATTTGAGAAGGTTCCTCAGAGTCAGCCATGAGACAAAAATTTGCAGTCTCTTCATCATGGCCTGAGTTGGTTTCTTCTGAGTCATCCCATGTTGCAAGTAGAGCCTTCTTCTTAGGTGTGAACTTTCTGTTGCTTCCTTTTAACTTTGGACATTCATTTCTGAAGTGTCCAGGTTTGTTACATTCATAGCACACAGGATCAATTTTACTAGTGCCTTCACCTTTGGGTTGATCTTTCTTGAAGAAGGGTTTTCTGTTATTTTTCTTTCTAAATGCCCATCTTCTCAACCTTCTGGTGATTAGAGCCATTTCATCCTCATCATCAATGTCATTTTCATCATCTTCACTTTCTTCTTGAGTATCCTCTTGAGCTTTAAGTGCCATAGCTTTAGAAGGTTGTGGAGATTTTTGAGAAGCTTTGAGTGCAATAGTTTTAACCTTCTTGGGTTGAAGTTCATCCATGATTTCTTGTTCATGAACTTTTAGAGATCCAAGTAGATCTTCTATTTTGAGAATAGAGAGATCTTTAGCTTGATTATAGCGATCACTTTAGGTCTCCATACCTTTGGAAGGCATCTTAGGTGTTTTCTTACTTTGGCTTGATTTGAGTAGGTATTTCCCTGAGAGTTCAAATCATTTGTTATTGTTGTGAATCTGCTAAACATTTCAGAAATTGTTTCTTGCTCCTCCATTTTGAATGTTTCAAATTTATGGATGAGAAGGTTGATCTTTGGTTCTTTGACTTGGCCTGTTCCTTCATGGGCAGTCTTCAATGTATCCCAGATTTCTTTGGCAGTTTCTTTCCCAGCTACCTTATCATATTCACTTCTACCTAGAGCACATGTTAGATAAAATTTAGCTTTAGAGTTTAGAAGTACCATGCGCTTATCTTGGTGTCCAGTGTTTAGGGTTTAGTCATAGTAGTCCCATCATCAAGAGTTGTAGTAGGTTCAAAAGGACCATCTTCAACAATTCCCCAGATGTTAGTGTCTTGAGATTCTAGGAACAATCTCATTTGATCTTTCCAATAATAGTAATGTTCACCGGTGAATCTGGGTGGTCTATTTCTTTGAAGCTCCTTTTGGAAGGAACATCACGAGTTGGAATGATGACTCATCACTTCTTCCGGGATCTTTCCTCTCACACCGCAAAGTGTGTCACCTCCTAGAGGCGAGCTCGATACCAATTGAAGTGATTAATTTGCACAAGAAAGGGGGATTGAATTGTGCACTCTTTTTAATTTTAATATACGCAACCTTCGTATTGTTTCTCAAGATAACTTGGATATCGGAAGGTTGAATGTTAGTTGCACACACAATAATCAAGTATGTGAAGTGAAAGATAGTTAATTTTGATGAATTTAGATGTCTTTTATTTTGCAAAGAGTGTTGTTTTCAAAAGACAATCAAGGTAGGATTCATTTAAAATTATGATTTTGACTACAGAAGGTTGGTGTATTTAACCTTCTGAAGTGGTTGAAAACTTTGATGATTGTGAGACAGTTTTAAAGCAGTTAAAGAGAAAAGCAGATAATAACACAGTAGAGTTATAGAGGTTCACCAAACTATGGCTACTCCTCTCCCCACGTCCATGTGAGAGTTTCCACTATTCTCCAAATAGATTTTACACTTGCTTTAGCTTCAACTGCCAAAGACTTTTCACCTCCACTCACTTTTGATCACACACAAAAGACAAGTGCTAACTTACACAGCTTCACCAAGCTGTCTTAACCTACTAGAAAACTCTCTTCTAGTTTCCTAAAGGTATTTCCTGTTGAACTGAATCACCAACACTACTCACCTCTCACTAGGTAGTTTGTTGAGAAACTTTCAAATAGAATCACCAACAACACTCACCTCTCACTAGGTAGCTTGTTGAGAAACTTGCACAATATTTCTTACAATAAGGGGTTTTGGGTTTGGGATGATTTAAGAGATTGTAGATAGATAAATACAAATTATTTCTAAGAGCATAACAAGCAAACACACTCAAGATAGTATTTCCCAATTATGAACTTGTAGTAGCTTTGAGTGTGGAAGAGAAGGTTGGATTTCTTTAGAGAAACTTGACTTGTAAAAGTTCCAATTCACTCTCATGGTTTGCATTTGAGTAGATCCGCATTCTATATAGCCATTTACTTTGGAATATGACTGTTGGGAAGAAGGAAAGAGCCGTTGGAAGTTGTTGTAGCTTTGTAGGTAGGCAATGATGATTTTTGAGCTTTAGGTAGTAGCCTTTCAACCTTCTGAAGCAACCTTTGTGCTTTATCTTGTGTAGACATCTCTTCATGTCAGCATTTTTCATCATTCCTGTCAATTCAGTCCCTATTCATGTACTACACAATATTTTTCATACTTTAATTTGAAGCTTCTGAAGCTTTTACAACATGAACAAACATGCTTTTTGAGATACAAAAATAATCAAGGATTTCCTCTTTACATAGGATCATATTTCTAAAACTTTAATTCCTTGAATACTCATTTGATGCATTTCTGATTAAGATTTCGGATATGAACATGTTTCCTGTAAAATGAAGCTTGAAATCTTTAAGTCTTCTTTTAACCTTCTTGAACAACCAACCTTCTAAACAATATTCCATAGTTAGTCAACCTTCTATTGACTTCAATCAAACTTTCTGTTGACTATTGGTCAACCTTGTGTTGACTTTTAGTCAACCTTACATTTGGCTTTGACCAACCTTCAAGTAAGTTACTTTTTCTTTTAAGCTTCTTTAATCAACCTTCTGTTGATGTAACCTTCTGTTATCAACCTTCTTTAAGGTAACCTTCTGTAGGTAACCTTCTTTTGGCATAATTGAACTTTGAAAAACACTTTGGTTTATTTGTAATGCCAAGATCTTTGCTATGATTCTTATTTCTTGTTCTTTCAAACACTTGATTGAAACTTGTTAAACCATAATAAGTGTTTAGAAAACTTAACTCATTCCTTTAAGTTTGTATCATCAAAACATGGAAAGAGATTTTCATTTCTACACGGCCCATAATTTAGATTTATAACCTATTTGAAAGTAACTTTTTTGGTTAGGAGAAATGAGCCTTGATTAATTTGAAATTGAGTTAGGAGGTAAGTAAAGTATGACTACTGATATTCCTATGTATTAGCTCTCATATTTTTAATTATATTCCTACCTGTATTGTTATATCTGTCCTTAGTTAAGTTTGTTTTTGTAAAAAAAAAAAGTAAAGTATGACTCCAATTTGTTCTATTATCAACAATTGAATTTGGGTACTAGTTGAGTTTGTCTCTTTAAATAAAGTGTGTTGATCACTCTTTGACTCAACCTTGAGGCTAAATTGAAAGTTATTATTATTATTATTATTATTATTATTATTATTATTATTATTATTATTATTATTATTATTATTATTATTATTATCAAAGAGCAGTTGAATGTGATGGTATGAGTCTCTTACAGTTTAATCAATGTCCTCGGATCAAATAAAGCATTTGGCATGCAGTGAGTGTAAAATCTCGTGAGAGAGAGCTTTGCACGCCCATTGTGGTCCTACTCGACTTGAGAGGGATTAGTCTCGGTTTCCCCATGGTCAAGGGCCGAGTTAAACAGGCTGATTATGATTTTATTATTGACAAGCTTCAAACCAGATTGGCTTCTTGGAAACACAAGCTTCTCAATAAGGCCGGACGCATCACGCTTGCTAAGTCGGGCTTTGACTTCCATTCCAACGTATTACATGCAAATAGCTTGGCTCCTCAATCCTACATTTATCATATTGACCAATGCTCACGTAACTTCATTTGGAAGGGGAACTCTGACAAAGGTATTCATGGTGTGCGCTGGGATACGATAACCAAGCCAAAGAAATTCGGGGGGTGGGTATTCGCCGCACTAGAGAAGCTAACACTGCTATGTTAGGTAAGCTAGTTGCAGATGTTCACTGTCAGAAGGATAAAGTTTGGGTGTAGCTAATCATAGATAAATACATCAAGAACAGAAATTTCTTATTTGCTCCCAAAACCCAAGGCTCGCCCATATGGAATGCTATTTCTAAAGCTCGATTATCTTTATAGGAGGGTTACTCATCCAGGCTTGGAGACGGTAACACTTCTTTTTGGTATTCTTCTTGGAGCCATCTTGGTAAGGTCAGCTCCCAGGTTCTTTTTGTTGATATTCACGATGTGGATCATAAACTTAAGGACATTATTGCTGGCGAAGATTGGAACCTGGATGCGTTATACACCATGATTTTGGATGCTATAAAGAATAACCTGCTCAGCATTCTCCCATAGTGAATAGTTCTGTGAAGGATTGTTTTTGTTCCTGGGTGTATTAGCAAATACGAGGACTGCCAACAGCAATTGGACCTGCGGCCCAGCCCATCACGATCGGCCCAACACGCTGCTTGGAGCGCAATTCTCGCCGGCCGAAATTCTCGCGTAACGGTCGGACATCACTGTATATATACGCCATTCGCACATGGCATCGTGCACGCGTTCTCTAACCTTGTGCTATCTGCCCGAGCGACCTCTCACTAGATCGTCGGAGTGTCTTTGCAGGTACCACCCGAGGTGCTCAACGCGTGAAGCCAGGACCGGTCCTTTCAACTCTCTCAACGACCGGCCCATCAGACGAAGCAACAAACACTTCAACACTTCATTGGTCAAGGTACGATCAATTGGCGACCACAGTGGGAGGCCCGTGCGCTATCCTACCTCTCTTATGGCTCCACGCGGCCGCCCCGCACGCGGGCCACTCGACTCAATCCTCCGGCGAGAACCAGCAGCGAGACCGGAAGGCGTGGCGTTCTGATCCCACGAATCTCGAGGACTTCCACGACAAGAACCTTCAGGCACTGCGGCCGTGGGACCGGTCCTCCAGCCGAGATCCATCGGCCGTTCACGGAGACCTACCGCCCGAGCCGATTGAAGCGGGCATCCAGAACCTCTGCCAGGACCATGTTACTCAAGCCGTTTTGCGAGATCTTGCAAAACAAGAATCAAGTGATCGCGGTCGAGATGCACTCATCTCCCAAAGTATGAAAGAGGTTCGATTCAGGCCGCCGCGTCGCGAAGAAGAGAGAACCTTCACTCGCCGCCGCCGGGCGCGAAGACACCGCTCCTCTCGCAGGAGCATTTCTCGCCGAGAGCACTACTCATCATTCTCCGGCCGGAAGAAGCGGGTGGCACGCTTGAGTCGCCCCGGAGGAGAACGCAGCGTGACGCGCCGTTCAATGTCCGATGACTATGAAGATTCCGCCTACCGATCCCGACACGCCGTCGCTCGCCACACGAGATACTCCTCTAACGAGTAAATGCAGGTCACGTCGGTCGAGAAGCGGATCTTGGGATTCTCGTGAAGAGCTGGAAGAGTACTGAGAGAAATGGAAGAATTAGGGACGTTTCGCGATCGGCCTAGGAGAGGCAAAGCGAAGCGGCCGAGAAGGCCTCCTCGCCTACGCCAACCGCCCATCCGGAGGATTCTATGGAATGCCGCAACGCGAGGCATGCCTCGCAATGCAACCCTTTGGGTCGAACGGCATTCGGAATGAACACGGCCGTTCTCGAGCGGAGATCAGCGTTATAAGATTCCGAGAGATCTCGCAAGCCGCCCAACCTCAACAAGTTTGACGGCCGAGGTGATCGGACAAGCATCTCCGTTACTTCAATAATTACTGCGCTCACAGGAATTGGGACCGACCATGAAATGCGTGCTTTTTTCCCGATCGTTGGACGGCCGAGCATTGGAATGGTGGGAGTCTTTGCGCCCAATACCATCTCCTCGTGGGACGACACGATTAGAATATTCTTGTCTCACTACACCGCAAACCCGCCAATACCGGTATGAAGAATACTTGGACTCTGTTGTTCAAGGAGATAATGAGACGTTGAGACAATACATCGACCGGTTTAACATCGAGGTGAGTGCATTCGTGACTTGTCGACAAGGACAAAGTGAAATATCTCGAAGCGGGGTATTCGGCCAGGACCACCGATTCGTTGAAGAGTTTACATTGAATCATTACGAGGATCTCGGCCACTTCGACAAGGGCTAACGTCCACATGCGTATGAAGAAACTCGGCGAAGAAGAAAGGCCGTCGCGCGCACGACCTAAAGAAGAAAATAGCAAGCCGCCAAAGGGCATGAAGGTCGCCGCGACAATCGGCGACGACTTTCGAGACAAAAGTTCGATCATCGCACTTTCGGCTCAACACCTCCATTGCGCAGATCTACAGCGAGTGCGAATAATGAGTTTGTGGGAGTTAAGCGGCTGAACCACTCGTGCTCAAGAAGGGGCACGGCCAGGCCAAAAGATACCTGCCGCTACCACAAGAGTAAGGGCACGATACCAACGATTGTATGTCCCTTAAAGATGACATCGAAGAGCGATCCGAGAAGGCAAGTTGGGAAAGTATGTGAGGCGGAGGAAGGCGACCGACCTCAAGAGAAGCGAAAAAGCCGATCCGGAGCGAGGAAAGGGCGGCCGCCATAGAAGGCACCTAAAACAAGGATCGTCGAAGATCGTGACACTCCGGCGATCGAGGCCGTAATGTTGCGATGGTCATTCATGGTGGAAACCCCGGATCGCGGGAATCTAATAAAGCCACTAAGAGAAAGTGGGACGAGTTGTTAATGGTTGCATCCACCTCGGCACCACCACCGGTCTCGGCGGACCTCCCATCTCGTTCGATGATAGCGACACGTCACGACGGCAAACCTAATAGCTATGTTCCACTTTGGTAATCGAGGCGGTTATGGCAAACACGTATGCGAGAGAATCACGGTCGATCAAGGTAGCTTGGCCGATATAATGTTTGAAGGCTTGATCGACAAGATAAAGGTTGATCAAGCGAGATAATTCCCCGTGCCGAGCCTACTCCTCTAACAGGTTCAATGGGGTGACGACTATCCGTTGGGAACGATCGGTGATGGTTACGTTTGGTGGCGACGACGGGGATAGTACTGCATGCAGATCGGTCGGGACGGCGTTCCTTGTACTCCCCCTCAAATCCACGCTATCAATGTATTATTGGTAGGCCGACTTTGGGTAAGCTAGGGGCGTTACATCGGCGGTGCATCTAAGAATGAAATTCTATAGCAAGGGCGACCAAGTAGTTACCCTGGCGCCGACCTTGAATCAAGAAGAAGAAGCCACGCTCTATACCAAGAAATATGTGACGAGGTAGATCGTGGCCCGAACGTTCAAAGCACTAGTGAAGGCCATCAAGTCAATGTCGCTCGATTTGGATGCTCGGTATGATCCGGATAGCGACCCGAAGACAATGATGGTGATTTGGCTCGAGAACCGGAAGCCGTGGTGATAAGACCGAGCCTCATGGAGAGTTGGAAGGCGTTCAATTGGGTGACGACCCATCCAAAAGCGGTGGAAGCGGTAGCGACCTACCGAGCAAGTGAAGCAAGATCTTGTACGATGCTTAAGAGACTATCTCGACTGTTTGCATGGCGAGCATCGGACATGCCCGGCATCCCTATCGAAGTGGCACGCCATCAACTTTCCGTCGATGAAGGGTCAAGCGGTCGCTCAAAGAAGGCGTACTCGAGCGAGGAAAAATCTCAAGCCGCGCAAGGCCGTTGAGGACCTCATAAAGGCCAATTTTATAGAAGAGATCAAATACACGACACTGGTGTCCAACGTCGTCTTTGGTTAAAAAGAAGAATGGAAAATGGAGGATGTGTGTGGACTATCTTGATCTAAGCGGGGCATGCCCGAAGGATGCCTTTCTGTGCCCAACATTGACAAGTAGTCGATGGTGCCTCGGGCTACAAACTCTTGTCTTTTACGGATGCTTACTCTGGATACAATCGAGATCACGATGTATCGCCCGATCGGCACAAGACGGCCTTCATGACCGATCGGGGAAATTTTGAAGATAAGGTGATGCCCCCGGTGCGAAGAACGCTGGAAGCGACTACCCGGCGGATGATGAACAAGATTTTTAAAAAAGCAGATCGGCGCATCTCGGAGGTGTATACGGGCGACATGATCATTAAAAGCGTGAAGCGACCCGGATCACGTGGCGACGACTCGAGAGAAATATTTGAAGAAGCTAGGAGGAACTCGCTCGGACTTAATCACGAAAAGTGTACCTTTGGAGTGAGGGGCGGCCGATTCTTGGGTTTTCACCGATTGAAAGAGGATAGAAGCGAACCACGAAAAGTGTAGGCGATGCGCCGATATGAGGCGCCCACATCGAAAAAGAAATACAACGAGTTAAATGGCATGGTGGCGCTCTATCGATTCATCCCCAAAGCGGCCTGCAAGTCGCTTCCACTGTTTAGACTGCTGAAGAAGGAAGTGGATTTTGAGTGGACCGAGCAATGCCAGCGAGCATTGGATGAGTTAAAACAAGCCTTGATTAGCCCGCCGATCATGACCAAGCCGTTCACGGCGAGGCGTTATATCCGTGCTTGGCCATGCGAGAAGAAGTTCTCGATCTTTGTGCTAGTTAGAAAGCGATCTAAAGCGAATCCGGTCTATTTCATAAGCAAAGTACTCGAGGCCCGGGCGAGATACCAGAAGATAGAGAAGTTTGCCCTTGCACTTCTAATAGCGGCTAGAAGGTTGAGACCCTACTTTGTGGCCCACCAGGTCGTGGTAAGGACCGACCCGGCCTATAAGGCAAGTCCTTCATCGGCCGGACTGGCGGGAAGAATGATAAAGTGGGCGGTAGAACTCAGTGAGTTTGGCATCAAATTTGAATCTAGATCGGCCGCAAAAGCACAGGTATTGGCCGACTTTATAGCAGAAATGACTCCTACTCCAGAAGATCAAGCTGGAACGACCTGGATCTTGCACGTAGATGGGTCGTCTAATAGCGAGGAGTGGGGCGGCGATACTAGAGAATTCGAGAAGACCTTCTTTGTAGAAGTCTCTTTAACCTTTGCGTTCCACACTTCAAACAATCGGGCCGAATATGAGGCGTGTATAGCCGACTGCGGCCGCGAGAGACTTCAATGTTGGCCGGGTTGAGCTCGGATCGATTCCCTACTCGTAGTCTCACGATCAAAGAATTGTATGATGCTAAAGACGACGTCTTTGAAAAGTTATCTAGCAAGAGTGAGAGAAGCGCGCCAGCGATTCGGACAGAAATGAAGTGGTACATGTGCCTCGGACCGAAAATGTTCGAGCAGATATCTGTCGCCGGCCGGCAAGTACCAAAACTCCGAGGAATCATAGAAGTGTGATTCAAGAAACATTAAATAGGCCGAGCGTTTCAACCAAGCCAAGTCGATCGTTGGCGTTCTATGTGTCGGTAGCTGATTTGATTGGATCGCCCCATCCCGAGGTATATTGTGGAAGGAGAAGAGCCGAGCGATCCAAAGCAAGCTAAGTTGGTCGACTCAGAGCGACCAAGTACTACTGTTATAGAAGGAAGGTTGTACAGAAGAGGATTCTCCTCTCCATTGCTAAGGTGTCTTACGTCGGTCGGCCGACCATGTGTTGAGGACATTCATGAAGGTGTTTGTAGGAGTCACCGGGCGCTCGTTCCATTGCAAAAAAGGCTCTCGGGGCGGCTACTATTGGCCGACCATGGGCGAGGCGCCAAGAAACTCGTTCGAAGTGCAAGAAATGCCAAGTGCATGCCGATGTCCACATTGCACCCTCACCGAGTTACAAAGTCTTGTCTCACCTTGGCCGTTCGCTGGTGGGGCATGGATCTTCTAGGCCCGTTTCCACTGCTCCGGGCGGTTCAAATTCTTGATCGTGGCGATGAGATTACTTCACTAAGTGGATCGAGGCGAGCCGCTGCAACAATCACATCGGCCAAAGTCGTGCAAGTTCTTGGACGGTGTGTGCTAGCCCGTTTTGGGATTCCCAGCCAGATTGATAAATGCATAACGACACCCGGTTCCGAGACAAGAGATTCGAGAGAAATGTTGGCGACTTAGGGGTGAAAGCAGCGTTTCACCTCGGTCGAGCACCCTCGAACCAACGGCCAGTAGGCGGCCAACGCAGGTAATTCTGCGTGGTTTGAAGCGAAGGCATGGGACGGCGAAAAGGAGGCTGGTCGAAGAGCTGCGATCCGTTCTATGGGCCTCTGGGGCGACCCCTCATTCATCGGCCGGGAGTCGCCGCTTGATTGGTGTATACGGGCCGTCTTTGTGATACCCATAGAAATGGCGAGTGAATTGGAGGACTTCAAACCCCTACGATGGTTGACAACGGCCGGGCTATCTCGAGAAGAGTTGGACTTAATTGAAGAAGCTGCGCCCAAGCTTCGCTAAGAGAGCAATTGATCAAGCGAGAAGGTCGCGGCCGTGTACAACGCTCGAGTTCAAAAGAGGAATTCTCGGTCGGCCGGCTCGTTCTAAGGCGGGCCGGCGTGGGAAACAAGAATGCACGCCGAGGAAAGCTGGCGCCAAATTGGGAAGGTCCGTATCGAGTCATCGCGAAGGCGGCAAGGGGGCATACGAGTGCAAACCATGAATGGGCGACTATCCCCCGAACATGGAATGCGAGAAAAACTTAGGAAGTATTACGTTTGAATGTAACAAGTGATTTGAATGTAATAACGGCCGATCTATTAATGAAAGCGGCGCGCTCTTTTCCCACCGGGTTTTTACTGAGAGGCGACCTTTGAAAACATGATGTGTTCTTTACTTTCTCGCAAGAATGTATGGCCGTCGCTCAAGATTGCCGTGGCAAAGGAGCGATCGGCGACTTATCGAAGTTAATCGGATCGTCGAAACGATCTAAATCGGCGACCATCGAAATGGTCCCAACCGAAAGTGCCATCGAAATAGCCCGAGGTTAAAACCGCGAAATCTTAGATCGTCGAAGCGATGCGAATCGGCGACCATCGAAATGGTCCCAACCGAAAGTGCCATCGAAATGGCCCGAGGTTAAAACCGCAAATCTTAGATCGTCGAAAACGATGCGAATCGGCGGCCGTCGAAAGCGGTCCCAACCGAAAGTGCCATCGAAAATGGCCCAACAATGCTAGGTCGTCGAAGCGATCCCACGTCGAGTGCCATCGGAAATGGCCCAAAGGTTAAGTAATAACCCATCACGGTAGGCGCGAAAGCGATCTACTTAAATGCCATCGAAAGGGTTCGATCGGAGATCGCCGAGCGATCAAGGCCCCGTATGGACATTAACTTATCAAAGAATGGATGCTTTCGAAATAAGCACGAATGGCACCGAACGGTCTTAAAATTCAAAGACTTAGAAAAATAAGCATACAAGGCGCGCAAAGAAAAGCGACCAACAACAGCGCTATCGAAGTAGACGAACGCGCCGCCGAGCGCCCACAAGTTCAAAATGAACAAGGCGAATAAATGCAAGTACGCGAGAAATTGCAACATGAATTCAAACGGGCATAAATGAAAAGCAAATATTGTCATTACAAATAGGGGCGCCGCCAAGCCGAGCGCCACGAATAAAAGAAGCGCACGGCGCGAAATATTGTCGGGCCGAAGGCAAGTTACAAAATTACACCGCTCGCAGCGGGCTTCAAAAGAGAATGGTGGCGGCGAATGGCGTTGCCACGCTTTCGTCATATTCTCGCGAGCAACATGATCTTGTTATTTTCGACATAGTGCGTGGGCTTGATCATCTTGTCATCGAAATTGATCTGCAGTCGGTATTCAACACCCGCGCTGGCCAAGAGCGTTGTAAAATTGCTCATGCGCAGCCTCCCGACCGCGCTTGGCCACCACACGAATCTTCGCTGCGGCTCGGCATTTACGCCTCCAACACGGCTTCTCCTTCTCGACGGATTCAAGGTCGACTTTTGAGCGTTCACTGGCCGCAAGCTCCTTGTTCCTCTTTGTGACTGCCCGGCCATCCTCCCCCGTTTGAGGCCTCCTTCGATTTGGAGGAGCTTGTCGTATTCTGCTGCGCCTCAACCAAAGCCTTGCCCTTCCTCGCGAATTCAGTCGAAGGTTGGTTAGTCGGTCGAATAAAGGTAAGATAGAAATTACAAGACTAAGAAAGTAAAATTACCATCGATTCGCCACCGGCTCGGCCATGACTTTATCGACCCCATATGAGAGAGAGCGCAGAGCGCCATGGGCTTCCGGTACTCCTCCGGATCGGCGCACTCAAGCTTTCGGTGGATGATGGGAACCTCCTCCGTTGCGGGGGCCCGGGACCCGAGCGTCGCGCTTGGCCGGCAGGTGAGCGATCGGAGGCGGGAGGAGGCGGCCGAGGCCCGCCGACCGGCTTCTTCCCTTGGCCCTTAGGGGTGTGGGGACTTTGGAGGAAGGTTGGGATTATCCCCGACCGAGAAGAACCAGGTCCACGAGCCCCTCGCCGGGCTTCGGGGCGGAGGCGAGCGAGTTCGATTTTTTTGCGGACATCCTTTCTGCAAAATAACGAGCCATGGGTTAGAATAACATATTGGCAAGGCCTACAGCAAGAATATAAAGAAAAAGCTCGAAGGCAGACCAATCTCGGCCTCCAGGTTTTCGCCTTCGTACAAGACGAAGGGTCGGCAAGGTATGTCGCCTTTAGGATGCAGGCGCATCATGCTCGCTTGGCGCCTTAATCATCTCCAAAGACTCCAGGTCGGCCTCCCCCAGATCTTTGACAGAATAAATGTAATCGCCCGGCCTCCTGAAGAAGTGGGCTTCGTTCCACATGATTGGGAAGAACGGGGGACCGAGCATCCCATCTGGCTGGATCTCGAAATGGCCATCCCGGCCTCCTTGGTTGGAACGACCCGTAAGTAGTGGCCTCTCCGGGCCGCACCGAAGCGACTCTTGGAAAGCCTTGAAGAATCGATGATGAGTCTTCTGCATTTTGAAGGAGACCTGCTCCCTCTTCTCTTTGTTTGCTTTCTCCCTGAGCCAGCTGAGCTCAAAGAGAGTGAAGAAGAGCATGATCGACACCGGCCGACCAAGCTTGGTTAGCAAGACTTCAAAGGTTTTGAGAAAGCGCCCATGCGTTCGGATGGAGCCGAGAGGCGGCGACCCCAATATGGCGCAGGCGTCCCATTGGAACTCGGTGAAAGGAGGAATGATCTTCATTTTCTCGACCACGATCCGGTACATGGTGAATTTGGAAGCGGGAGTAAGTGGCAATATCTTGGCCGTCTTTCATACCCCTCACTCTCGGCTGGTGAGTCGGCAAAATAACGCTCAATGTCGGACAAAGGCGTAATGATCGGCCGTCGGCATACTCTCTGTGCGCCCGAAGAGTGTCGGAGACCCAAGACATATCGAGAGGATCTCGGGCTATATCCGGTGAACATCGGCCGCTTCTTCGTTCGACCCTCCTCGCCGTTGTTGGCCTCACAGAAGCTAGAAGCTAGCGGTGGTGGGCGATCTGTTCATCGGCCGCTTCACCTCGGCCGTCTCGGCACGGGCATAGCCTCGTCCTCGACACGGGCGGCTCTCGGTTCCTCATCATCATCCGGTCGATCACCTCGACATACTCATCTTGTTGAGCCGGGGCATCGGCCGAAGCGGTGGTGTAGAGTTGCTCGGCCGAGCGGTAGAGTGAGCAGAAGAGTGGGAGCTGGAGTTGGTCTTTGCTCGTAGAAATCTTGCTCGAAGAATCAGCATTTTGTCATCCGAAGACGACTTAGAGTCCGCCTCGGGGGCATTGGGCTCGCCCGGCCTCGACATATATGTGGCGAAGGGGCTGGGGCGGTTTTCAGAATACTGAGGCGATTAATTTTGTCCGTGGCATACCACAAACACTGTGATAAAGGGATCGAGTCGGTCGATCGAGCGAAGCACTCATGAGAGGGGCGGTGGCCATCCCCTCGACGACACCCCTATCACGAGGCGTGGAAAAGCACGAAATACTTTAAAGAAAAAACTCAAGTTTAAAAGAGTAAAAGGGAGCGGTCGATTCGTACCTTAAGCAGGTGTTGAAGATCGGTCGCGAGCAAACGAAGCGACTACTGAGATGCGAGTCGTGGCGGTAGCGAATCGGTATTGGTGAGCAAATCGAGAAAGTGTGAGATATGAAACAAATGCGAAGGGGTATTTATAGTGAAGACCCATGGCGCGAAGGGGCCGGGAGGCGAAGCGTCGTAACGTTTCACCTTTCGCCAATGGTTGTCTCGGACAACCTCGGAAACACCAAGCGTCACGTCTTAAATGTCGGGAAAGACCAACCGTCGCGGCGGCCGGTCGATGGTTGTGGCGGTCGACACCGCCTCGTAGAAAAAGCAAACGGCCGCGTCCGTTTCATCAAGAGAACTTCACTCCTGGGGGCATCGATTCAAGCCTCAGCCCGCTCTTAAGCGACCTAGGCTTGGGGGGCAACTGTTCCTGGGTGTATTAGCAAATCACGAGGGCGCCAGCAGCAATTGGACTGCGCGCCCGACCCATCACGATCGCCCAACACGGCGCTTGGGCGCAATTCTCGCCGGCGAAATTCTCGCGTAGCGGTCGGACATCACGCGTATATATACGCCATTCGCACATGGCATCGTGCACGTTCTCTAACCTTGTGCTATCTCGCCCGGCGACCTCTCACTAGATCGTCGGAGTGTCTTTGCGAGTACCACCCGAGGTGCTCAACGCGTGAAGCGGGGACCGGTCCTTTCAACTCTCTCGGCAGCCGGCCCATCAGACGAAGCAACAAACACTTCAACACTTCATTGGTCAAGGTACGATCAGTTTTATATGGGGTAATAGCACCGATGGCTGCTACTCCGCTAAGTCGGGTACCTTTGGCTTACCAACCATCTAGATAATAACAACTTGGCGGCTACAACTCGGTCTTGGACTGGATTTGGAAAGATTATGGTCCCAAGAAAATCAAAGTCTTCATGCGGAGTGCGTGCCATGACTCCCTACCCACGGCCCACATGTTGCATCATCGTAATATGTTGTCGTCCCCTCAGTGCATGCGTTGTAATGCACTGTCAGAAACTGTCCTCACATCCATCGCGACTGCCCTCTTTCGAGAGATCTTTGGTATTCTTTAAACTTCATTGAAGTTGGTTTCTTTGCGGATAATAGTACTTCTAATTGGCTTCATCAAGGTGTATCGGCAGTGAGTCTACTAGTTTTGTGTCGGCAATTTGGTGGAATTGGAGGGCGGGAATTCCATTGTCCTTGCGCGCAGAGGTGTTTCCATTATACTGATGCGTATGGAGGTTCATAACCGTTTGCTCTTCTTACGGTAACTAAGGATGTGACAACGTGAAACTCACCACCTCACCAGGTGCGCTGGTCTCTTGGCATCCGTCTCGCGACGAGTGTATTGTTCTTAATGTTGATGGGAGTAGCTTCGGAAATCCTGGGCTCTCTGGTATGGGAGGTGTGATCCGTCGCAATGATGGAAGTTGGTTGGTGGGTTTTGCTGGCTTCCTAGGAGTGCATGATAACTTGTTTGCAGAGTTAATGGCTATGTATAAGGGCTTCTCCCTGGTGTGACAGGAAGGATATAGGAACCTTATTTGCTACTCTGACTCTCAGCTAGCAATTGAGTTGGTTGAAGGCCCCTTGAACAATATCCACAACTATGCAACTATCATTCAGAACATCAAAGACCTTCTCGTGTTGGAATGGACAGTTCGCCTGCTTCATACCCTTCGAGAGGGAAATTCGGCTACTGACTTCATGGCTAAGCATGGTGCCAACAACTTAGAGAACTTGATAGTGTTTCGTCATCCTCCCCCAAATCTTGCGACGAGCCTGCCAGCGGATGCTTCGAAAGTGCTAGTTCCTCGCGTTTAATTTTCTTCTTTTTGTGTTTTTTCCGTTTTTTCTCTCTTGTACCAAAAAAAAAATACATAGTAATATATATCATAATCATAATCATAATCATAATTAATCATAATCATAATCATAATCATATTCATAATTCATAATTATATACAATCAAGAGTTGTACACATAGGCTATCCATGTCACTAATCAAAAAAGCCACGCAATACATCAGAAAAATAGGTGGCGTTCACCTCATCCATTTATATAATCCGACGGCTACAAAACAAAGCTACATATGAGTCACTGATCACACAATATCAACGGCTCACATGCAATAAAATTATGTTGCTAATATTAGAAAAAACGGAAGTCAATTATTCAAATAATTAATATAAACTTGGCCAATTAAAGCAGCGAATGAAAGAATTAATGTGTCATTATCATATATTAATTACTAATATATTTGAACCACACAAGTCCCCGTTTTTAGAGAATTAAATGGTTATAGTTTTTTATTATTAAAGGACAACCATATAATTCTTATGGTTTTAAATATTAAATGATGTATTTTTAAGGGCAACCATAATTTCAGCATTAGAATGAAATACAAATCATCATGATAATTATAATTTTTATGCACCATTCAATTTCAATATGCATAGTCGCTGCAAACATTTTTAAACCTTCAACCAACAAAAAAATATTACATTTGTATATGATAATTATAATTATTAATAAGACAAATTCATCAAGAAAGAGTATAGAAAATTCAAGTGATACTAAGATGAGATTAATTTCTACAAATGCATTTCTCAACCACAAAACAGAGACACGAAAATAAAGTTAAAAAAAATGTAAAATACTAAAATACATAACTAACTTCAAGTTACTGGGTTAGCTTTCTCTCCTAGAAAACTCCACATGAGAGTTTACATTAAAGTAAGCAAAAGCTACCCTACAATAAGTTAAAATACAATCATAAATAATTGTAGGGCCTTTGTTGAAGTCGTCCACAACAACTTTGGCATCCAATTCGAAGATGACATTCAGGAATTGAAGCTCCCGCATCCAATCAATTGCAACTATCAAACCAAGCGCTTCTCCAACATAGACATCAAGTAATGGCATAAAAGAATGAAGTTTGGCTCCCACAAATGCTCCAACCTCGTCACGAACACACATACCAATACCAATCCGGTTGCCATTAGCATCAAAGCGCAACATCGATGTTGCATTTGACAAAGTTTGGTGGCGGTTTCAACCAAACAGAAGAAGCGCAATCTCGGACGCAAAGAAAGCAAAGAAATTGCTGTAGATTGTGATGGAGTGCTTTGGCAGCGCTCCATTCATGAAAAAACGACGAGCCATTATGAATAATCACAGCAGTAGTGTCACTGATATTTGTTACGACTAGACCAAATATTCCAAAGATTCATCACCCACGCCGTACGCAAATCTCCAGACAGCTGTTGCAAAATGCTAAAAAACCAGGCCTCAACCGAAGACGCAGCAAAGTAGCTTCTCTAGAAATAATGACCGATTCCTAAAGGTTGTCCAACACAGAGCGTGATATGACGGTTTCATGCGAAAAATATGCAGACTAGACTCCTCAAAATCACCACAAAACGGGCAAAGAACATGGACATCCATGTTGAAATTCTAATCTTTTCAAACCGTAAATGTTACCCTTAGTATACGGTTATTTATAAAATAACCGTTGCAAACAAAACAACCATGTGTTAAATACTCAAGTTTACATTGGTTTGAATTAGTTGGAGTTTGTTAAGTTGTTAGTAATTAACTTAACAAACTCTCAACTACCTAGTCTACCTTGTATATATAGCTATGTTGTACATACATTCAATACATAGAAATAAAATTTTAGTTTTTACATTAAAGTGCAATTCTATTCTACTTTCTAAAAGTCTACAACTCCCTGTTACGAATGCTCCTTTAAGTCACAACTTCAATTCTTGAGTGCTGGGTTTTGAATCAATTAGGAGAATTGAGTACGTCGCAAAGGAAGAAGAAGAAGGGTTAGTATCAATTCAAGGGTGAATTGTCATTAACAGTGAAAGAAAGGAAAAACAGAGAGTGAAGGGAAGGTTTTACCTTTCTGTGTCCTTTCTTGTGGTGCTCATAGTGTTGAATATTGCAAGATTCAGTTACAACAGTGTTTACCCAGTACAAACAGAACAAAGAGGTTAGGGTTTGTATTTCTGGGCAAACCAGTAAAGAGACACAGAGAAGAGAGTGAAGGAATTGATCACCTTCATTCAAAATGTCAGCATCAGTGCGTGCAAGCTAAGAATAACAGAGATCAGATACTATTTTGAGCATCAAACATAAACAAAACCAGAAATCAACCTTGGATCTAAGTGTTTTACCTTTGTGAAGTAGTGCGAAGTGAAACCCTAGTTCCAAGTACCTGAAATTGCAGAGAAAACAAAATTAGGGTTTCTAATTTGGGGAAAACCTAAATCAGAAATAGTAAAGGTGTTAATCACAAAATTAATACCTGTGTGAGTGTGTTTGAAGTGATTCAAACACACGATAGCAGTACAAGCAAGCAACTAAAGGTAGAACAGTGTGTTTGATCTCAGATCGTTGGTTCAGCTTTGCAAACAGTTGGTTTGCAAGATACATCATCACCAGTATCATCATCGGTTAGAAACGAAGCGTTTCACAGCTTCAATCACTCAGATCGAGTGAGAGCAGTGAAACCCTAGGTTTCAGCTTGTAGAGAAAGAGAGAGGAAGAAGAGAGAAGGAAGAAGAAGCACTGCGGAGAAGAGAGTGAGAAGCTAGGGTTTCTCTCACTAAAGAAACCTTTTATACTCCGGGTCGTGAAGGATCCGCGCTTCATTCATTCTTGGGTCTTGGGTGCCGCAGAGACCCAATTGGGTCTCTTTTGTTTGAAGAAAAGAGAGTGAAGTGGATTGGGCCAAAACAAGTGGGCTGCGCTACTATCAACACCTCATGCACTTGCTATTACAACACCTGCAAAAATAGCAAAAAGTTAACATGGTATAATCAGAGCTGGTAACAATCCAGGGCAAATCTTCTCTTTCTACTCTGTTTCTTTAAATTCTTTAACTTTCTTTAAGTTTTTCTTAATCTGTCATAACTACACAAGACTAGACTAAGCTGTGTAGATTGTTGTGTTCTTGATAATATTTGTGAAGTGTGTGTAGATGGCACAAAGGAAATGCATCCTAGTTTTGGCACCCAAGTTCCCATCCTAATAGGAAAGAATTGGGATAGATGGAGCCTTCAGATGAAGTCTGTGTTTGGCTGCCAATGAGTGCTGAAAATTGTAAAAGATGGGCTAAAAGCCCCTACTGCTACTGCAGAAGAAAAGAAACAATATGAAGAGGATGAGATAAAAGACTACAAAGCTCTTCATCTTATCCAAATTGGGCTTGATGATTCTAACTTTGATAGAATCAGGGATGTTGAGAATGCTAAAAAGGCATGGGACATCCTAGATGCCTACTACAATGGAGCTGCAGAGGCTAAGAAAGAGAAACTGCAGGCTCTTAGGGCTTAATATGAGGCCCTAAAAATGAAAAATGATGAAGATATCATTACCTACTTTGGAAGGGTTAAGAAAATAACAAATGCAATGAAACTAAATGGTGAAACATTAACTGATGAAAGTGTATGCACTAAAATACTTAGATCATTGCCTAAGAGATTTTATGTTGCAGTCAATGGCCTAGAGGATACTTGCAAGATTGAAGACCTCAAGGTAGAACAGCTCCAAAGCAGATTGGAGGCAAAAGAAATAAGGATAAACCTTATGGAGGAAGACAGTGATGATGACACTGCCATGTTCATCAGACATAAGGGTAAGAAAGGTCCTAAAGGCAGCAAAGGTAAGCTAAATCCTCCTAAAGGTAAGGGAGGTAAAGGTAAGTCTAAAAGTGAGAAAGGTGAATCATCTAAAAAGTTATCTAACTTAGCTAGTAATTCTAAGAAAGATAAGAGCCATATTCAATGCTATAGATGTGATAAATTTGGACACTATGCTACTGAATGTTGGTCTAAAACTAAGAAGAAAGATTCTGATGTAGACTAAGGTAGCTAAAGTAGATTCAAAGTCTGACTTAGATCATGTAGTTTTTAGTACATTTATAGAAGATAATGATATGATTGCTACTAATAACTATGTCTCTGAAACCTATGATCTAAAGTTAGATATTAATGAGAAATATGTTGTGTTAGTTGTGACTACTAATGATGGCAGGGTGATTTCTGAAGTCTGGTATCTAGACTCAGGTTGTTCAAACCATATGACAAGCCATAAGGAATGGTTGGTCAATTTCAATCCTAACATCAAGACTACAATAAAATGTGCAAGCAATAGCTCAATTACAGCTGAAGGTATGGGGAATATTGAATTTCATAAGGAGGATGACCAGGTAGTTTCTATCCAAAATGTCTTCTATGTTCCTGGTATAAGCTGTAATTTAATTAGTTTAGGTCAACTAGTTGAAAAAGGGTTTTCAATAGTTATGAAAGATTTTAAACTAAGTCTATATGATACCCTAGAAAGATTGGTACTATCTACACCTTTGGCAAAGAACAGGACTTTTAGAACCAGTATCTGCACTACAAAAGCAGAATGCTTAAGTGCAGTAACTGATTCTGAAGGTGCTCTTTGGCACAAGAGGTTTGGTCATTAAACTTTAAGAGCCTAACTAACCTGAGTACTAAAGGCTTAGTTAAGGGCTTGCCTAAGTTTGAAATGTCCAATGGGACATGTACTACCTGCCTAGTAGGTAAACAGCCTAGAAAGAAGTTCAAATCTAATCTAGAAATAAAAGCTAAAGACCTATTGCAGATTGTATATTCTGATATCTGTGGTCCTTTTGATGTATTGTCACTTGGTAACAAAAAATATTTCATCACTTTTGTAGATGACTACTCAAGGAAACTATGGACCTATTTGATAAAGACCAAAGGAGAAGCTTTGGATCATTTCAAGAAGTTTCAGGCTATGGCTGAAAGGCAATGTGGGAAACAACTAAAGGTTCTAAGAACAGATGGAGTGGGGAGTACACCTCAACAGAGTTCAAGGAATACTGTAATGCTAAAGGAATCCTACATGAGGTTACATCACCATATACCCCACAACACAATGGGGTGGCTGAAAGGAAGAACATAAGTTTGCTTGACATGACTAGATCCATGATCAAGCTTAAGAAGTTACCTAATAGTTTATGGGGAGAAGCTGTAACTACTGCTACCTATCTACTAAATAGATGTCCAACTAAAAAGATTGAAGGTAAGGTGCCAGAAGAGGTATGGAGTGGAGAAAAGCCCAGTGTGGGCCATCTCAAGGTTTTTGGGTCACTATCTTATTGTCATGTTCCAGATCAAAGGAGAAAGAAGTTGGAAGACAAGAGTAAACCTATGATCCTAATAGGATATCATCCTACTGGGGCTTATAGGCTTTATGATCCTACAACTAAGAAAATTACTATATCTAGGGATGTAAAGTTCCTAGAGGACAAGTGCTGGGATTGGGAAATAACTGAGCAACCTAACTTAGATGTTTCTACAAACCTAGAGGAGTCTACTACTACTGCACCCGATACACCTCATCAAGAGGATGAAGGCATACCAGATGCAGAACCTATGGAGCAGTAATTTGAAGGTCAAGTTCCTCAAGATGAGGAACCTGCAGCACAAGTAAATGATCCTATTCAACAAGTCCTACCTAGAGCACAAAGGCAAAGAAGAATCCCTAGAAACTTAGTTGATTATGAAATTATCAATGATGGTGAAGTGAATGAGGAAGGTGATCTTATTCACTATGCCATGGTGGCTGGTGCAGAACCTATCAATCACAGTGAAGCTCTAAAGAGTAAAGAGTGGAAGCAGGCTATGATTGAAGAGTTACAATCAATTGAAAAGAATGGTACTTGGTCTCTAGTACAGCTACCTAAAGGTAAGAAACCTATTAGTGTCAAGTGGGTTTTAAACTTAAACTTGATCCTAAAGGTAACATTGTGAAGTATAAAGCAAGGTTGGTTGCAAGAGGCTTCCAATGTAGAAGGGGGTGGACTACACGAAGTGTTTTCACCGTGGCTAGACATGAAACAATTCGTTTAGTGATCGCCTATTTGTTAATAAAGGTTGGGAATTGTATCATATGGATGTTAAATCTGCTTTCTTAATGGTCCTTTGGAAGAGCGAGTGTATATATCTCACAACCTCCCTGGTTTTGAGAAGAAAGATAAAGAAGAATGTGTTTACCTATTGCATAAAGCACTCTATGGGCTAAAGCAAGCCCCTAGAGCTTGGAATAAGAGGATTGACTCTTTCTTCAAGGAAATTGGATTCTCTAAGTGCATTAATGAATTTGGGGTCTATACTAAAGGTAGTATTGATACCTATCTTCTAATAGTGTGCTTGTATGTGGATGATATGTTGGTCATTAGGAGTAGTCTTAGTGAGGTGGAAAAATTCAAAGTGTCTATGCACAATGAGTTTGAAATGACAGACCTGGGAAGGTTGTCATATTTCTTGGGACTTGAGTTTCTAAGAGTACCTGAAGGTGTTAACTTGCATCAAGCTAAGTATGCCACTGAAGTGCTAACTAAGTTTGATTTATTGGGTTGCAATTATGCAACTAATCCTGCAGAAAGTAACCTTAGCAAAGAGCCAAGTGAGGGTGATGCTAAGGTAGATGCTACTTTGTATAGGCAGCTAATAGGATCTTTGAGATACCTATGCCATAGCCGCCCTGATATTCTGTTTGCAACTGGTATGACTAGCAGGTTCATGAATGAACCTAAACAGGTACATTTAAATGCCACTAAGAGAATCCTACGTTATATTTCTGGTTCTACTAACTATGGGATATTTTTTCCTAAGGGTTCTAACTTAGGGAAAAATATTCTCCTTGGTTTCTCTAATTCTGATTGGTGTGGTGACCAATTGGATAGGAGAAGCACTTCTGGTTTTTTTGTTTAAGTTTCAAGGAGCCCCTATTTCATGGAGCTCCAAGAAACAAAGTATTGTTGCTCTGTCCTCCTGTGAGGCAGAATATGTTGCAGGTTGTGGAGCAGCAACTCAAGCAGCTTGGCTGGAGGCACTGCTCAAGGAGCTTCAAGTGGATCTAACTCAACCTCCTACTTTAATGATAGACCATTGAGGCCAGATATCACTATTTGAGAGAACAAGTTACAAACGATAGACTAAGTGTTGAATACTGCTCAACACAGAATCAATTGGCTGACATTTTTACTAAGGTACTCAAAGGAGAAACCTTTGTAAAGCTTAGAAGAGAGATAGGTCTTGTTGCCTTCTAAACTATGAAGGCAACATCTAAAAGCTATTCCTTAGAGGCTTGTTCTAAGGTGTTCTATTACTAGTGGCTATCCCAGAGGCTTGTTCTGGAGGTTTAGTTCTCTCTAACCTAAGCTAACTCTAAGTGGTTTCACTAAACTAACTTAGGGTTTTCTAAATTAAGGGGGGGTGTTGAAATTCTAATATTGTCAAACCCTAAATGTTACCCTTAGTATACGGTTATTTATAAAATAACCATTGTAAACAAAACAGCCATGTGTTAAATACTCTAGTTTACATTCAGTTTGAATTAGTTGGAGTTTGTTAAGTTGTTAGTAACTAACTTAACAAACTCTCAACTACCTAGTCTACCTTGTATATATAGCTATGTTGTACATACATTCAATAAATAGAAATAAAATTTTAGTTTTTACATTAAAGTGCAATTCTATTCTACTTTCTAAAAGTCTACAACTCCACATTACTTAATGCTCCTTTAAGTCACAACTTCAATTCTTGAGTGCTGGGTTTTGAATCAATTAGGAGAATTGAGTACCTCGCAAAGGAAGAAGAAGAAGTGTTAGTATCAATTCAAGGGTGAATTGTCATTAACAGTGAAAGAAAGGAAAAACAGAGAGTGAAGGGAAGGTTTTACCTTTCTGTGTCCTTTCTTGTGGTGTTCATAGTGTTGAACATTGCAAGATTCAAGATTACAATGATGTTTACCCAAGTACAAAGCAGAACAAAGAGGTTAGGGTTTGTATTTACGGGCAAACCGAAGTAAAGAGACACAAAGAAGAGAGTGAAGGAATTGATCACCTTCATTCAAGAGTCTTTGTTGAAGGGTGATTTCACAGGGTGAAATCACAAAGTGTTAATCTCAGCTCCGCATCAGTGCGTGCAAGTTAAGAATAACAGAGATTAGATACTATTTTGAGCATTAAACATAAACAAAACCAGAAATCAACCTTGGATCTAAGTGTTTTACCTTTGTGAAGTAGTGCGAAGTGAAACCCTAGTTCCAAGTACCTGAAATTGCAGAGAAAACAAAATTAGGGTTTCTAATTTGGGGAAAACCTAAATCAGAAATAGTAAAGGTGTTAATCACAAAATTATTACTTGTGTGAGTGTGTTTGAAGTGATTCAAACACACGATAGCAGTACAAGCAAGCAACGAAAGGTAGAACAGTGTGTTTGATCTCAGATCGTTGGTTCAGCTTTGCAAACAGTTGGTTTGCAAGATACATCATCACCAGTATCATCATCGGTCAGAAACGAAGCGTTTCACAACTTCAATCACTCAGATCGAGTGAGAGCAGTGAAACCTTAGGTTTCAGCTTGCAGAGAAATAGAGAGGAAGAAGAGAGAAGGAAGAAGAAGCACTGCGGAGAAGAGAGTGAGAAGCTAGGGTTTCTCTCACTAAAGAAACCTTTTATACTTCGGGTCGTGAAGGATCCGCACTTCATTCATTCTCGGGTCTTGGGTGCCGCAGAGACCCAATTGGGTCTTGTTTGTTTAAAGAAAAGAGAGTGAAGTGGATTGGGCCAAAACAAGTGGGCTGTGCTACTATCAACACCTCCTGCACTTGCTATTACAACACCTGCAAAAATAGCACCGGCACATCAACTAGCTCCATGTCCTTCATAAATGACATAAACTCTCTGGCCTCCAAGTTATTATAACTTGATGAGGAACAACTTCTCTCAGTTCTAGAGATAACAACATTAAAATCCCCTGCGACACACCACTCACCTTCCTCAAAGCCTTCCTTTAAGTATCTCAAGTTATCCCTAACCTCCTCTTACCCGCCATATTACACGCAGAATATACATTGACCAAATAACAAATGCTACCCTGAACTTTTGCACATACACCGATAAAGTGATCCCCAGAGAAAGAAAACATTACCTCTAAAATATCTGATCTCCAAATGCTTAATAACCCTCCTGACTTTCCATTAGCATTTTTACTTATCCAATCAAAGTCCCCATCACCCCATATACTGCCCACCTTTCTTCTTGATAAATCACAGTGGTGCGTTTGATATACACACAAATGTGCAAGTATACACAATCGTATCAAGTAATAAAGTGAAAGTAGAGTATTGTTCCCACGAGGATTGGATTAATTTACAAGTTCAGAATCAATAGTTTACTAGTGAAAGGTAACCACTATCCTACTCACAAATTGGTGGTTTTGATAAGCAAACAGAATGTAAATAAACAATAAAAAGATGTAAGGAATCAGTGGAGAATGATAGTTGAGATGTCTTCACCAAATAAGTCACTTTTAAGAGTTTTAGTGGTGTATGTGGTGCAGGTACAATGGATGCAGCTGCATCATTATGTGCTTTTCAGTCACTTTCTTTAGAGTTTCATTACAAGCTCTTATGATCATTACTTTTACAAGAAAGAAAAGATTTGTCAATTCTCTCTTGCCTCCTAACAATGATCCAAGTTGCTAAATAAGTTCACTCTTGTAATTGCATCACCCTAAGTGTAACGCCCCAAAGATTATTGGAGATTTATTTAATAAATTATTGGGGATTAGGTTGTGGAAAAATATCAGAAATAAAAATAAGGTATTTTTATATGCTATTGGTAATATATGATTAATAATATTACATATTTATTTTATTTCTATTAAATGCTAGTGCTGGAGATATTATTTATCTAGAGAATTATTTTGGTCTATTGAGGTGGTGTTAAAATAATAGTTATAGTGATATTGAGATTTAAAAGTGTTTAAAATGGGTTTTTGGTTATTTTTACTCGCATACACCTCCTGCTGCTTGCTGGACGCACCCCCCACTGCAACTCACTTAAGCCCACGCACTTACCCAGCCCGCGAGCGCCTGACCCGACCCACTTGCTCTTCTCCTCCTCGGCGTGAAGGCGCATGAACGAAGAACCCTATCCGCCTCCCTCTTCCATTTTCGTTCTCCATCCACACGCCACGAGCGAACCCGAAAATCCACCCTTCCACTCGAAATCGCGCTCTGAGTTCGATTCCAACGTCATTTCAGCCGTTTGTGGACTCCATCTCGTGTTTTATTCACCCTCTTGGAAGAAAGAAACGCAAGAAGAGAAGAGAGAAGAGGTGAAAACGGCGCGACCGTGGAGAGAGACGGAGAGACTGTGATCGGCGCGAGAGAAAGGAGAAGAAGAGCTCATTGTTGCCGTGGTTTTGTTGGTGACTCCGTAGAGAGAGCTCCGTCTTCGGTTTAATTAAGGTAAGGGTGAGCGTTTCGTCTAACATAATTGGGTATAGATAGGGTTTTGTGGGGTTTTGATGCTAAAGTGATGTGATTTTGTTGATGATTGATATCGTTGTTTGATAATTGATGAATTTGATGTGTTTGATGGTGTTCAATAGTTTGAAATTGTTGAAGAGCAATTGATGTTATTTTGGAAATAATTTGGTGATGTTATTAGCATAAAACTTAATGGTATTTGGAGTTGTTGATGAGTTATTTTGATGAAATGAGTTGCTGTTTTTTTGTTTTGATTAAAAATGTTGTTGTTTTGTCAAAAAAAAATGAGCTGCTGTTTGCTGTGGAATTTTATGAATGAGTTGCTGTTTTTTTTGATTAAAAGTGTTGTTGTTTCGTTAAAGAAATGAGCTGCTGTTTGCTGTGGAAATTTTTATAATGAGCTGCTGTTTTTTTTAATTAATATGTTGCTGTTTTACAAAATAATGAGGTGCAGTTTGTGTATTAAAAATCTTGCCGTTTTACTGCTGTTATGCGCCAGCAAGTCACTGTTTTACTGCTGTTTTTGGCTCGAAAAATACTGCTGTTTCCCACGCTATTTTCTTTGTTATATTTCTTCTTTGTTATGCGCTAGCAAGACATCGCATTTTTTCGCTGAATTTGGCTCGAAAAATTCTGCCGTTTTGTTAATTACGCGCCTAAAAAGTCACTTTATTTTCTCTAGTTTTGTTCTTTGGTCAAGAACCGAATTTTACGAGTTTATTTTGTTAACGAAAGGGCGTGTTAAAGTGGCTGAATTTATAAATAAAATGGGCTGATATTTTATTTTATTCGATTTTGCAAATTAAATGGGAAGTTCTCAAATTTAAAATTATGATGTTTTTCTCAAATGTAAGTACAATGTTTTCCAAACCAAATGGGTTGTTTCCACTACTAAAAATGTGATTGTTATGTTTAGATAATTGAATTCTTTGTAAGAGGTTATACTACTAGTGTACTCCTTGACTATGGCTAGACCGTGGTTTACCACTAAGGTCGTAATTTCTTTTCATCGTGTATTTACAAGGGCATCACTGAGAACCTTGCAAATGTGGCCAATGCCTCTTGCAAGTAGTACCAGTTACCTGAGTAATCCCATAGTCAATCAGTTTACTATTTTATAATCCACAAAGCAAAAAGATAACCGTAATGTATATATATGCTTATGATGACGTGACTATATGATGTTGATGAATGTGTCGGTTCATGCTATGAGTGATTTTGATGATGTGTTATTTAAGATTGTGATGTGAATGACGAATACACTCTACGAGTGTTTTATGATGACATGCCTTGAGTGGTTATTTCTTTTATGATGATGATGATGAGTACTCCGAGTGAGTGTTGATTGAGTTGCACATGTGTTATAGACTCTCATGGCATGTGCATACTATGACTAATATTGATGATGTTATGCCTTGAGTGGTTTTTCTTCTATGATGAAGATATGCCTTGAGTGGTTTTTAAAGATGATATGGTACCATCATGCATATGCCCGCGTGTGGGTTGCATTTTCATACATAATCATAAGCGTGAGTTATTCTTTGTTGTGATTGGAGCTGGTGTTGTGTATTTATGATGTGGTGATGATGATGATACCTTGTGATTGTCTGCGCTCATCCCTCTATTATGTATCTGATTATGTTCCATTGAAATTCTCACCCCTTCTGCTTGGAATGTTGCTCTATTGTGGCAACGCTGCAGGTACCCGCGAGTGAAGGACTTGCTGCCTTATTCTTTTATTTTTTGGGATGTATTGTTGTGTCGCTCTCTCGATCATTGTAAACACCTAGGGCGTGGGTGGAGTTGGATAATTTGTTTAATAGTTGTATACTGATTTTTATTGTTACATTGAGACGTGTTTGAGAGTATTTGGTGAGTTGGTGTTTATGCCGCTGCGATTGTGTTTTATGAGGATGGGATTTTCCATAACTGATGTTTGATTACACAAATTTGAAGAGTGCATATTTGATGAGTTTTTAAGGAAGCTGTAGCATTTCTTTTCTATCAATTAAAACAATTTTTATTTTTGAAAAAGAATTACTCTGATAAATGACACGTAATATAAGGGTAGAAAAGGGGTGTTGTAACACCCCATTTCTACCCGGTAATTTAAATCAAAAATCAGAGTATACAAAAATCATTTCAGGTAATCTTTTAGTTTAGTGTGTTATAAAATAGTGAACTGATTGACTATGGGATTACTCAGGTAACTGATACTACTTGCAACAGACATTGACCTCCTTTGCAAGGCTCTCAGTGATGCCCTTGTAAATACACCAGCGAAAGAAATTCTGACCTTAGTGGCGAACCACAATTTAGCCATAGTCATTCAGCACACTAATAGTATAACATAAAACAATCCTCAATAAAATGGAGCGTCACACATCTCATAAACATAATCAAAATACGTAACACCAGCAAATCAACTCGTGGAACTATAGTTTCATATAATGCAGCGGAAAGTAGTCATGAATCCAACAAAATAATTGGCGATCTCACAAAGAATACATAGAAGGCTCAACAAAGAGCAAAACAAGACAACTATAGTTCATAACCCCAACCCCTAGGTGCTACGTATCGAGAGCGCATCAGGCTCGGGGGGAGTAGTGAAGGTAGAAAGCCCTCACTCATGACTACCTGTGGTAAACAACAACAGAAAGGGTGAGTCTCGAACTATATAATAAAAGTGATAATAAGCAATATATACAATCATAGTTCACAAACACACCAATCATCACTCAACAATATTCATGCATTAATGAGAATGTATGCAATGTAAGTATGCATGTGGTACCATTTGCCTCCTAAGCATTCTCATCAAAATGGAGTCCTCATGACTGGCCCTCCCGCCGCCCTCGAGCTTCACAATCATTTTATAAGGCCCTCTCCGCCGCCTCGAGCTTCACAATCATTTTATAAACTCTACGATCAGCAGCCCAAATGTATGCATGAGACTCCATGTACATCACAAACACAATTTCAAACAAATTTCAATACACCCATTAATTCTTACCTCAAGTGTCAATCTCATTTTATAGCCCTCCCGGCTTGGCTCCTCCGCCCATGCCCCCATGGCATGCTCAATCACCTCATTATAAACTCTCAACACCATTAAGTCCCATGGACTAATCTCTCCTAGAGTACTCAACCTCACTCGGGGACCTAAACCACCATTTAGGACCAAAACAATCATCTAGGGACCAAGCGTCACCTAGGGACCAAAATAAAGACACCCTCTTAGGCACTTGGCAAAAGACTAGGCGCCATTTTCCCCACATTCAGCGCGCTCGGTGCAACACAAAGACTAGGCGCGTAAACTCAAGATTTTAGCGCGCCGTGGCAACATGACCACCGGGCGCCACTTTTTCCAAGAATCTGGCGCCCCACGGGCAACACAGACCTAGACACAAACTCGCATACGATTTGGACACAATCTCGGACACGAGGTGACAAACTAGGCGCCTGGCAGCGTACAGATTTAGCGCCCCCTCTTGACCAGCTCACCCGACACTTTCAAACCAAAAACCACCCGAGCTAAAATGTTTAAAAATGAATTTGGGCGAGTAAATACAAAATTTGCACTGGGAAATATGCCTAGAAAAGTAAGTTTCACTCCGGGCCCCCAAACACACACGAAATCACCCTCACCGAGACATTTTTAAAATGACACTGCAACAGAAAACTACTCGAGCCAAAACACTTAAAAATGGATTTGGGCAGTGAACACAAATTTTGCACGAGGAAATATGTTCGTAAATGCAAGTTTCACTCCCAAGGCCCCAAAACACACACAAAACAAGCCCCAGGACATTTTCAAAATAACGCCTGCAACCAGAAAAACCACTCGAGCCAAAACACTTAAAATTGAAAGTTGGCAGGTGAATACAAAATTTGGCACGAGGAAATATGTTCAGAAATACAAATTTCACTCCCCGGGCCCCAAAACACACACAAAACAAGCCCCACCGGGACATTTTCAAAATAACACCTGCAACCAGAAAACCACTCGAGCCAAAACACTTAAAATTGAAAGTTGGCAGGTGAATACAAAATTTGGCACGGGAAAAAGTGCCCAGAACACTAAGTTGCACTTCCCAGGCCCCAAAATACCCACATTCTGGCGCCCAGACAGCAACACACCTGCACTCAGACACAACCCCGCACGTGAACAGTAATCTAGGCGCCAATTCCTCAGCAAAGTGGCGCCCAGAACAGCAACACAACCTATGTCCTACTGCTACAGTACACAGGGCGCCAGAATCCTAGCCATTTGGCGCCCCATGCATCAAAAACTCCCAATTCTCAATTTCTTTCAATTCAAATCATGTTATATCATTCCAATCCACTCAACAATCATTAACACACATTCAATTTCAGTCCATACATTCAAATCATGCGCAACACTCATCAAGAACACAAAACACCCAAATTAAAGCCCTAAATCGATTTCTATCATGCTATTTCTCAAATTCACCCAACAACAACTCAATTAACAATCAATTAACATCAAATCAACACTCTATGACTCCTATACAACCCATTATACCCTCTATTATAGAGTGAGACTCCCCTTACCTTGAATAAACCGTAGAAATGAACCTTTATGGAGTCACGAACAAAACCACCGCAACAATCCAAGCTTCAAGTCACGAAATCCTCTTCTTTTCCTCCTCTCTTGCACAGTAGCAGCTTGCTCCCTCTCTTCTCCTTTCTTTTCTTTTTCGTTCTCTTCTCACAAATGAGGAGTGATACCTAATTTAGGTATATAAACATTGGGCCATGCGCTTTTGGGCCCTAGTTGCACCTTCTCCATTTCTCCTACTACCTCCTTCAATTAAAATAAAATGCTACATTACAATTTAATATAGTTAAATAAATAATGTAACACTTTAAATAATTTAGTCAAATAAATGATTAAATCATTTAGGGTGTTACAACTCTCCCCACTTAGGAAATTTCGTCCTCGAAATTCATACTGAAGTCAAACGACTCTGATACGACTCCGCGATCCCGCTCTCCCGGCTCCCAAGTCATACTCTCACCAAGAGACTCCCAACCACACTACCTTGACCAAGGCAATGTCTTTCCCTCTCAACACCTTCACTTCTCTATCATCAATCCTCACCGGCATAGTCTCCACGGTGAGGTTCTCACGCACTCCACATCATCCATGTGAATCACATGAGAGGCAGTGCGGAATATACTTAGAAAGCCGTGACACGTGAAAAACATCGTGCAAGTTCGAAGATTGGGTGGCAAGGCCACCCTATAAGCAACCTTTCCAACCCTCTCGGTGATGCAGCACGGTCCAATAAACCTTGGAGTCAACTTATTTGCCTTCGTGAGCACGCCCAACACGGTCATAGGCGTGACCTCAAGAACACATGCTCACCACTGAAACTCCAAGTCCTTCCTCCTCTTATCATGATAACTTTTCGTCGGCTGCCGGGACTCTTTCATCTTCTCTCTCCGATCATTTTCACCTTCTCGATCGTCTCCCTAACCAACTCCGGTCCAAGGACAACACTCTCCCGGACTCATGCCAACACAAAGGAGTTACGCACCTCCGCCCATCTGATTGCCTCAAAAGGAGCCATCCCAATGCTCGAATGATATTTGTTATTATAAGTGAACTCAATCGGTGGGAGATGTGTATCCCACGCACCCCCTCGCTCTAGCACACGGGCTCTCAAAAGATCCTCCAAAAGGCTGGATGGTCCTCTCTGCGTCTCGACCATCGGTTTGAGGATGATAAAGTGAACTCAATCTCGGCTTGGACCCCAAAGCCTCCCGCAAGCTTCCCCAAAACTCGATGTAAACCGCGGGTCTCTATCGACACAATACTCTTGGAACCCCATGAAGCTTCACAATCACACGAATGTAAATCCTAGCCAACTTTGCACGGGAAAGGTGATGTTGATAGGGATAAAGTGAGCAGACTTGGTCAACCTATCCACAATCACCCAAATAGTGTCGAGACCTCTCTCGTGATTTGGCAACCCAGTCCACAAAATCCATGGAAATGTTGTCCCATTTCCATTAGGAATCTCCAAAGGTTGCATCAACCCCGAGCTTTTGGTGCTCAATCTTTGACTTACGGCAAGTCAAACAAGCATATACAAACTGCGCAACATCTCTCTTCATACTGGCCACCAAAATAGTTTCTTGAGATCATGGTACATCTTGGTAGCACGGATGAATGCTCAACTTACTCCTATGGCTCTCCTCAAGTATCATCTTCTTTAACTCAAGATCATCCGGAACACAAATTACATCCCCCGAACCTCAACACACCACAGGAATCCAACTGTAATCCCCATCGCCAGACTTGCTCACCAAAGAACCAACAAATCTACCAACTTCACATCTAACTTCACGGGCGTCTCTCGATACTAACCAAGAAGTCGTTCCCAATCCTCGGCATCCCCAATCGACACTGGGTGTCACCTCACAAACCAAAGCTCAAGTCACGGAATTGCTCAATCAATTCCAATTCTCTCACCATCATAGCCGACATATGCAAAGTCTTCCGACTCAAAGCATCACCACGACATTAGCTTTCTTGGGGTGATAGTTCAAGCCAAAATCATAGTCCTTCAACAACTCTCTAACCAACGCCTCTGTCTCATATTCACTCCTACGGTCAAACAAGTACTTCGGACTCTTGTGATCACCGAACACTTCGAATCTAGTACCATAGAGATAGTGCCTCCAAATTTTCAACACAAACACAATCGCAGCCCAACTCTAAGTCATGAGTGGGATAGTTCTTCTCATGGGTCCTCAATCGTCGGACGCATAAGCAACCACCTTCCCATCCTGCATCAATACACCTCCCAAACCCATCTTGGAAGCATCACAGTACACAACAAATGGTTGCTCTGGCACAGGCAACACTAACACTGGAGACGTGGTCAACCTCCTCTTTAGCTCTTGGAAGCTCTCTTCACACTTTGCATCCCACACAAATGCCTTTCCTTACAAAGTCAATCGAGTCAATGGAAGGGCTAGCTTAGAGAACCCTTCAATGAACCTCTGTAATAACCACCAACCCCAAGAAACTCCTGATCTCAGTCGCAGACTTTGGGCTCTCCCACTGCAACACTGCATCAACCTTGGCTGGATCCACAGCTATACCATCACCAGAAATAATATGACCCAAGAAGCTCACCTCATGCAACCAGAACTCACACTTTGACAACTTGGCATACAACTTCCTCTCTTTCAAGACCTCTAGCACCAACCTCAAGTGCTCTGCATGTTCTTCCTCAGATTTTGAGTACACTAAAATATCATCAATGAAGACCACCACAAACCGATCCAGATAGCTATGGAAAATTCGGTTCATGTACTCCATAAACACCCCTGGTGCATTTGTGACACCAAACGGCATTACAGAGTACTCATAATGCCCATACCTTGTTCTGAATGCTGTCTTCTGGATATCCTCATCCTTCACCTTAATCTGGTGATACCCGGACCTCAAGTCGATCTTGCTAAACACCTTAGCACCCACCAGCTGATCCATCAGATCATCTATCCTCGGGAGAGGATACTTATTCTTGATAGTCACTTTGTTCAGTATGCGTAGTCCACGCACGACGCATACTCCCATCCTTCTTCTTTACCAATAAAACCGAGCTCCCCATGGTGACACACTAGGCCTCACAAATTTCTTCTCAAGAAGCTCCTCTAATCGCTTCTTCAATTGCATGACTTCGAAGCGGACATCCCGTACGGTGCCATTGACACAGGCCTAGTACCAGGCACAAGCTCAATCCCGAACTCAACTTCCCTCTCTGGGGGCACACTAGGAATCTCATCCGGAAACACTTCAGGAAACTCACACACCACCTGTAACGTCAACCACAAATTTCGGTTCTCGCAGACATGGACGCAATCAAAGCAAACAACCGACCACCCTCTTTCATTACCTGCGCAATTGCTCAAAGACAGACAAGAGAGCGTACTCTTCCTCTTGGGGAAGGAGAAAACTAATAGACTTATCAGAACAGTTGATGTGCACGTGGTTATCTACTAACCATCCATGCCCGAATCACATCTAACCCACCCAAAGGCAAACAAATCGGATCAACGGAGAAAATCTCTGCCAGAAGACCGACAGAGGACACCTAGCACACATCGGAGAAGTAGTTCACGGACCCTTAGCCGTGGAGTGTCGATAACCATCCTCTCTCCATAGTAGACAATACTAAATTTAACTTTTCAGCACAAACAGATGCAATAAAAGAGTGCGTAGCACCCGTGTCAACAATAGCAACTAAAGGTGTACCAGAGATGAAACATGTACCTCGGATATCATTAGGTCCCTCCGAACTCCGCCAAAGGCAAACACCCTTCCGAAGAGATCTTTCCTTCTTAGGCTTGGGGCACTTGAAGCTAATGTGACCAGCTTCACCACAGTTGAAACATCTGACTTCCTTGCGATCACACTCGGATGCCATGTGACCACTCTTTCCACACCTAAAACATCTCTTCACTTCCATCTTACGATAAAGCTCTTGTGACTGGCTTGTCACACTTGAAACACACAATATCGGATGGGCGTCTCCCCACTTGGCTTCTTGCCCTCATGGTGCCTCCTACCCTCGGCAGACTGTTTCCACCATTATACTTGTTCCGCCCGAATACCTTTGCTTTCCCTTGTCGGCAGACGTCTCATAAGGCTTACCCTGTTATGAAATTTCCCCCTCGGTCTCTCATGACCAGAGGCGGGCATTGTTTGTCTTCCTCATAAATCTCGCTGCGGCAATCTACCGGATCGCCAAATACTCTAATTTTACGATACCCCCCACACCGCTTGATATCGACCCTCTCGATCCATTCTCAAACTTAATGCATTTTGAGAATTGACCTCAAATTTCATAGTGGGGATAGAACTTGGCCAACTCCGTGAACTTGGCAAAGATATTCGATGAATGAGACATACTTCCCCGCCTCGGTTCAAGGAATTCCGGCTCTTTCTTACCTCTCACGTCCTCCGGAAATACTTTCTCAAGAATTCCCTTGAACCACCCAAGTGATCTCCTCCGTGCAAAGACGCAATCTCTCACCGGTCTCAGCCACCGGTCATCGCCTCTTCGGATAAAGTATGAGTACTGTGCGACTTTCTCGCTCATCGGTCGCGACCCAATCACCACCTCAAGATCCTCTCAATCTCCTTCACCAAGTCAAGGCACCATCCGGTTGTACCTCCCCCTTGAAGGTAGGGGTTCTCTGCAGGCGTTGCGCGATGCGGGTCTCGATGATACGTTGGGTACCCACGATCTGCGCTATAGCTCGCAAGGCCTCGAGAAGAAAGCGATGATCGATCCTTATGGCCATATCAACCTAACACTGCAGCATAAACAACCAGTTCAGAACCATTTTAAGACACTTAGTTGTCATACACACTATGACAGACTGACACACTTGGCCAGACAGACCGAACTTTTGCTCTGATACCACTAATGTAACACCCCATTTCTACCCGGTAATTTAAATCAAAAATCAGAGTATACAAAAATCATTTCAGGTCATCTTTTAGTTTAGTGTGTTATAAAATAGTGAACTGATTGACTATGGGATTACTCGTGTAAGCGATACTACTTGCATGAGCATTGACCTCCTTTGCAAGGCTCTCAGTGATGCCCTTGTAAATACACCAGCGAAAGAAATTCTGACCTTAGTGGCGAACCACAATTTAGCCATAGTCATTCAGCACACTAATAGTATAACATAAAACAATCCTCAATAAAATGGAGCGTCACACATCTCATAAACATAATCAAAATACGTAACACCAGCAAATCAACTCGTGGAACTATAGTTTCATATAATGCAGCGGAAAGTAATCATGAATCCAACAAAATAATTCAGCAGTCTCACAGCAATACATAGAAGGCTCAACAAAGAGCAAAACAAGACAACTATAGTTCATAACCCCCAACCCCTAGGTGCTACGTATCGAGCGGCACCAGACTCGGGAGTAGTGAAGGTAGAAAGCCCTCACTCATGACTACCGTGGTAAACAACAAAGAAAGGGTGAGTCTCGAACTATATAATAAAAGTGATAATAAGCAATATATACAATCATAGTTCACAAACACACCAATCATCACTCAACAATATTCATGCATTAATGAGAATGTATGCAATGTAAGTATGCATGTGGTACCATTTGCCCTCCGGCATTCTCATCAAAATGGAGTCCTCATGACTCGGCCTCCGGCCGCCTCAAAGCTTCACAATCATTTTATAAGGCCCTCCTACGCCTCAGAACTTCACAATCATTTTATAAACTCTACGATCCGCAGCCAAATGTATGCATGAGAATCCATGTACATCACAAACACAATTTCAAACAATTTCAATACACCCATTAACTCTTACCTCGATTGTCAATCTCATTTTATAGCCCTCTTGGCTTGGCTCCTCCGGCCCATGCCCCCCATGGCATGCTCAATCACCTCATTATAAACTCAACACCATTAAGTCCCATGGACTAATCTCCTCTAGAGTACTCAACCTCACTCGGGGACCTAAACCACCATTTAGGACCAAAACAATCATCTAGGGACCAAACTGTCACCTAGGGACCAAAGCAACACCCTCTTAGGCACTTGGCAAAGACTAGCGCCATTTTCCCCACATTCAGCGCGCCCCGGTGCAAACACAAAGACTAGGCGCGTAAACTCAAAGATTTTGGCGCCCCCGTGGTCATCTTTTAGTTTAGTGTGTTATAAAATAGTGCCCGATTGACTATGGGATTACTCTGTAATCGATACTACTTGCAATGAGCATTGACCTCCTTTGCAAGGCTCTCGGTGATGCCCTTGTAAATACACCAAATAAAGAAATTTCGACCTTAGTGGCGAACCACAATTTAGCCATAGTCATTCAAAGACACTAATAGTATAACATAAAACAATCCTCAATAAAATGGAGCGTCACACATCTCATAAACATAATCAAAATCGTAACACCAAAGAAATCAACTCGTGGAACTATAGTTTCATATAATGCGTGAAAGTAATCATGAATCCAACAAAATAATTCAATGATCTCACAAAGAATACATAGAAGGCTCAACAAAGAGCAAAACAAGACAACTATAGTTCATAACCCCAACCCCTAGGTGCTACGTGATCGAAGCGGGGCCATCGACTCGGGAGTAGTGAAGGTAGAAAGCCCTCACTCATGACTACCGTGGTAAACAACAAATGAAAAGGGTGAGTCTCGAACTATATAATAAAAGTGATAATAAGCAATATATACAATCATAGTTCACAAACACACCAATCATCACTCAACAATATTCATGCATTAATGAGAATGTATGCAATGTAAGTATGCATGTGGTACCATTTGCCCTCCAAGCATTCTCATCAAAATGGAGTCCTCATGACTCGGCCTCCTACGCGCCTCAAAGCTTCACAATCATTTTATAAACTCTACGATCAGCGCCCAAATGTATGCATGAGACTCCATGTACATCACAAACACAATTTCAAGCAAATTTCAATACACCCATTAACTCTCTTACCTCAAAGTGTCAATCTCATTTTATAGCCCTCCCGGCTTGCCCTCTCCGCCCATGCCCCCATGGCATGCTCAATCACCTCATTATAAACTCAACACCATTAAGTCCCATGGACTAATCTCCCCAGAGTACTCAACCTCACTCGAGGACCTAAACCACCATTTAGGACCAAAACAATCATCTAGGGACCAAGCTGTCACCTAGGGACCAAAACAAACACCCTCTTAGGCACTTGGCGGCACTAGGCGCCATTTTCCCCACATTCAGCGCCCGCGGTGCAACACAAAGACTAGCGCCGTAAACTCGGCATTTTGGCGCCCGTGGCAACACAGCGGCCATCGGGCGCCACTTTTTCCAAAATCTGGCGCGCCCCGGGCAACACAGACCTAGACACAAACTCGCATACGATTTGAGACACAATCTCGCATACACAGCGGCAAACTAGGCGCCTGGCAAAGACAAGCCTGATTTAGCGCCCCTCATGACCAGCTCACCCGACACTTTCAAACCAAAAACCACCCGAGCTAAAATGTTTAAAAATGAATTTGGGCAGGTAAATACAAAATTTGGCACAGGGAAATATGCCTAGAAAAGTAAGTTTCACTCCCCGGGCCCCAAAACACACACGAAATCACCCTCACCGAGACATTTTTAAAATGACACCTGCAACCAGAAAACTACTCGAGCCAAAACACTTAAAAATGGATTTGGGCAGGTGAACACAAAATTTGGCACGAGGAAATATGTTCAGAAATGCAAGTTTCACTCCCCGGGCCCCAAAACACACACAAAACAAGCCCCACCGGGACATTTTCAAAATAACGCCTGCAACCAGAAAAACCACTCGAGCCAAAACACTTAAAATTGAAAGTTGGCAGGTGAATACAAAATTTGGCACGGGGAAATATGTTCAGAAATACAAATTTCACTCCCCGGGCCCCAAAACACACACAAAACAAGCCCCACCGGGACATTTTCAAAATAACACCTGCAACCAGAAAACCACTCGAGCCAAAACACTTAAAATTGAAAGTTGGCAGGTGAATACAAAATTTGGCACGGGAAAAAGTGCCCAGAACACTAAGTTGCACTTCCCAGGCCCCAAAATACCCACATTCTGGCGCCCAGACAGCAACACACCTGCACTCAGACACAACCCCGCACGTGAACAGTAATCTAGGCGCCAATTCCTCAGCAAAGTGGCGCCCAGAACAGCAACACAACCTATGTCCCTCATCAAGCTTACGATTACAGTGGCGCAGAATCCTAGCCATTTGGCGCCCATGCATCAAAAACCCCGATTCTCAATTTCTTTCAATTCAAATCATGTTATATCATTCCAATCCACTCAACAATCATTAACACACATTCAATTTCAGTCCATACATTCAAATCATGCGCAACACTCATCAAGAACACAAAACACCCAAATTAAAGCCCTAAATCGATTTCTATCATGCTATTTCTCAAATTCACCCAACAACAACTCAATTAACAATCAATTAACATCAAATCAACACTCTATGACTCCTATACAACCCATTATACCCTCTATTATAGAGTGAGACTCCCCTTACCTTGAATAAACCGTAGAAATGAACCTTTATGGAGTCACGAACAAAACCACCGCAACAATCCAAGCTTCAAGTCACGAAATCCTCTTCTTTTCCTCCTCTCTTGCACTTGCATGCAGCTGCTCCCTCTCTTCTCCTTTCTTTTCTTTTTCGTTCTCTTCTCACAAATGAGGAGTGATACCTAATTTAGGTATATAAACATTGGGCCATGCGCTTTTGGGCCCTAGTTGCACCCTTCTCCATTTCTCCTACTACCTCCTTCAATTAAAATAAAATGCTACATTACAATTTAATATAGTTAAATAAATAATGTAACACTTTAAATAATTTAGTCAAATAAATGATTAAATCATTTAGAATTATTCTGAGTGTTACATTAGTGGTATGAGAAGCGATTGGGTGCTGTCCGACCAAGTTGTCCGTCGTAGAGTCTTTTATTCCTAATCGTTGTTTACGTTGTAGTGCAAGTCGGCCCTAACTAACAGGACCATTTGTATTAATTGTTGTGCCTTCGATGTGTGAACTCGAATAGTGTTGAATGTACTGTTGTTGATTCTTGGAAGTCGTGAAGCTAACCAGTTTAGTTGGTTAAATCTTCAAGCGAATGTGATGTGCTATATGTATTCTTTGATTTGTAAGGGTGGGTTTAACATTTATAAAGGGTTATGATGGGGTTTATGGGTAGTTAGGGTTTGAGGATTGAATTGTGAAGTATTAATGTGCAAGTTGATAAATTGAATCTTGATTTGGGTGATTCCATGAGAATTGGAGTCAAATTCATGTTGTATAGTGATAAGAGCATGTGATTGAGTGGTTGAGGTATGAGTTATCGTGTGATATAATTTTGATTGAATATTGAGACATATGTAGTAATTAATTTGTATGATTATGATTGTTTGAGTGATACAATGAGATTGAGGATAAATTGAGAGAAGTGGTAATAGGATTAAAAGAGGTTAGGTGTTGTGTAGTGGCATCATTAAATTGGATATGAAATTGTATACTTGAGATGTGAATTATGGTGTGTCGTGTATCGCGGTTGTTGCTGTTTTAAAACACTGTGGTGCTGCTGTCTTTATAAGGATGTGCTGCTGTTTCCATAAGAGTTATGTGCTATTTTGCCGTTTTTATTAGAAACATGTGCTGCTGTTTTTATAAAAACAAGTACCTTGCTGTTTGGTAAATAATAAGTGTTGTCTTTGCAATTTAATGTCACTGTTTTCATGTTGTATTATTGTGGTTTTATAATAGAACATGTTGCTCTCTTCTCGAAATAAATAGTGTTGTTTTATAAGGGAACATGTTGCTTTTCTTTTTGAAAATAATAGTGTTATTTTGCACTAGAATATGTTACTATCTTCTGAAATAAATGGTGCCGTTTTTATGTTGTTGATGTTGCTGCTTTTGCTGCTGTTTTTGCAAATTGATGTATGTATTTTCGTTATTGTGACTAAGTATATGACGGGAATAGGAAATATAGATTAATTATAGTTGTAAGTTTAGTTGAGACTAATTAGAAATGCTATGTATTATTGAATTTTTAATTATATAGAGAGAGCAAAGTCAAGTTAGTAAAGATAGAGCGAGGTGAATTTTATATATGAGAGGAGGGAAATTAAATTGAAGTAGGACAAGATGAATTTTATAAATAGGAGAATGCAAATATCACCTGAGTTGAAAGATTATATGTTGTTATTCGTCTGTAATTTTGAGGGGTCTAGCGTTTAAGATGTTAATGTTATTTTAAACATATTAGGCCAAGACCTTGACTTCTAGTTGTTTATAGAATAGATTGATTATGTGATATTTTAGTTATTTTAGAATTCACATTGTTAGTTTGAAAATATGGGCATTAGATTCTTTACAGTTGCGGGACTAACCAATTGTGTTGAAGGTCTGTTGTGCTTTATGTGTGTAAACTTATATTGAACTAGTTTTTATTATTAAGTGTTCACATTGTACCACATATATTTGTTTTAATTAGTACCAAGTCTTGAGAATAATCATTTGTTATAACATGTGTATATTTGTATGATGTGCGTTACGACCTGATTTCCAGGTTTGAGATGTGAGTTAGTGCTAGCATGACATAGTTGAGAGAATTATTGTTTTGTCAAGTATTTTCCTTTAGCAAGTTGCCTTGCAGTTTAATAGACTTAAAGACCTGATGCGAATTTACATTTTGAAATTTGTTCGAGGGAATATTTTACAAATTGACCACATAGACAAATCATTCAATTGTTTTCTTTTGTCACATGTAAAGCTCTTGTATTTTGTAGCTAGTGTTGTTTGCCTTGATGCTTTCTAACTACAATATCCTTACTTTAGACTGTCTTCAATTTGTTTTTATAAATTTCACCTTCTTTTGAGTATAAAAAAAAAAAAAAAAAAGAGAAAAGAACTTGTGTTGTGTAAGCCACTTTCTATGTTGTTTAAGTTGTGTGGGAGTTGTATTATGTGACTGTGTTTTGAAGAATCAAAATTTCAATGCTATATAGTGCACTTTTACATGAATCAATAATTAATATATGTGGATAAAATCCCTACGTATGTGATCTTTGAATTTGTTCAAAACTGTTATTATAACAATATCCCCTGCGTTAATGTACTCCTTGGATTTGAACGACTTATGTGTAACGTGGTTGTTGTGCTTGCGTGACTTCTGCCTTCTTGGTATTTTATTTTTAGTAGTGAGTTCATAGTTGCTCCATATTAACTGGTTCTATGTCGGGTTGTTTGACCGTTGCTTGGCTTGGATTTGGTACTATCGTAATTTCCTTGTTGTTGTTTACTCGCCCGTTGAGTCCGATGGGGATGGAGTAGTCATCTCTTGAGTTAAGTTTGTATGAATGGGTTTGGTTATTATTTCTTGAGTTACCTGGCTGAAGAAGTAGGAGGGACGGCCGCCCAATCACTCACCGCCGGTAATCAATGAAATGATAATCAGCAGGATAGATAGCATTAGTTGTCTAGAGGGTTTGTAGTTTGTTAGTGGGAGGTTGTTTAGTTTTGGCGGTAAGTTTCGAGGACGAAACATTCTAAGTGGGGGAGAGTTGTAACGCCCCAAAGATTATTGGAGATTTATTTAATAAATTATTGGGGATTAGGTTGTGGAAAAATATCGTAAATAAAAATAAGGTATTTTTATATGCTATTGGTAATATATGATTAATAATATTACATATTTATTTTATTTCTATTAAATGCTAGTGCTTGGAGATATTATTTATCTA